>JAECWI010000901.1:0-489365 GCA_018150345.1 Drosophila equinoxialis | reverse complement strand
CATGGATAAACAGTAACGTAAGGCTGCAAGTTTTCGTAGCCAACAGAATAAGCGAAATATGTGAAAAGTCCAAAAAGGGCAGAATGGAATTCGGTTCCAACCACGGAAAACATTGCTGATATCATAACAAGGGATTCTCCCATAAAAGTTACCACAGACAGATGGCAACAAGGTGCAGCTTTTCTTGGATTGGATAAAAAGATGTGGCCACAGTCAAAATTAAAGGCACCAACCAAACCAGGGCTTACTATGATGGTTCACCAATATGACCACCCATTTAAAAAATACTAGAAAATAGAATTTCGAAGTTCACAAAACTGGTAAGAGCCACAGCATGGGTCAAAAGATTTATAAAAAACCTAAAAGCGAAACGATATAAGATGAAACTCCGACGGGGCGACATCGTCGTGGAGGAGTATAATTGGTCTCTGTCAAAATGGTATCTCCATGTCCAGGCGGAATGTTTCCATCGACATAATCTATGTTAAAACTGGCAAGATCACAGGGGCTTTACGCCTCACCAAATATTGTCTTTCTATGAGTGAAGATGAAATTCTGCGCATTAACAGCCGAATCATACGTGCAGAAGGCGTGGTCGCGACAAGTCCGATTGTGTTGGACGTAGATGAAGTATTTACAAAGCTGACATTTTCTCAACGAAGTACAGCATACCGGAATACAAGTCGTCATCCATAAATTCAAGTTGCAGTACTGGATGCCGAAGATGAATACCAAGATCAAAAGAATTATCAACGAATGTATGTGGTGTAGACGACGCAAAGCCAAACCGGTTAGGGCACAAATGGGTCTATTACCCAAGGAGAGGTTCTCTACATTTCAAAAACCCTTCACATCTGTTGGCATGGATTATTTCGGCCCGTTCTATACAAAAGATGGATGGGGCTCCAACAGCAGGTACACTAAATGCCTGGGAAAGCGATATGGCGTTCTCTTTACATGCTTAACATCTAGAGCAATACATGTAGAAATCGCACACTCCCTTACTACAGACTCGTGCATTTTGGCAATCCGTCGATGGCAAGGCGAGGCAAGGCGAGGCGAAATCAAAACACTATAGTCCGACATTGGTACTAATCTTAGAGGCGCCTCAAGAGATGTAACAGAAGCTCTAGAGGAAATAGATATGCGAGCAGCGCGCGGAGAACTAACACAAAAAGGAATCGAATGGAAATTTATACCAGCGAACTCACCAAATTTTGGAGGCTGCTGGGAAAGGCTAATTGGATGCTTTAAAAGAACACTAGAGGCTGTACTGTCCGTCGAAACTAATCCCACTGACGAAGTGCTGCAAACTCTTTTTGTGAAACGAAACATTTAGTAAATAGTCGACCGAATATTCTCGAATCGTATGATCCAGATGACGGCTTAGGATTATGCCCCAATGATATAATCGTGCAACAAAGTGGATCAATTCAAGCACCATGCAAAATTAACGGATCCAGTGAGAAGAAAACATTGGAGACGATTCATTAAGAAATATATCCCAAGTTTAGTTAACAGATCGAAATGGGAAAAGAATTGCGACAACCTGAAAGAGGGTGAACTCGTCGTAGTAAAATGTATGACACCAAGAGGAGAATGGCCAATTGGTATAGCACTCAAAACACACCCAGGAAAACATGGAATAGTGAGAGTAGCAGACATAAAAACAACAAAAAACACTTATCGTCGTCCAGTAAAAAACCTATGCAGATTAGGACTGGAATCCCGCGATATAGGATCGTGCTGAAGCCTTGGTTCAACACTAGGGGTCGGAATTATGTCGCAAAAAAATCATAATATTTGTATTTAAGCTAGTTACCGAAAAATACCATTTCTGTTATTGAATCTAGTATATAAGTCAATTTATCTTTTTGTTCTAATGAAGAGATGGTCACAATCTGAATAAAGACTATGGCGAAAAAAACGTGCCTAAAATATAAAGCTCTATAAAAATAAAAAGTAAATAATAAAACCACGGCCAATTCCACAACACTTGGTTTTTACATGATCGCTCTCTGATCTAATTAATTTGGTTGTTTCCTGTTGGTAAATTAGTTTTAAAGGCCGTGTTTAAGAATAAACATCGTGTTCATCTGAAGTAGCTTCACCAAATCAGATGTACCAAACAATAAATAATGCAGCTGGTACTTTTGTCACAACCAACTAACCTAGCATTAGTTTAGAATCACAATCAGCCACACACGTTGTGGAAAAACACTTTTTTAAATTCTAAATTAACCCAAAAAAAAAAAAAAACACAACGGCAGGATGTCAAGTGGCCAGCGCCCTGCCCAAAATAATAAAAATTTTGGGTTTGAGTCGTATTGTTCTTCTTAGTACAATTGCTACTTCCTGAAGCCTAAGATTCCCTATATAATTCCCTTTGTAAACAAAATCAGTTTATATTTTGAATTCAACGAATGAAGACTGGGTTTATTTCCTTCTCCCTCCCGAGTTGAGGAAGGTCGTGGGTTTTTTCACAAAGCTTTTGATCCAAGGTGAATTTGTAATGGTACGAGGCAAACTGCAAAAAGGTGTTGGTCGAGCACACTTGTTTCACCATTTTAAAATTTTTGCGGGTATGTTGCGTGCCAACTGCTATCATCACAACCCCGTTTAAATACATAATTTTGTTTTATTATTTTCCTATAATTGATTATCAAAATCCGACGAAGAGCTCATCATCAAGCCATTTCTGATTTTTTTCTCAATGCCTTCCATTTTTCTGTAAGCCTGCTTACAAAGTTAGTTATTTTCTTGGTAATTTCTTTTGTTCTTTTAAATTTATAACTTGCGATATTTTCTCCAAGCCAAGTGGTATACCGTATGCGCTTTGGTACCGACTTATCACCTAAAAAATTGTAATAGACTTAACTAGATGGTCGTAGATGGTTACCAATTTGAACAATTATAGTCCAGATATGTTAGTATAAAGTTCAAAGCCATACTTTATAAAATAACATTCTTAAAAAACATTTAGTTAGGTCACAAACATATTTTTTATTTAATACATACCTTTTGTTAAATAAAGGAAAAGTTATTGGATCTGTTTGTTCTAAGTTGTTTAGGTTGAAAAGCATTCAACAAACATCAAATAGTGCAATCAGTGTACTGAACATCAGTTCACTTTCAAAGCTGGCAGGACTGCCTCGCAAAGCCCTAACGAAAGATTTTTAAATAAATGAAAATTTTTGGACAGCAACGGAGAATCGCGGGGAATTGCGACCTCCATTAAAGAGATATTTAAGTATAGAGTCTGTCAGCTTCAGGATTTTTGGATATGGTGATCAAACATTTACGTACGATGGACAATTTAACAGGCAATGAGACATACACAATGATGAAGTTGCCGTCATATTGGAACAACTCCTACTAACGACTTTTGACAGCTCTGAAGCAACAGATTGCATAATTAAGACAAATAAAAAAAATTAACCAAAATGTTAAGTAAAAGAAATAATTTTTGGGAATGTATGTGTATTATACGATTTTTCTTTTCTCTTTTTTTCATATTTTTACTTTTATGCAGGAGAAATTTAAGGATAGAGTCTGTCAGCTTCAAGATTTTATGGATATGGGAACCAAAGATTTGCGTACGATAGACAATTTAACAGGCAATGAGACATGCACAAATATATATTGTTGGAATACTCCTATTCCACTCACAAAATTACACTTTACAATACTAGATTAAGTATTTTAAATGACATGAAGTTTGGTCCCACTCAATATTATTTCTCTCTCTTTATCAAAATCTTTATGCGAATAAAACGTGGTTGCTGGTGTTGCCAAAGCTTTAGTTAAAGTGTTAAATATAAATGAAGATATATAAACATATAAAAGCGGTGTTTCTTTTGTGTTAACTAATATTCACTTCTTCAACATATATTAATAAAATCAATTATATATGGGAATAATTTCTGTAGTTATATTAAACTAACAAATGTTTTTTTTGAAAGCAATAGCGTCAAAAGTAACGAAGTTATTGACAAAAAGTCTATTTTCGACCGATTGTTCCTATGGGAGCTATATGATATAGTCACCGGATCTTGACCGAATTTAGCACAGTCGTTAATAGCTGTAATGAACTCACTAATATTCAATTTTACGACAATAGCTGAGAAAATACCGAAGTAAATGAGAAAAGTCACTGTTCGTAACTTTGCGTTTGCAAATTTGTCCGATGAAGTTGACGTGATATTCGTACAACTCCTGTCCTCAAAGAGGCTGTACAATTCTATGAGTAAGATTGGATACAACTGCTATCTGATGTCATGGAATACTTGCAGCGAAGATATTATTCACTAAATGCCTTGAGCAAAGAAGATAATAAAACGCTACAAACTGTTTTTTATGTCGTATTCCGATGTCCAAACTTGCCGGGCAAAAGAACATCATTGCTATAAGTATAAAAGTTTGACACCCATGGAAAGGTATGAAACGGCCAAAATATTACATCTTTGCACAAGATGCTTGAACCATTTTAGCAATAAAGGATGCGCTAATAAAATCGTCTTTTCATTGTGCAGACACCATACTCACATTAAAGAAAAACTGGAAAGAGTGGTTCTTGTACAAAGGCACAACCAACACTGTTGGCCACAGCTCTAATACAAGTAGAAAATGTAAATTTAAACTATATACAAAAATAAGTGGCGTGTCCTCAATAAATGCAAAAAGTATACGGTAAAAGTAGATGTAAAGATGCGATATCCTTGGAAAAGACAGCTTAAGATTGAGTGGATTGTGTTGCCAAAGTTAATAAAAGCGCCTAAATTTAAAAATGGCGTGGATGTCAAAATGGCATTCCTACGCTCTAAATGATCCTACCTTTAATAAGGTAAGGTAAGGTTCACATATTAATGGGGGTAACCATAAATACCCAAACATTAAAAGGGGATATTACAAAGATTGATGGACTACCAGGCCAAAATATTCAATATGGTTGTAACTACTAAGTCTCAAGGACATCACAGCATAAACGGATAATACTAAAGACATTGGAAAATTGGATTCTACCAGTCCTATTTTAGTTACTCGGATTATTCTAACACAAGGCAATAAACGGGATCCAATTCATCAATATATTCAAACCGTCACGAAAATTTTGCAAAATATTAAAACCAAAAATATCTCAAATATCAAATTGTGAGGAATAACTCTCTTTCACTGTTCACCTTTATTTATTCTCTCTGAACAATCTGGTCCGGTCCAAATTCTTTATCAGTCTACCAGCAAAGGGGTTCATTGGGTAAACCATCGACGCAAGGCTGTATTGGAAGTTTTTCAGCGATGAATTTGGATTAGACACCGGTGCTACCGTAGAAGACCTGAGGAATCGTTTCCGCATTTCGTCCGTTCGCACGAGTTTGTACAATACCACAGATGCTGTTCTGTTGGCAATGCGGGCGGAGAGGGACAAGTACTATCGACTGATGCCACCGTTCGGGAAATGGACCGAACCCCTCAGTTAGTGAGTTGATGAATAATAAGCCACTGCGTTTAATATCTCATAAGAACTTCATTTTATTTTTACTGAACTGTGTCAGCCACTGCTAGAACACGACTTGATCGGTAGTTTGCAGGCTAATTACTAAATTTTCAATTCTTATGCAACTACTTAGGTCACAAAGATTTATAAAAAAAGACAGGGAAAAAGTACCAGAAAATTCCAGAAAAACTTATAAAATACAAAAATAAAAGGATTGTAAGATTTGCAAGATCATTTATAAGACCTAGAGTATGAAAATACGAAGGATGTATATAAAATGACAATTGGTTCCTCAATATGCTGCTCATAGGTGGGGACGGTAGTTCCTATTACTCGTCCCAAATGCAGCTTAACGAGCGCACTGCCGACTCCCACTTACCACCCCAGTTTGTTAAACGGGGGAATGAAATTCCATTTAATACGCTGTGTGTGTGTGCATTTTGCGCCAACAAAGTAGGGAAAATTTCCCACGACAAGTCATAAAACGTTTAAATAAAGAATCTGAATGTAAAATAAAGAATAAAGAATGTGTCTGTGGTGAGATCAGTGGCCAGTTCCAGCCCATTTCCTTTCTAGGGTTTCGTCCCTTGTGAACCTTTAGAAAAATAGGCTCAGCATTGTTGCACTCGAACATCCCGCAGATTGGCAATGTGCCGTGTGATGCCACTGTCTAAAAAAGTTTATACCTTGTGTGATACGTCGAATAAGATTGCGACCTTTCCAAACGGAGCTAAGAAGACTGCTCCGTCAAATTCAGCTGTCTATCTCGGCAATGCCGGCGGAGAGGGACACGTACTATCGACTCATGCCACCGTTCGGGAAATGGAGCGTTCCTTTAAAAATGAACCGAAACCCAAATGGAATTTTTCATTGTTTTAAACGACATTTTTTAATTTTTTAACATTATTACAAAAAGAAAAAAATAAACATTTTTATAATTTTTTTGAAAATTTGATTTTCTTCAAAATAATTTTCAATATTTACATCAATATCTAATAAACTCAACATTTCGGGACTGTAGTTGCTAATTTCCAAATCCTTTCGTGATCGCACGTGTCTCAGTAACGCTAGCATGTTAAAAAGGTCTTCATTTTGTCTAACACGAGAAGTTTTTAATTGGTATATCTAAACCTTTTGTAGTCCTTGTTTTTACATTCCTGTGATGGAACAGCTCTCCAATTGATAAACACTGATATTCTATTAAATCCTTTTTGTGAGCCAAAAGCCTATGTACCGTTGGGGTAAGTTTTTTTTGCGGATACAATTCAGTCAAAAATTGTGCGGTCTTTGAAGTATACTAGACAAATTTTTTGACATTTTACCATATTCCTGCAATTTATAACATTCAAGATAGGTAGTCAACTTTCAGTCCTACCTTCTTCCTTCTCCGAATCTTGTATACTCCTCAAACTATTTTTTTCACGAAATGTGGCAGATTTCTGCCACTTGCGATCCATTTTCGATTTAAGCTGGTGTATAGTTAAGTTTAAGTGTATATTTGATTTTTACCTTAAGTTCAGTACTAGCGTTTTCAAATGAAACAAAATCATTTGAGTTTTCACACCCGTGGAAAACTTTCAAAATCCTTTCATTCTTTAACATCATTTTTGCACAAATAAATAAAACTATCTTGAATTATATTGACAAATACTATTTAGTCCGGATTTAAGGTGTTTCCACTTATGGAGTTAAAAATAAACTGTCGCAAACGAGAGGAACAATTAACTCTTGAAGTTATATATTTTGAATTAACTAGGAAAAACGAAAAATCGGTATTATCATTTTTTGTATTAAATAGGTAAAGAACTTAACATTTACATCCAATTATGTAAACGGAAATGAAAAGGACCAACTACGATTATTTTTTCATTAAATTAATCAACATTTAACTGCCTCTTCTTCTTCCTTATACCTGGAGCGCATTTTTCAGGAGAGGTTCCCTTAGTTTTATGGCTTACGCATCGGTGTCGCAGGTCTCCGCACATTGGGACCATATACATCTGATAGGTAAATATTTCACCTACCTAGTGTATGTATTGTATACGGTAATCGTTGATCGTTGTTAGTTGTATTTCACCAAAGTTAAAAAATGCCAATATTTAGTACATTTTTTAAACGCTATTAGTTCAAAACCGATTTAAGAAATTATTAAAATTTATAAAATACGCTATAAAGAACATACTTTTCAGATAAAACCAAAAACTCTAACATCGATTATTGAAATCGCCCAAAATTCACTTTTAAAGTTGCAATTTATTTTAAAAATTATCATTTTTTGTTATTTACTAAAAATGTCTCAACTTTAAGCGCCTCCAGCAACCATGAATCACAACCGACTTTAATAATTTTTCGGATTTATAATTTCTGAAGTATTCCCTTGCAAATATCATTTTTGCCAAATGCGATTATGAAAAAACTGATTTTTGCAACGCTATTCGAGCAGAGGCCCAACTGTACGGCGCATGCCAGCAACAAAAGAAAAAGCAAAGGGTCGGGGATCATGACGACTGACACAGCGCCAGGCGCATTGTATTGTATAAGTAGACAGAGCAAGGTTGGGTTTGATAATAGGCATAGAACTTGAGAAATTCAGTTAGTGAGTTGATGAATAATAAGCCACTGCGTTTAATAGAACACGACTTGATCGGTAGTTTGCAGGCTAATTACTAAATTTTCAATTCTTATGCAACTACTTGGTCACATAGGTCTATAAAACAAGACAGAGAGAGAGAGAGTACCATAAAATTCCAGAAAAACTTATAAAGTACAAAAACAAAAGCATTGTAAAATTTGCAAGATCATTTATGAGACCTAGAGTATGAAAATACGAAGGATGTAAATAAAATGACAATTGGTTCTTCAATATGCTGCTAATAGGTGAGGACGGTAGTTCCTATTGTTATGTGCGCATTAGGGTTTTTTGTTAAATCCGTTTTGGTTAAAATAAAACGCAACTGTTCTGTTCGAACCGTCATCCAGAATTGTCTCGACAGTTTATTCATATTTTAGTTTTAGCCTATACATCTTGTATGTATTGAATACATTCTGCCGCTTAGGGCGCTGGCAGAGAGAGAGGTGTGTTGCAGTATATATGTTTGTACGTATTAGCATATATGTACAGAGGGTACATAGTCAAAAGTGCTTACGCTAGCGTTCCCACGCTCAGCGGCCAGTCCGCATAAGTGGCGGATCATATTATTATTATGAATGGTTGCATAAACATAGCAACAAAGTGTTGGTATGTTACTCTTACTTTAATCGTTGAGCATATGACCACTTGTTATATTGTATACTCTACAATACTGTGGGCATATGCTCATTTGGCATACAACATACAACACCTCCCTTTTTAAAAGAATAACGTAATATTATGTAGTTATTTATTCGTTTTTCTTAAATACTATGTTGTATATTTTTAATTTTAATTTTTTTTTTTTTTTTTTTTTTAATAAAAATGTTTTTTTTTTTGTGTAATTTAGAAATAATTTTTTTTTTTTTTCAATATGTATATATATATATTCTTATCTTTTCTTTTTTTTTTTTTCTTTATTTATTTATCTTTTTTAGTCTATCTTTATGAACTTTTTGCTCCTTATTTTTCTTATTTCTTATAATTATATTGTTATTCTTTTCTATATTAATGACCTCAAATGGTCCTATATGTGGGGATGGTATGGTAACGCTGTAAGGCCAGACCTACTCCCGAAGCAGCTGATCGACGAGGTGGCAAGGAGAGAGACAGACGAGGTGGCAAGGGAGAGTGAAAAACGAGGAGTCTAGAGAAAACGACGAACGACGAACGACGTGTGTGTAAATGAGTAAATACATAATTTTGTCAAAACCCATTGTTCCGTTTATAATTACCTAATTTAATAAATAATATACTTAATATAACAACTATTCTAATTCCTGTGGGTACAAATCCCACAAATATGGGGGCTCAACCTAACTTAATCGAAGAAAAATATAACGGCTCAACCTAACTTAATCGAAGAAAAATATAACGGTTCAACCTAACTAAAAAAATATGAAGTCTCAAAAAAAATGATGTGATAAAATAGTAAAGAAGTACTAAAACGACGACTAAGATGGACAAATTGATGTAAAAGTGATTGTATTTAAATAAATTAAGGTCTAAAAGAGTAAATACCAAAGTTTTTTAACGG
This sequence comes from Drosophila equinoxialis, assembly GCA_018150345.1. NCBI lineage: Eukaryota > Metazoa > Arthropoda > Insecta > Diptera > Drosophilidae > Drosophila > Drosophila equinoxialis. Next base: position 479,705 of record JAECWI010000901.1, on the reverse strand, counting down.
GTTTAACGCGGTTCCAAGAATTTGTCAAACGTTTAACATTTCGACAAATTGTGAAATAAAATACACACACATATAAGAGTGACGCTACCAATACAGACATAGAAAAGTGAACATGGCAAAGCTCGCAGATTTCGGTGCTATAAAAGAAAAACTACGTACGGAAAAGAGACAGAACATTACACTGCTTCACAAATATGTATTCGAAAGGGATGGAGACAGAAATAACAGAAAACGGTTACGCGAATTTGAAGGTTACGACTACGAAAGAACAGATGAAGAGTATGCAATTAAAATGTCATATATTGCCGATGAACTTTCTGATAATGACTTAGCTGTAATATGTAATATGCTACATTTACACCACAATGAGAGTGACCTGTCAAACTTTATATTTTGTAATTTGAAAAAGGGAAATTTACTGCCTGATGCTGATTTTAATGCCGCGAATGACGAAGTCTCTGACGAAAGCGAAAACGAAGAAGATGATAATAATGGCGTTGACGATAATGATGCACAAGAAGAAAGAAACAAAAACAACCCTTCAGTAGCCAGTGATCCAGTTCAAAACGTTCCGATTCAAAGTGTTCCAAGATTTGCTTTAAATTTTCATGATATCGAAGATTCGGTTAGATCGTTTAATGGTGAAGATACCCTTTCCATAGAAGTATGGATTAATGAATTCGAAGATCTTGCAAAGCTAATGTATTGGAATGATTTACAAATGTTTATATTCGCAAAACGGTCAAAGCCATGGGTTCAATCGAAAAACTATTCGTAATTGACGGTCAAGAATTCAAATCGGTATTTCTAGTAATTGATGCACAATTTCTTGATGAAGACTTGCTGTTAGGCGAAGAATTTTTAAAATTGCGGAAGTAAAAAAATAAATTCTGACGGGATAAGTGTAAGAAAGAGTGACAGTATCGAGCTTGAAGCAGAAATTTCGGTGTTGATGAAAATAAATGCATCAAATGTTGACGAGATTGATTTAAATATTGAAGCTAATGCAAGCAATTCCGCAAAGAATGAAGTACGCGACCTGATAAAGAACTATAAACCCGTAAACGCAAAGTCGACAAACGTAAAAATGCGAGAAATCGTGAGTTAACGATGATACCCCAAGTCTACTCACGTCCGCGAAGAATCGGTTATAACGAAAGCGTTCCGTAGTAGACCAACAAGTCGATGAATGGTTAAAAGAAGGTATAGTCGAGCACTCTGAGTCAGAGTACAGTAGCCCCGTAGTCCTGGTAAAAAAACGAGATGGTTCTCCAAGACTATGTATCGATTATAGAAGGATCAACAAGGTAATATTACGAGACCATTTTCCTTTACCCTTAATCGAAGACCAACTGGATAGATTGGTAAGTGCAAAGATATTCAGCACTATTGACTTAAAAAATGGATTCTTCCATGTTGATGTCGAGGAGGAAAGTCGAAAATATACATCTTTTGTAACGCACAACGGGCAATACCAGTTTCTGAAGGTACCATTTGGACTAGCGAATTCTCCTAGTGTTTTTCAAAGGCACATCAATGCTATATTTCGAGAGCTGACTCGCAAAAATATCGCAATTCCATATGTAGATGACATCATTATTCCAGCTAAAGATGAAGACGAGGCGATATCAAATCTCAAAGAAGTCCTGAAACAGTGTGAAAATTACGGCCTGATGATCAACCTAAAAAAATGCAGTTTTTTAAAGAAAAGAGTTGAGTTTTTAGGGCACGAAATCGAAGACCAAAAGATATGTATTTCGGAAGAAAACCAAAGCTGTAACTAAATTTCCCCAGCCCACAAACCAGAAGCAACTTCAAAGTTTCCTAGGATTGGTTGGATACTTTAGAAAATTTATCAAAAATTTTGGATTAATAGCTAAGCCACTAACGAATCTACTTAAACAAAATGCTAAATTCCACTTTAATGATCTTGAAATCGAATCATTCAACAGGTTAAAAATATTGATCACAGAGAGGCCCGTATTAAAAATCTTTAATTTTAACCATGAGACGGAGCTCCACACCGATGCTTCGATTGACGGGTTTGGAGCTGTACTTTTACAAGTCTCACCTGAAGATGGACAACTACACCCAGTATATTATATGAGCAGGATCACAACGGACGCACAAAGAAAGTTTTCAAGCTACGAACTGGAGATACTAGCCGTTATTGAAGCTCTCAACAAATTCCGAGTCTACTTACTTGGCATCCGCTTCAAACTCGTAAGCGACTGCAATGCTTTCACCAAAACCATGGAAAAACGAGACGTTGGCACACGAGTGGCCCGATGGATTCTAATGCTACAAGAATTTGACTTCGAGGTGGAGCATCGAGAAGGAACACGTATTCGGCATGCTGACGCCTTAAGCCGAAATCCAGTAATGTTAATCACCGATGGAAGCGCAATCAGCAAACTAAAGTATCTTCAAGGACAAGACGACGAGATAAAAGCAATTATCGATATTCTATCTGAAAAAGCATCACACAATGATTACTTTATGAAAGCCGGTCTCTTATGTAAGCTGGTGAACGACGTTGAACTAATAGTTGTACCTTTATCATTCCAGCGTGATCTTATCAAAGAAGCGCATGAGAGAGGACACTTTTCTATCAGGAAGACGAAAGACATAATTGCGAAAGAATATTATATACCGAAACTTGAGGCAAAGTAGAACGACATATTAGATGCTGTATTCCGTGTATTATCTCAAACCGCAAACAAGGAAAAGGAGGGACTGTTAAATCCATTGCCTAAGGAAGAAGAACCACTGCAAACATTCCACATTGATTTTTTGGGTCCGCTTGAATCTACTGACAAGAGATACAAACACATCCTAGCTGTTATAGATGCATTCACCAAATACTGCTGGTTATATACGACTAAGACGACATCCGCCCAAGAAGTTATATCGAGATTGCAAGCACAAAGTCTCACATTTGGAAACCCAGTCCAGATTATTACAGATAGAGGATCTGCTTTCACATCAGAAGACTTTAAGGAGTATTGCCGTTCAGAGAACATCCTTCATCACGCTGTTACTACCGGACTGCCTAGAGCAAATGGGCAAGTAGAGAGACTTAATGCTATTATTATATCTGTTTTATCCAAGCTTTCTGTTGATGACCCGAGCAAATGGTACAAGTTTGTCGGAAGAGTTCAGCAAACAATAAATTCAACTCATTCTAGAAGCACAAATACTACACCGTTCGAGTTATTAGTTGGAGTTAAAATGCGTACAAAGTTTGATATCCAATTGAAGCAAATGATTGATGAGGAAATGATAGCAATGTTTAGCGAAAAAGAGATGACCTAAGGAAACATGCGAAGCAGCAAATCATAAATCTACAAGAGGAAAACAAAAACACTTATAATCTACGACGAAAACATGCATCAATTTATAAAGAAGGCGATCTTGTTGCAATTAAACGTACTCAACTCGGAGGTGGACTGAAGTTAAAGCCAAAGTATTTAGGTCCTTTTCGAGTAACTAAAGTCAAATCAAAGGATACTTATGATGTCACTAAAGATGCACACTTTGTAGATGGCCCAAAAAATACGACTACTTGCGCCGAATATATGAAGAAATGGATCCCTTATGTAGACGACGATGAAGATGTTGCTGATAACTAAGAAAACTTACGAAAGGATTAGGGAACAATGCTGTTAACGATGATAAATACAATGATAAAGATGATGATAACGACGTTAATGATGATGACTACTCCGAAGATGATGATAATGATGATTATAACGATGATAATGAAAATGACGATTACGACGATGATGACGACGATGCTGAAAACAAATGATGACCACCATGAAGACGATGCGGAAAACCACGAATTGAATGATGACACCTCTAACTACGATACAGACGACTCCTAAACTAGAGTGATGAAGACGACGAAAATGAAGATGACTCCAAAGCCGATGATGACGACTTTGAAGACGACGAAAATGAAGATGACTCCAAAGCCGATGATGACGACTTTGAAGAAGACGACGACGCATTTGGGGCAAATGCATTTAAGGATGGCCGATCTGTGGGGATGGTATGGTAACGCTGTAAGGCCAGACCTACTCCCGAAGCAGCTGATCGACGAGGTGGCAAGGAGAGAGAGCAGACGAGGTGGCAAGGGAGAGTGAAAAACGAGGAGTCTAGAGAAAACGACGAACGACGAACGACGTGTGTAAATGAGTAAATACATAATTTTGTCAAAACCCATTGTTCCGTTTATAATTACCTAATTTAATAAATAATATACTTAATATAACAACTATTCTAATTCCTGTGGGTACAAATCCCACATATATAAGAAGATTCTAATTTGTGACCTGTTTCGTTTTTCAAATAAACTTGGTCTCCTATTTCTAGTTTAAAATCTAATACTTTTTTATCGTTTATTTCTTTCTGTTTAATTTTATTTTTTTCTAAAAGTATTCGAGCTCTCTTATACGCGTTTTCTAGTCTAAATTTAACTTCCTTAGAATAATCTTCTATATTATATATAGGTTCTATTTTATCTACGCTATTAAATTGTATTGGTAAGTTATTCTGTCTTCCAAATACTAGTTCATATGGACAATAATTATGAGTTACAGATGGTGTTGTGTTAAAACAATACACGAAATACTGTAACCATACGTCCCAATCAGTTTTATCCACTGAAATATATGAACGAATGTACTCGTTGAATGTCCTATGACTTCTTTCAACGGTACCTAATGTCTGGTGGTGGTGTGCTGTAGATGTTATGTTATCTATTTTTAGATATCTGCACAAGTCAGTTATAATGGAATTTTTGTATTCTGTTCCCATGTCCGTAATGAACGTCTTCATTGGACCGTACTTCAGAATAAAAGATTCGAATATGGCTTTTGCGACAGTTGTTGCACTTTTATTTGCAATAGGAATTGCTACTAAATACTTTGTCAAATCACATATTAAAGTGATTGCGTATTCATTCCCATTTTCCGAACGTGGTAGTGGACCAATTGTGTCTACTATCACCCTGTCGAAAGCATATTGTGGAGTTTCTGTAATTATCATAGGTGATCTCGTGTGTTTCGTCGTTTTTGACGTCAGGCATTTTGGACATTTATTAATGTACTCTTTTACATGTTTCGTCATGTTTTTCCAATAATATTGTCTTTTTATTTTTGTTATCGTTTTATTTATGCCTGTGTGACCTCCTTGAATTGGATCGTCATGAAATGTAGACAATATAGCTTCTTTTTCTTTTTCATTGTATATTTGGGTCACCGGCTTGAGTAGCGCTACTCTTAATGATTTTAAATTCTTGTTGCCCTTATGTTTGAAAGTATCTATCGAAATTGATTCAAAGATCTTTTCGCTCGGTGCCACTTTTAGTTGGCTGATATTATATACACCGGCTTGCCATTCAAGCCTTTGGAAAAACTGACCTAAGTCTAGAATTCCATTGGAGTATAAATCGCTAACATTTATTCTCGCTATAACTTTTTTCCATGTTTCAATAAACATTTCGAATCTGTCATTCGCAAGGTCACTACTTTTCGTACCTCGTCATTTGTTATGACTTCGTATACGTTGGGCTTAGAAGCTTTTTCAAGACTTTGCCTTGGCAATTGTTCTTGTTTGTTTTCTGCGCAGAAATTTTGTTGTCTACTTTGGTGCCTGGTAGTGACTTTCAGGACTTTTTTATTCATATCAATTAAATCAGTTATTGTAATTCTGGACAGAGCGTCTGCCACGAAATTATCTTTTCCTCTCAGATATTCTACTGTAAAATCGTATTCTTCTAATTCGAGTCGCATGCGAGTTAATTTTGAACTTGGGTTTATCATCGAGAATAAATATGTTAAGGGGCGATGATCAGTTTTTACTGTGAAATGTTTGCCATATATATATGGTCTGAAATGTGTAATTGCCCAATGTATTGCTGCTAGCTCTTGTTCAGTTGTACTTTTATTGCTTTCACCTTTAGTGAATGCTCTTGATGCATATGCAACTGGGAGTTGGAGTCCATTATAGTTTTGAGTTAAAACTGCTACACATGCGTGCTTGCTTGCATATGTGATTATACAAAATTCTTTGCTAAAATCTGGGTACTGTAACAAGGTTGGTTTAACAAGTTGTGTTTTTAAATACTGGAATGCCTTTTCACATTCCGCTGTCCATTCGAATGGGACATTCTTTTTGCATAATCTTGTTATATGCCGTGAGTATTCGGCGAAGTTTTTTATGAAACGTCTATAATAATTGCAAAATGCAACGAATCTTCTAGCACTGTCTGCGTCCGTAGGGACTGGATAGTTATTAATAACATCGAATTTTGTATCATCTGGTAAGATTCCTTTGTCGGTGCATCTGTGACCTAGAAATGTCACCTCATGCATGAAAAATGAACATTTTTCTGGATGTAATTTCAAATTGTGTTTTCTACAAAGTGTAAAAACGTCTGTTAGGTTTTTTAATCATGTGTTGTTCAGAACAACCAATAACGATCAAATCATCCATATAAAGGAATGCTTGTGAAGGCTCTAAACCCGAGAATGCTATTGTCATCATTCTCTGAAATGAATTAGGTGCTATTTTTAAACCAAATGGTAATCTCGTGAAGCGATATGAACCATTGTTTGTTGAAAAAGACGTTATGTTCCTTGAGCTTTCCTCAAGTTCAATTTGGTGGAAACCTGACATTAAGTCAAGGCATGAAAAATATTTAGCTCTACCCAGTTGATCAAGAATATCGTCAATTCTGGGGAGTGGAAATTTATCTGATAGCAGTTTTTTGTTTATTTGGCGATAGTCAATTACTAATCGCCATTTTTTCTCTTTAGAGTCCGGAAGAGATTTCTTTGGGACCAATAAGAGTGGGCTATTGTAAGGTGAAATCGATGGTTCAACAATATTTTGTTCAATTAACTTTTCTACTTGTTTTTTAATTTCTTCGGTTTGGCTATGCGGACATCGATAGTTCTTTACATATACTGGCTCTTCGTCCTTAAATCTCAATTTTTGTTTATAAAAGTTGTTGGTTGTGATTGGTTCGGTTTCAAGTCCGAACACATCACTATACTCGGTGCATATTTCCATAAGTTGCTTTTTGAACATGATTGGAAAGTTTTTCTTTAGTTTACTAATAACAGACTCTGTTCTATTGTCATTTGAAGTTTGAACCACATCGTATTTTGAGAGCGGTTCGAATTTTATTTTATTAATGCCTACTAGTTGGCATTTATCTGTCGTATTTAAAAATCGGACAAAAGTATTTTTGGTTTGGGCAATAGTGTTTGCAATATAAACACCATGCTTGATTTCTTGATTTGGGATGAAAATGCTTTCTTCTTCTGAAGACAAATCTATTTTGCGTATCACTTGGGATCTCGCTGGTAGAAGTGTTGAATTATTACCAGAACTAAATGTTATCGGTACATTAATGGGATACGTTAGGTTTGGAGGTCTGATTATAAACCAATCCTCTGAATTATTATAATCTAATTGGCAATTAAAAGTCTTTATAAAATCTAGACCTATTATTCCATCGCAAGGGATTGCAAAATCTGAATGTAGTAAATGAAATTTATATGGAATAATGTATTTCCCTGTTTGTAATTCAATTGAGGCTAGTCCTTTGGAGTTAATTACTCCTTCACCTATGCCTCGAATGTCTATGATTTTATTGAATTGTATGTCATGAAAGACATCGGAATTTTCTTTTATAATTGAAATATCTGCACCTGTATCAATTAGGAATGTAATGATTTTATTTGTTTGAACATTTGTAAATGATACAAAATTATTGAGACTTAAGTTTACAGTATATATTTTACTTTTTAATTTCGAGTATCTGGAGGTGTCTGCGAGTTTCCCGAAGCATCTTGGGCTACTCGGACATTATTGTTTTCGGTATTGCTATTGTATCTGTTTTGGCTGTTACCTCGGTAGTAATTATTTCTACCTCGGCCATTACCTCGACCACCTCTATTGTTGTTTCTGTTATTGTAATTGTTATAGTTGTAGTTGTAGTTTCCGCGGCCATTGCCTCTACCTCTTTGGTAATGGTTACTACCTCCTCTATTATTGCGGCCTCGTTGAAATAATACTGTATTTGCACTTCCAGTCATTTCCGTACTGCAATGGATATATTTACCCATTACATCATTGAAAGTTACAAAGTTTCCAGCTTCTAATATTACTTTGAGTTTTTCGTGCTCGCAATTTTTAATCATTGCAGAAACAGACTCGCTTGTAGAGAATTTTTCCGCATTGATTGGGTCTAATCCGTTATCAATAAAGGCTGCCTCCAGTTGCTTCCGCAAATTATCCATTTCGGTTGCATACTGGGAAGCCGTTTTGCCTTTTTGTTTTATGTTCATTAGTTTCGCCTTTAAAACGTCAGGAGATTCTCCTTTTACATTTTCTTTGAGCTTATTTATTATTCCTGCAATAGTGGTTTCATTTTCTACTTTATAGAGGATTGTGCCGGTTATTTTTGATTTTATAACCTCAACTGCTATATCCTCTTGGTCTCCCTTAGTTCTTTCCACAATGCGTAATGCAGTTAGGAATCTGTTTAATGATAACTTTTTACCATCAAATTCAGGAACTGAAGTGGAAACCTGTCTAACATATTGCCTGTCTAATTCCACTTGGTTAGCCATTGTACTTTCTTGAAGTGTTTCGATGTCACTATCGATATCACTTTCAGTATCAATAATTGGTTTGGACTCGTCCAAATCTGCTAATTGGCTTTCGTCAAATTCAGCTGGCTGACTTTGATCCTCTGGAATTACTATTACAATATTTCGTCTAGTACTAATATTGTTCAATCTTATTTTCAATGATTTTATCAGTTTTTCACACTGATGCCTATGCTCTTTTGCTAATTTCTCATTAACTTTGTTTACTATTGATAATATGTTATTATACTGTGTTATCAGTATTTGAGCATGGTTTATCAAAGTTTCCGGTCTTATGACTTTATCTGAGTTAATACATTTAAAAGATTTTTCAAATTTATCTTTATGATCATTAATCTTTCGTGCTATCGTACTCCACTCCATATTTTGTCTACAACATTCAGCGGTGCAATCGTATCAAAATTATTGTTGTAGAACCAAGTATGTCATGGTTTTCTTCTACTGTTTTTACCATTACATATGGTAATGTATTCATTACTATGCCCTTTTCTATTTTGTTGTTACATATTATTAATGGGCTTGCCGCACAATTAAAAGTATCTATATATTCGTCTTCGAAATCACCAATTTTTATAAATTCGTAATATTTACTCAATATTATCAAAGAATTTATTCTAAAATTGGGTTCTCTATTATACACTTTTTCTACTATGTCTATCATCTTAAACAACATCTAGGTTATCTGCCCTACTGGAATATTTTTTCTTAAGGCACTTATTGTGCATCTTATATAGTTTTGTTAAAACGTTTGTTAATAAAAGAATAACAATTATTACAAGCATTAAGGTTATGATTTTCAAATCAACCGAGACAGTTTCGACATTATTTATGACATTCGCGGTTGAATCCGCTACTTTAGATTCATGATCTAACATATTGTCAACTTTTTCTATGTTACTGTCTTTTGGAATCGCATTAGGGTGCATATAGAAAAAGGAAAAAAAAATACTAACTCAAGAATATATATATATAAAAAATTTTTATATTTTTTTTTTTATTTTTCATTTAAAGTTTTGTTTTTTTTTTTTTTTTTTAATTATTTTTCTTGAAACTATTTTTCTAACGCTGCTGAGTTTTATTCTCAGCGCCAGAGACATGGAAAAGTTATTGTTGTGTTAGTTACACACGATTGGCTGACATTTTTTATTTAAACAATTAATTGTCCAATCGTGTGTTTTTAGTAGAAAGCCTAACAGTGGTTAGTAGGCGCAACCTGCACTTTCGTGCCTCAGTTTGCTTATTAGAGTTTAAATCTATGGCAAGTTAGGGCTTGCGCATTACTGCGGCCCGCTTGCGTTTCTGCGCTCTTTGGCGCAGTTCAATTTTGATGTCCTCAATACGCTCTATGCAGCGTTGTCGGTCTTCTTCGTTGGTGCTGGCCTTTAGCAAATCCTGCTGCAGTCTTTTCTGGGTGAGCAGGCGTCTCACCTCACCGCCTCGTTTCGTCTTCTTGGGGATTCTCGTCTGCTGCCGGGCCCTGTACTCCTCTATTGTTAGTGGCCGTGGTCCATCGAATGGATTTGCCTGCAAAGCCTCTTGCAACGTCGGCAAATCCCTTTGTTCGTTAGGAACAGCGGTCTTGAAGGAGGGTTCCGTGGACATCAGTATCTTGTTGTTGATTTAATTGGTTTTATATTAATGTTTCATATTATTTTTTTTTATCCATTATTGTTTTTAAATTCCAATTAATTTCTTTTTTTTTTTTTTTTTAAATAATTGGAGAAACGTATGTGTGTTATGGGAGTGCACCTTGGAGCAACACCCAAGAGTTGATAGTAGAAAAATCACATGAATTCCAGTATCTAGATTAATTTTTCTTTTTGTTTTGTTTCATTTTTGTTCATAGCGCGCACAGTGGTTCGCAATCAATTGAAAATACATTTCACAATTTGCACAAATTATTCGTGTTTTTTAGTTTATGTTGAAATGTTAATTAATTTATTTCTTTTTTTTTTTACATGTCACGGTCGCCATGTTATGTGCGCATTAGGTTTTTTGTTAAATCCGTTTTGGTTAAAATAAAACGCAACTGTTCTGTTCGAACCGTCATCCAGAATTGTCTCGACAGTTTATTCATATTTTAGTTTTAGCCTATACATCTTGTATGTATTGAATACATTCTGCCGCTTAGGGCGCTGGCAGAGAGAGAGAGTGTGTTGCAGTATATATGTTTGTACGTATTAGCATATATGTACAGAGGGTACATAGTCAAAAGTGCTTACGCTAGCGTTCCCACGCTCAGCGGCCAGTCCGCATAAGTGGCGGATCATATTATTATTATGAATGGTTGCATAAACATAGCAACAAAGTGTTGGTATGTTACTCTTACTTTAATGTTGAGCATATGACCACTTGTTATATTGTATACTCTACAATACTGTGGGCATATGCTCATTTGGCATACAACATACAACACTATTACTCGTCCCAAATTAGCGATCGTACTGCCGACTCCCACTTACCACCCCAGTGTGTTAAACAGGGGAATGAAATTCCATTTAATACGCTGTGTGTGTGTGCATTTTGCGCCAACAAAGTTGGCTATTGATGGCTGATTTTCTTCAAAATAATTTTCAATATTTACATCAATGTCTAATAAACTCAACATTTCGGGTCTGTAGTTGCTATTTTTCAAATCCTTTCGTGATCGCACGTGTCTCAGTAACGCAATAAGTGGGTCCGAAGAGGCTGGCTAGCATGTTAATGTGGGGTTGGGTTGGTAACGCCGAATGGCCAGACCACCCCAGAACAGCTGTTTAACGACGGTGTGGCAAGCGATCCATGTGAGACGAGGTGGCAAGCGACCCATAAAACGATGATGTGGCAAGGCTGCTACGAGACGACGATGAAGAAGAACTTTTTAAGACGAGCCAACGACGAGAAGACGTGTATTAAAGAAGTATTAAAGACGAAAAGACGCGTATAAAAGAAGTAAAGACTTATTAAAGACGAAAGACGTGTAAAGACGAATGAGAAACGACGCTCTCATTAAAAACCTAAAGACGAAACAATTAACATTCAATTCAACCATTTTTATAGTTACTAAAACCTAATTATAATCTAAAATAAAACCTATTACCATATAACTAAATATAAATCTAAATGGGACTACTTATTTCTACGGAATCGGAACCCAGTCCCACAAAATTAGGCGCTCGTCCGCGATCGGTAAAAGAGAATGCTGAAAAGTGAATTGTGAGAAGAAAACTGTGAAAAGTATAAAGAAGTTAAAGGAAAATCTGATTAATAGAATATAAAACAATAAAAGCTGTCAAAAATAACGCAATTTTTTTTTCCATCATAATCAAAATGCCGTGTTTAAAAAATTTCGTTAATGCTAAAATTACTAGTGCCAGTAGAGCAAGCATTACTGCTTTGCATAAATATGTATATGAGCGAGAGGGAGACAGAAATAATCGGCAACGGTTAAGAGAATTTTCTGGATTCAGCTTCGATGAGAATGACGCGCAGTACGAAAGCAAGAAAATATACGTTGAAGCGAACTTGTCTGAACGTGATCTCGTATCTATATGTAACATACACGGTATAGGGCACGAAGAAGAGAATTTGCAGTCACATGTATTCCACGAACTTCGCAGTTTGTTTTGTGAAAACGAAGAGCGCAACGACGAAAGCAGCGACGAATTTGACGACCAAGAGGGTAACGAAAGTGCCGCTCACAGTAGTCTGTACAATGACGCAGAAGAAAACGTTGAACAGAAAGAGAAAGAGAATTCACAAAGATGTAAGAGATACAGTGGAGACGAAAAACGTTATAGTGACATTTCTATGCGTTTTGGTATGAATTTTCGAGACACAGAGGACACAATTAGAACATTCGATGGAACAAATTCAATTGGAATTGAGGAATGGCTTTCAGAATTCGAGGATCAGGCTCTTTTGATGGACTTTAATGACCTTCAAAATATAGTTTTTGCTAAAAAGTCGCTAAGAGGGAATGCCAAGCTATTTGTTTTCAGTGGAAGAGGTATTAATTCTTGGTCAATACTCAAAAATGCACTATTAAGCGAATTTAGGCAAACCGTATCGAGCAAAGAATTACATAAACAACTGACCGAAAGAAAGCGAAACAAAAGTGAAAATATGCAAGAATATTTTTATAAAATGAAAGACATTGCATCGCGCAGTAGAATCGAAGATCAAGCTCTAATTCAATATATAATCGACGGGATAGATGATCATGAAACTAATAAATCGGTTTTATACGGTGCAAACGACTTAAAGAATTTTAAATCAAAACTAAGAAGCTATGAAACAATGTGTGAAAAATAAAGTGAATGCGTACACTTTACAATGTCAAAGTAAAATTACGAGTAGAACAGTGTTAATAGAGAATATAAATTGTTCGGCTGACACAGGCAGCAAATTCAATATTATGCGCGAAGACTTATTCAAAGTACTAAGTGAGCAAAAACTTTTGTCGTGCAGTGTTAGTCTTATTGGATTTGGCGGCGATCGTGATACGAATCAGATTAGACCAATTGGACATTTCAAAAAATCAATTAAAATCGATAATGCAGACTATGTTCTTGACTTTTATGTTGTTCCGATGAAGTGTATGGATATTAAAATAATCTTTGGTGAACAGATTTGCCTTCTTGCAGAATTAATTTTTAATCGTTATGGTCTAACAGTGCGTAAATATGTAGAGAAAGAGATCGAGATTTCGGAATTGAATATAATGACGAAATAAATATAGATCAAGCTGCGGGTGAAAAAGCTAAAGTTAAAGTTCGAGATATAATTGAAAACTATAAGCCGGTTAAAACAAAGTCAACCCAAATCGAGATGAACATAGTATTAAATGCCGAAACGCCAATATTTTCGCGTCCGCGCAGACTACCGTTAAAATAAACAAAAATAGTCAACGAACAAATTGAAGAGTGGATAAACAACGATATAATTGAAGAATCTAATTCAGAGTTTACAAGCCCTGTAGTCCTTGTCAACAAGCGTGACGGCTCACCGAGACTTTATATTGATTTTAGACGCATCAATAAGGTAATTGTAAAAGATCGTTTTCCCCTGCCTCTTATTGAAGACCAACTTGATAGACTCCAAGATGCAAAGATATTCAGTACAATAGATCTGAAAAACGGATTTTTTCACGTGCCAGTGGCCGAATCAAGTAAGAAGTACACATCGTTTGTGACTCAGAATGGCCAATATCAATTTAAAAAAGTACCAAACAGTATGCAGAAACAAATAATTAGCCGAGCACATGACAGAGGTCACTTCGCAATCAGAAAAACTAAGGAGTTGATTTGCAAGTGTTATTATATACCAAACATCGAGGAAAAAATCGAAAAATACATAAGCTGTTGTATACCTTGTATCATGAGTAATCGGAAAAGAGGTAAGCAGGAAGGTCTGCTACATCCACTGCAAAAAGAAGACGCCCCGTTGCACACATATCATGTATATTTTTTGGGTCCCCTTGATTCGACGCATAAGAATTATAAGCATATCTTAGCCGTAATTGACTCATTCACTAAATTCTGTTGGCTTTATCCGACGAAGTCAACCACTGCAAACGAAGTTATAACAAAGCTGTCTGCACAGAGTTCAATTTTCGGTAATCCTTCAACAATTATTTTGGATAAACGTGCTGCTTTCACCGCAGATATCTTTATTCAGTATGGCCGAGATGAAAATATTAAATTAGTGAAGACGACAACTGGTCTACCCGAGTAAACGGACAAGTCGAGAGGTTGAATGCAATTATAATTTCAGTACTTTCTAAGCTCAGCATCGACGATCCAACAAAATGGTACAAACACGTATCCAGAGTCCAACAAGCAATTAATTCCACATATGCTAGAAGTATTAATTCCACACCTTTCGAGCTGCTAATAGGAGTGAAGATGCGAACCAAAGACGATGATTAGCTGATAAAACTAATCAATGATGAAACCATAGCTACATTTAAAGACGACCGCAACGAACTACGATGTAAAGCCAAGACGCAGATCCTGAAAATGCAAAAAGAGAATAAGAAGTCATGCAATTTGAGACGTAAACCAGCCAAACATTACGACGTTGGTGATCTAGTCGCCATAAAGCGAACACAATTTGGCGCCGGCCTAAAATTGAAGCCAAAGTATTTGGGCCCATACCAAGTTGTTAAAGTAAAGCAAAACAATGCATATGATGTACTAAAGATGGGAAATTCAGATGCTGAATATATGAAGCCATGGTCAACAGACTATGATGATGATGACGACGGCGCAGTCGGGCCGAATGCTTAGTCAGGACGGCCGGATGTGGGGTTGGGTTGGTAACGCCGAATGGCCAGACCACCCCAGAACAGCTGTTTAACGACGGTGTGGCAAGCGATCCATGTGAGACGAGGTGGCAAGCGACCCACAAAACGACGATGTGGCAAGGCTGCTACGAGACGACGATGAAGAAGAACTTTTTAAGACGAGCCAACGACGAGAAGACGTGTATTAAAGAAGTATTAAAGACGAAAAGACGCGTATAAAAGAAGTAAAGACGTATTAAAGACGAAAGACGTGTAAAGAGGAATGAGAAACGACGCTCTCATTAAAAACCTAAGGACGAAACAATTAACATTCAATTCAACCATTTTTATAGTTACTAAAACCTAATTATAATCTAAAATAAAACCTATTACCATATAACTAAATATAAATCTAAATGGGACTACTTATTTCTACGGAATCGGAACCCAGTCCCACATTAAAAAGGTCTTCATTTTGTCTAACACGAGAAGTTTTTAATTGGTATATCTAAACCTTTTGTAGTCCTTGTTTTTACATTCCTCTGCTTCTTCGGACAGCTCTCCAATTGGTAAACACTGATATTCTATTAAATCCTTTGCTATTGATGGCTGATTTTCTTTCAAATAATTTTCAATATTTACATCAATATCTAATAAACTCAACATTTCGGGACTGTAGTTGCCGTTTTCCAAATCCTTGCGTGATCGCACGTGTCTCAGTAACGCAATAAGTGGGTCCAAAGAGGCTGGCTAGCATGTTAAAAAGGTCTTCATTTTGTCTAACACGAGAAGTTTTTAATTGGTATATCTAAACCTTTTGTAGTCCTTGTTTTTACATTCCTGTGCTTCTTCGGACAGCTCTCCAATTGGTAAACACTGATATTCTATTAAATCCTTTGCTATTGATGGCTGATTTTCTTCAAAATAATTTTCAATATTTACATCAATATCTAATAAACTCAACATTTCGGGACTGTAGTTGCTATTTTCCAAATCCTTTCGTGATCGCACGTGTCTCAGTAACGTAATAAGTGGGTCCGAATGGGCTGGCTAGCATGTTAAAAAGGTCTTCATTTTGTCTAACACGAGAAGTTTTTAATTGGTATATCTAAACCTTTTGTAGTCCTTGTTTTTACATTCCTGTGCTTCTTCGGACAGCTCTCCAATTGGTAAACACTTATATTGTATTAAATCCTTTTCGTGAGCCAAAATCCTATGTACCGTTGGGGTAAGTTTTTTTTGCGGATACAATTCAGTCAAAAATTGTGCAGTCTTTGAAGTATATTAGGCAAATTTTTTGACATTTTACCATTTCCCTGCAATTTATAACATTCAAGATAACAGCCGACCTTTTAATGATACACCTGTTATTAAAGATGTCATTACATCATTATCAAAAAATCTTCTTGAAGTATTTCTATCATTCGTGTTTCCGTATCCGTGCTTTGGGCAGTCAACTTTCAGTCCCACCTTCTTTCGTTTTCGAATGAAACACCCATCTCCTTCAGCAATTCAAAATCATTTAAGTTTTCACACTCGTGGCAAACTTTCAAAATCCTTTCATTGTTTAACATCATTTTTGCACAAATAAATAAAACTGTCTTGAATAATATTGACAAATACTTTTCAGTGCGGATTTAAGGTGTTTCCACTTATGGAGTTAAAAATAAACTGTCGCAAACGAGAGGAACAATTAACTCTTTATGTTATATATTTTGAATTAACTAGGAAAAACGAAAAATCGGTATTACCCTTTTTGTATTAAATAGGTAAAGAACTTAACATTTACATCCAATTATGTAAACAGAAATGAAAAGGACCAACTACGATTATTATACCATACACCCATAGGGTGAAATGGTATATTAAAGTCGCCAAAATGTATGTAACAGGCAGAAGGAAGCTTCTCCGACCCCATAAAGTATATATATTCTTGATCAGTATCAATCGCCGAGTCGATTTAGCCATGTCCGTCTTTCCGTCCGTCTGTCCGTCCGTATGAACGCCTAGTTCTCGGAGACTATAAGAGATAGAGCCACCAAAATTGGAATGTAGGCTCGTGTAGTATGTAGAGTGATCAAGTTTGTTTCAAATTTTTGCCACACCCCCTTCCGTCCCCGCAATTCAAAAAAAAACGTTTATCTCAAAAACTATTGCAGCTAGAGACACCAAATTTGGTATGTATATTTGCATAGTAAATGCGCACATTTTGTATGTATAAAGTTTTTGCCACGCCCCCTTCCGCCCCCGAAATTTGAAAAACTCGATTATCTCCCGTAATTTTTTACCTTGTGCAATCAAATTTGGCACACTTAAATTTTATACTAATACCCAGCAAATACCCAGAAAATGATCAAAATCGGACAAAAATAGCTGAGTTATGCATATAAATGTTTTTGCATAAGGTTGGAGATGGCCGTTGGCGGGTGGGGGCGCTAGGGTGCTTATATGCATAAGTGCGCGAGATAATGAAATATGCTTGTAAAAAAGCATGTGAACAGAATTTCTTAAAATAGGCAAATGCATTAGTTATTACAAATTTGAAATATTTGCTTTACTGGTGTATGGTATCCCCAAGTCGGCGAGACGACTGACTTACTTCATTTTTTCATTAAATTAATCAACATTTACCTGCCTTGTCAGTTTTTCCAGAGCAGGTAATTAGCAATCTAGCATTGTAGAAATGCATATATATAAACAGGTAGTATTTGCAAAACAGCCTTACGCAATGTTATCATTGCTTATACTTACGCTCTTCTTCCTCCTTATACCTGGAGCGCATTTTTTATGCTTTATACTTATGCTTATATGCATTAGTGCGCGAGATACTGAAATATGCTTGTAAAAAGCATGTGAACAGAATTTCTTAAATTAGGCAAATGCATTAGTTATTACAAATTTGAAATATTTGCTTTACTGGTGTATGGTATACCCAAATCGGCGAGACGACTGACTTACTTCATTTTTTCATTAAATTAATCAACATTTACCTGCCTTGTCAGTTTTTCCAGAGCAGGTAATTAGCAATCTAACATTGTAGAAATGCATATATATAAACAGGTAGTATTTGCAAAACAGCCTTACGCAATGTTATCATTGCTTATACTTACGCTCTTCTTCCTCCTTATACCTGGAACGCATTTTTTATGCTTTATACTTATGCTTATATGCATTAGTGCGCGAGATACTGAAATATGCTTGTAAAAAGCATGTGAACAGAATTTCTTAAAATAGGCAAATGCATTAGTTATTACAAATTTGAAATATTTGCTTTACTGGTGTATGGTATACCCAAGTCGGCGAGACGACTTACTTACTTCATTTTTTCATTAAATTAATCATCATTTACCTGCCTTGTCCGTTTTTCCAGAGCAGGTAATTAGCAATCTAACATTGTAGAAATGCATATATATAAACAGGTAGTATTTGCAAAACAGTCTTACGCAATGTTATCATTGCTTATACTTACGCTCTTCTTCCTCCTTATACCTGGAACGCATTTTTTAGGCGAGGTTGCCTTATTTTTATGACTTACGCATCGGTGTCGCAGGTCTCCACATATTGGGACCAATATTTCACCTACCTAGTGTATGTATTGTATACGGTATTGATAATCGTTGATCCTTGTTAGTTTTATTCCATCAAAGTTAAAAAAATGCCAATATTTAGTACATTTTTTAAACGCTACTAGTTCAAAACCGATTTAAGTAATTATTAAAATTTATAAAATACGCTATAAAGAACATACTTTTCAGATAAAACCAAAAACTCTAACATCGATTATTGAAATCGCCCAAAATTCACTTTTAAAGTTGCATTTTATTTTAAAAATTATCATTTTTTGTTATTTACTAAAAATGTCTCAACTTTAAGCGCCTCAAGTACCCATGAATCACAACCGATTTCAAAAATTTTTTGGATTTATAATTTCTGAATTATTCCCTATCGATTGCAAATATCATTTTTGCCAAATGCGATCATGATGATTTTTGCAACGCTATTCGAGCAGAGGCCCAACTGTACGGCGCATGCCAGCAACAAAAGAAAAAGCAAAGGGTCGGGGATCATGACGACTGACACAGCGCCAGGCGCATCGTATTGTATAAGTAGACAGAGCAAGGTTGGGTTTGATAATAGGCATAGAACTTGAGAAATTCAGTTAGTGAGTTGATGAATAATAAGCCACTGCGTTTAATATCTCATAAGAACTTCATTTTA
The DNA here is from genome assembly GCA_018150345.1 of Drosophila equinoxialis. Classification (NCBI taxonomy): domain Eukaryota; kingdom Metazoa; phylum Arthropoda; class Insecta; order Diptera; family Drosophilidae; genus Drosophila; species Drosophila equinoxialis. The sequence goes on along the minus strand of JAECWI010000901.1, from coordinate 460,535 downwards.
TTTTTACTGAACTGTGTCAGCCACTGCTAGAACACGACTTGATCGGTAGTTTGCAGGCTAATTACTAAATTTTCAATTCTTATGCAACTACTTGGTCACATAGGTCTATAAAACAAGACAGAGAGAGAGAGAGAGTACCATAAAATTCCAGAAAAACTTATAAAGTACAAAAACAAAAGCATTGTAAAATTTGCAAGATCATTTATAAGACCTAGAGTATGAAAATACGAAGGATGTATATAAAATGACAATTGGTTCCTCAATATGCTGCTCATAGGTGAGGACGGTAGTTCCTATTACATGTGTATGTGTTTTTTTTTTTTTTTAATTCATAAACTACATTTATTGTGGAATATAACATATGTATATACAATGCAAAAATTGAAAGGCACGATAAAATAAACAATAGGGAGATTTCTGCGGGACGTCCCATGGGGAATTGCTTCGCAAAAACCTAGGACCTATTGGTTGTGGCCATTTCGCTCACGCTCTGCTTTTCTAAGGTTGATTGCCGCGAATCCTGTAAAGCTGCTTACTGCCTCCCATGCCGCCGCGTCTGACAGCATAGTAGGCACCAGATTTTCCGCGGTCAGCACAGTGCCAACCTTCACCTCCAGAAGCCGCCGTTGCCTGGTAAATCTTGTACATGTGAAAAGGACATGTTCTGCATCCTCTACCGATCCTACGCCACACGTCGAGCAGTACGGCTCCGCCTCGTGCCCGAATCTATGCAGGTAGGACCGGAAACAACCGTGTCCTGTGAGGAACTGGGTCAAATGGAAAGACACTTGTCCATGCTTCCTTTCCATCCATGGCCTGATCTTGGGGATAAGGGTGTGGGTCCATCTCCCCTTGATCGACGAATCCCACCGCTCTTGCCAAGTGGCGACGCTCTGCGACCTTGCATCTCTACTGGCCGACCGTTTTAGTTCGCCTCGTTTTGTCGCATCTGCGATGATCCTGGCCTCTTCCGCAAGCAAATTGATGGGAATCATGCTTGCAATGACCAGTGCTGCCTCCTCCGAGATCGTCCTAAATCCGCTGCAGACCCTTAACGCGCAGAGACGGTAGGTAGCGGTGATGCCCCTGCTGTACGCCTTGATGTGAATGGCGCTGGCCCAGATTTGTGCCGCGTACAGGATGGTTGATTTCAGCACGCTCATCAGCAAGAGTCTTCGTTCTTGTTTCGGGCCTCTCGTGTTCAGCATTATCCTAGATAACGCCTGGCATGTGCTCGCTGCTCTCAATTGGACATTCTCCAGATGCTCTCTGAAGCATAGACGCGTGTCTAGCCATACACCCAGATACCTGATGGCCCGCTTTGAGGTGATTGTGGAACCATCTACGTACACTGAGGCATGTTCGACTATCTTTCTGCTACTTATCAGGACCGCCTCCGTTTTTTCGGCTGCCAGGGCTAGGCCAACCGAATGTAGCCACCGTGTAACAGTGGCTATAGCTACCGAGGCCGCTGATTCTGCCATTTCTAGCTCCTTGGCAACAACTACGATAGCCACGTCGTCAGCATAGCCAATGGATTCACAACCTGGCGGGAGTGAGAGACGCAGTACTCCGTCATACATCACGTTCCATAGGAGCGGTCCCAAGACCGAGCCTTGTGGCACTCCGGCAGACACATTCCGACTTTTGGGGCCGTCCGAGGTGGCGTATCTCAGGGTCCTCTGCCTGAAAAAGCTCCGGACAATGGCGAGGAGGTACGGTGGGACGCCGAGATCGTGGATGGCGCTCAGGATGCAGCTCCAATCCGCAGTGTTGAATGCGTTCTTTACGTCGAGCGTGACGACAAGGCAGTACTGCTTGGTGCCACCTTTCCATCTTGTGCCCTCGATGGCGCTGCTGGCAATGCTGACCACCTTGCTGACTGCGTCGATGGTGGATCTTGCCTTACGGAAACCAAATTGGTTGTCCGAAAGGCCGCCGCACTCGCTGACGTACTCGTTCAACCTCGCTCCGATAAGGCCTTCGAACACCTTGCCTATACAGTCTACCAGACATATCGGCCTGTACGAGGGCGATACATCTGCTGGCTTCACCGGCTTTGGCAGAAGGGCCAACTTCTGGGTCTTCCATTGCTCTGGAAAAATTCCCTCCGTGAGGCAGCGGTTGAAGACGGCTGCAAAGTCGTCTGGTCTTAAGGACAGAGCCAATTTTACGGCGCGGTTCGGGATCCTATCCGGGCCGGGTGCTTTGCCAAGTTGGAGCGACTTGGCCACCGCCAGTACCTCTTCAGACGAGATCGCCTTGATCGAATGTAGTACCGATGCTGGGGGATGGGCTATGCAAGGGGGGACGGGGCGGTTTGGGAAGAGGCCGTCGACAATTCGAGCGACTTCTTCAGCGCCAGACGGGGTGGGATGGCGGTTTGCCTGTATCCGCTTAACCACTGTCTTGTACGCCTTGCCCCATGGATCGTGCTCTGCGGAATCGCACAGCTGCAGGTAAACTTCCCTTTTTGCAGAGAGAATAGCCTTCTTGAGGGACCTTCTAGCCGAGCTGTAATCGGCATGGTAGAGTGTCCAGTCCGAGTCCATGCGCTTCCTTGCTCTTTGGTATTTTCGTCGCGCGGCCATACAGGATCTCCTCAGGTCTTCTATTTCGCCGTTCCACCAGAATACCGGCTTCTGGTGGCTTCTAAAGGGCCTGGATTGGGCCATACTTGCCGTGCAGGCGGCTGTCATCATCCTGCAGGCTTCGTTTGCCATTTCTTGCGCCGTGGATGTTGTGAGGGTTTGCCGGCACAGCATTGCAGAGAACGCCTGTGGGTCCAGAGAGTCTTCTCGGAAGGGCATGTCAGCAAGGAGGGGCTGCGCTGTGCGTTGCTGTCTGTCCGGTGCACGGCCCATAGTGACACGTATCGCCTCATGATCACTCGCCGTGTAGCAATTGTCCAGCTTCCAGGCAGCTGTCGTTGCGAGACAACTGCTTACATATGTGAGATCTATGACGGATCCCCTACCGGCCCGATTGAAAGTGTTTTGGGCGCCTTGGTTGAGCAGTTCGACGTCCAGAGAGGCAAAAGCGTCCAGTAGAGCGCGGCCGCGGGCGTTTGTAGAGGAGCTTCCCCATTCCTGTGCCCATGCGTTGAAATCTCCCGCGATTATGGTAGGTCTGTGCGTCCTTGCGTCGGATGTCAGCTCGTCTAATGCCTTGCAGAAGTCTGTGAGGCACAGGCTGGGCGGCAAGTAGCAGCTGTACAGCCATATCCCGTTTACCAGCGCCCTGACGAAATGCTCGCCAGCTAGCTGGGCAAGAAGCTGCGTGGGCGGGTTTCCACATGCCCAGATGGCGGCCTTGCTTGACGTGCTATACGTCCAGTCGGATGAAGTTTTCCTACGAAAAGGTTCGCTGATTACAGCCGCATCGGCTCTGATCTCACGCACCCTCTGCTTGAGCAGCTCGTGAGCGGCCTCGCAGTGGTTTAGGTTTAGCTGGATAAAACTAAACATTTCGCCTTGGACGAGACGACTTTGTGGGCCCCGCCTGCGTTTTTGAAGGGCACCGCTGACTACCTGCCACGTGTTTACGCTCGGTTATCCCTCTTGACTCGCATATGCAGCAATTGAGGTCGCTACTGCAATCCTTCGCCTTGTGGTCCTTGCCGCCGCACCTTAGGCACCAATTTGTCCTATCGACAATGCTGTTGCATGCTGCTGCCACGTGACCGAACTCGAGGCACCTGTAACATCTGGATGTCGATGTGCTGACGCGTATCCTGCATACTGAGTATCCGATCTTCAGATGGACTGCCTTCAGAATTGCTTCTGCAACCGATACCGGGACACAGACTGTTGCTCTTTGGTTACCGCCGTACGCTGGGCGCAAACTCTTAATGTCGTCGATAGCAATTTTCAGGCTCAGCTGGACTAAAATTGCCTGGACAATTTCCTCCTTAGTGGTCTCACCATCCAAGTCTAGAAGTTCTAACCTGGTCAGATTTGATAGCGCCCTTGCCTCGACTTGGCCTTCAAGCGCGGATCCAATGTCCTCCTTCAGTTGGATCACATTTTCAGCTCCTGTTGCGTTTAGCTCCAGTAGGAGATCACCTTTGGCAGTACGCCTTACTGAGCGAACGCTTTCGCCCACTGCCTGCAGCTTGATGTCCTGGCTTCTTGTCACCAACTTTAGCATGTCGCTATATGACATCTCGTTTGTTGGCTGTACCAAAATAGCGGTCGGACGTTTTTTTGGAAGCGTCCGTTTCGGTTGCCTCGTCACGGTCTGCCATGCAGGCGCTGATGGCGCTGGCTGTGGTGCTCTCTCATGGTTTTCATGCGGCAAAAAACTTTCTCGCGACCGGCGATTTTCATGTGGCAAAAAAGTTTCCGAAGTGTTGGCGACTGCTCTCTGGCGAGGCAACTTGGGGTGCTGCAGATTTTCCGTTTGTTGCCCTCTACTGACGAAGGATTGTCGTGGTGCCTTTGTGCACTTGGGGCATGCCACTACCGGCTCAAGGTCGCTATTCTTGCGCAGAGCGAGGCTTACTATCTGCTGCAGCTCTCTCAGTCTGTCTATTTTCTCTCTAAGCGCATTTGTGATGGCACGCTTGCCTCCTTCCCTCTCTGGCTTGATTCGATCTGCAATCTCCTCTAGTAGGACTCCCATTTCTGCCACCTCCTGCTTGCCACTTCTAACTTGTTGCAACTTGGACTTCTTTGGTTGTGCCGCACCGCCTGCTGGTGGACTCATCGAGTCTTCACGCAGTCTCTTTGGCGTTTCGTGGGGCACACCAAATATCTCCTCTATTCCTGGCGGAAGCCCCACCCCGAACATAGCCTCTATCTCTAGCTGACTCGCTGGGCTGCCCTCGCAAACAGATTCAGACCATCTGACCGGCGCTGTGGCGAGCGCCAATGAATGACGCCGCACACTAGTTGACCCCGCCATCGAGCCAGCCGATCTCAAGCCCTCCATTGCTTGCAACCAGGTATTTCCCCCTGGGACTCTATATGGAAGTTATGCCGCTCCCTGCTCGGCTCCACACACTTGGAAATTTCGGTCTGTGACGGACGAAAGTGCCAACCACTGGTTCCAATAAACCCAAATTAATTGTTAGAAATTTTCTGACAATTAATTACTGTGAAAAAATGCAATTTAAAATTTTTTCCACAGTGCGGATTTGAACCTGGTACTTTCGCCTCCTAGGCTGAGTGCTTGCCTTGGGGCCCACAGACCGAGTTGGCGGCTGGGGGGCTGAAACACAGCTATGTACGATGGGGACCCCAGAAGTATGCCACACTTTGCGGGATCGCGCAGCTAGGTTTGAAGCTTAGCTTAAAAGCTCTAAAGCTTACGACTCGTTCGGTGGGTTGGCAAGTGCCAATATCAGTGCTTTTAAGCCCGGGTTGGCCTGACCAGTGCACAGCTGGTGCCCACACCACGAGTCTGGTTATCCAGCTGAGTGCAAAAGTGGGCGAAAAAAGGAAAAGAAAAAATATGCAGAAAAAGTATATGCAATAGAGCGATGACTCAAACCAGGATAATAGATAACTCTCCCTCCGTTATCGATGTTGATGCTGATGTTGATGCTGATGGGGGAGCGATCACCCCACTAACACACACGCGTGCGCGAGAGAGGCGGGAAGAGCAACTGGCGCCCCTCTCCCCCCCTGATCAGGCGACCACAAACCGGCCCTATCAGACTTAAAAACTGAAACGAGACCGTTTGACCGGCGATTCGGGAAAAACCGTGAGTAGGCCTGCGTAGCCAGCACCGTCTTACACCGTCCACTTTATTTTTCAGAGCGTACACGTTCCTCAAACTAGTTTAAAAGACCGGACTTTGATAGAGCGACGAAACCAGCGTCGGTCCTCAGTGTTTTTTTTTTTTTTTTTTTTTTATGTATTTTTTTTTTTTTTTTTTTATTTTTTTTTTTTTTTTTTTTTTTTTTTTTTTTTTTTTTTTTTTTTTTTTTTTTTTTTTTTTTTTTTTTTTTTTTTTTTTTTTTTTTTTTTTTTTTTTTTTTTTTTGTTGTTGTTTTGTTTGTGTGGGTGGGTGTCCCCCTAATGTTTTTTTTGTGGGGGGGGGTTATGATGGGGGTTTATTTTGGTTTTTGTTAGGTGTGGGTTTTTTTTTTGTATTTTTTTTTTTTTTATTTTTTATAAATTTTTTTTTTTTTTTTTGTTTTTTTTTGGGTTGTTTTTTTTTGTTTTTTTTTTTTTTTATTTAAAACTAAAAAAAAACATTTTTTTTTTTTTATTTTTTTTTTTTTTTTTTTTTTTTTTTTTTTTTTTTTTTTTTTTTTTTTTTTTATATTTTGTTAAAAAAAATTTTTTTTTTTTTTAAAGGTTTAATATTTTTTTTTTTAAAAAAAATTTTTTTTTTTTTTTTTATTTTTTTTGTTTTTTTTATTGTTGTTGGTATAATGAATGAATTTATAGTCTTTAATTCTGAACATTGGAATTTTTATGTAAAATATTACATTAGTTTTGTTTACAACTGTATATATTTCAAGTAATCTATATAAATGTTCTTGCGATGAAATTGTGACATTTCGTTTTGCTAAAATTTCTGTGATTTTGTCTTCTTTAGTTGAGAAAAAAAATAAAGTATTATTTAAATGGTTATACATAACATCAATGCTAAGGCCAATTCTATTTAAATATTGAAATATCAAAGAAGCTATTTTCGGCAATGCCGAAGTTTATATACCCTTGCAGTCTTTCGCAATAATTTTTTTACATTTTGAAATTTCTTTCCCTGCAACTGAATTCATCAATTCACAAACAAAAAAAACATTCAAATTATTTCTCTTTTTATAATAAATTTTCTTTCTTCTTTCATCATTTCCTAAGCAAAGCACAACACGCATACACATACAGTTCTTGTAGCGCTGCGTCTGTGTGTGTGTATGCATGTGCTCTGTTTGAGCAGCAAGCAGCGCTGTTTGCTGCTAAGAATGATTTAATTTGTCTCTGTGTAGTAGGCAAAGGGAATTTCTTTATTGTCTCAATCTTTGTCGGGTTTGGCTTTACCCCTTCGGGGAGCTGAAGCACTTAGTGGGGGACCAGCCATCAGGCAAGAATGCAAACCAGGGCAGTAGAATTGTTGACACAAGCGCTAGAAAATGGATTCCAGAGATTGTTTTCAGTAGTAGCGACACGCCAAGTGAACGCTGAGGAAAGTACAGAACAGGCAGCGATTTTACGTAGCCAAGTATCAGCAACAGCAACCAGTGAGCGGGCAAGCAATGGTAATAGTATTTTGGAGCTTAGACCAGACAGAATAAGTCAGGTTATAAGTAGTTGGAAGTTGAGGTTTAATGGCAAGTCCGGTATATCAGTGGACGAGTTTATTTATAGAGCGGAAGCAATGACCCATCAGGCTTTAGAAGGTAATTTCGTAGTTCTGTCGCGGTATGTTAGCAATTTGTTTGAAGGAAATGCTAGTGAGTGGTTCTGGAGATACCACAAGAAGGTATCACACATCAAGTGGCTAGACTTATGTAGAGCCTTGAGGGAATAGTTCAAAGACGAGCGTACCGATCAGCATATTAAAGCTGCTATCAGCAAACGCAGACAGGGAGATAAAGAGTCGTTCGACGAATTCTACGAGGCGATAGTGGCGCTAGCTGACAAACTGTCTATCCTGCCCGATATTCAGCATGAGTTATTGTATGAGTCCATAACTTCGGTCTCTAAGTTAAGGCAGTTAGTGCGTACTAGAGAAACCTTTATGCAGACAGTAAACCAGACGGAAACCATTGAGTTTACCACCAAGACCCATGCCTAGGAGAGTGGTAAATGCAGTGAGCATTCAAACAGAAGAAGAGTCTGAGGCAGAAGATGAGGTGCCAGTGGTGGAAGCAGTTAATTTGGTTTGTTGGAACTGTGATACGGCGGGACATCCCTATCAAGAGTGTGTACCAGAACGGCGAGTGTTTTGCTATGGCTGTGGGAAGCCAAATACCTATAAGCCATCTTGTACCCATTGTAATGATCATTCAAAAAACACGGCAGGCCGTGCACTTTGGAGAAGTGCACGCAGACAGATGATCTCGAGGGCCAGCAATACAGATTAGAGGAAACACAAGGGTCAGAAACGGAACTAGTAGAGTCGCCTAGATTAGGAATTTATTCGTCAAAGACTCGGTCAAGAGAGCGAAGGAAGGTTTTTAATAAAGGTGTCAAAAAGGAGCGAAAGCTAATAGCCTCGACGGTAGTTGGCAATGTTTTTGATATCCGTCCTTATGCAGAGATAAACATATTCGATAGATTAATAAGTGGCATCATGAATACTGGGGCTAGCATAAGTTGCGTTGGTGGCAGTTTTGCAGTTTGGCTGTAAAACAGAATATTAGGCCAATGTCAAATAAAGTAAATACTGCAGATGGAACACCCCAGCAGATAGTAGAAAAGATAAGTACTGAAGTTAATTTTAGAGGAAATAGTAAGATATTAAAATTTTATATAGTCCCTGGGCTAACCCAGGATCTTTACTTAGGCATAGATTTTTGGCTCGCTTTTGATTTATTACCATCTGGACTGTCATTAGGACCGATACAGATAGCTAGTTTAAGCGTAGAGGATACGGCGCAACGGATGTTAGACAGTAATCAGAAGCAACGTTTGTCTGAATGTATGGGTTTGTTTCCATCATTCGCTAAGTTGGGACTAGGGAAAACGCAGCTGCTGTCACATAGATGTTGCTGGTGCAGCACCAATTAAGCAGCGACACTATCCTATGTCACCGGCAAAAGAACAATTAATATATGAAGAGTTAGATCTTATGTTAAAATTGGGAGTTATTGAGGTATCTCAAAGTGCTTGGTCTTCGCCCGTTGTGTTGGTGAGTAAAACAGGAAAACATAGGTTATGCATAGATAGTAGACGGGTGAATGACGTTACAGTTAAGGATGCTTACCCAATGCCAATCATAGACGACATCCTTAGCAGATTACCTAAGGCCGAGTATATCACAAGTCTCGACTTGAGGGCGTATTGGCAAATTCCTTTACAGCCCGAGTCACGGGATAAGACAGCCTTTTCAGTAGCAGGTAGACCCCTGTACCATTTCAAAGTAATGCCTTTTGGATTATGAAACGCGGCACAAACCATGTCATGGATAAAATAGTGCCACCACGGCGTCATCAGATATTTGTCTACTTAGATGATCTGTTGATCGTCTCAGATTCGTTTGACGAGCATATAACTCTACTTACAGAGCTATCCAAATGTATATCCGATGCAGGGTTAACTATAAACGTCGAGAAAAAGCTTTTTTTTGTAGAAAGAATGTGAAGTATCTAGGACATATTGTAGGTGAGGGAACTATTAAGACAGACCCAGATAAAATATCCGCCATAGTCGATTTCCCCCACCCCAAAATCGGTTAAACAAGTTCGGCGCTTTTTAGGAATGGCGGGTTGGTATCACAAATTCACTCAAAATTGCGCTGCTATTGCGTCTCCAATTACAGATACTTTAAAGCATAAGCGTAAATTCATATGGACATCAGAGCCTCAGTCAGCATTTGAGGACTTGAAAACACGTTTAAGCCAGGCACCAGTTTTACATAGTCCCGATTTTAGAAAACCTTTCTCCATAAACTGTGACGCCATTCTTACGGGAGTTGGCGCGGTGCTAACCCAGTTAACAGAGGATAAGGACGAAGTACCCATTGCGTTTATGTCGAAAAAACTGAACCAGGCACAACAAAACTACTCAGTTAGAGAGAAAGAGTGTTTGGCAGCCGTGTTAGCAGTAAAAAAATATAGGGCCTACGTGGAGGGACAAGAATTTTCTATCATAACCGAGTTCCTCGTTAAAGTGGTTAATGAGTCAATCAGACTTGAGTTCTAGGTTTGCCAGATGGTTTTTGAAACTTCAGGGATTTAACTTTACCATTTCACATCGAAAAGGTAGTAAAAACGTGGTGCCAGACGCTTTGTCCAGAGTTTTTACCCCTGATTTAGTGATTTAGGAATCGATCTCAATTCGGTGCATTTTCTAAGCCCCGAATATGTGGAGCTGAAGACGAAGGTCGAAAAAACCCCAGTAAGTACCTAACGTGAAAGTAATGGGCAATTTAGTTTATCGGCGTAGTGAGCATTTTCCTGGGAAGTTAGCAGATGATCAGTGCTGGAAACTATGGATTCCCAAGGGATTTGTGGCGCAGTTGTTGAAATTGGCTCACGAAAGCCCACTAGCGGCCCATTGCGGTATTAATAAGACATTGGAAAAACTTAGGCGCTACTATTACTGGCCAAATCTAGTGTCGGAAGTTAGAGAGTTTATAAACAGATGTGAGATTTGTAAAGCCACTAAACACCCGAATTTTACGTTAAGGCCACCATTAGGCAAGTCGGGTGAAACGTCAAGATTCTTCGAGGATCGGGCTGTGAGGTTTAGTACTGACGACTCTTTCGAAATAATGGGGACTAAAGCTAAAGAGGACTCACGAAAACAGGATTCAACTCCAAGTTAGCGCCACCGTTCGTGAAGGCGAGGGTGAGACGGAAACTCGGCAACGCGTACTATGAGTTAGAGAATCTACAAGGTCATTGGGTAGGCAAATTCCATGCGAAAGATATTAAGCAATAATTTTTTTTTCCCGGTTTCAAGGGAGTATCACCCTTTCCATTATTTAAGTGTGATTTTAGTGGGGGGGTGTTTGTAGTAGCGCTTGTAACCGTTTTTATTTGGAAAGAAAACGAAAAAATTAGAGTAGGAATGATTTTTTTTTGTCTATAACTAAAACGACATATAAACGTTTTATCCCTAAAAGCTAGCAATATAAGTTTCACATAGTAACCTACGTTCACTGCTTCCACTGCTTACACTGCATGCGCTGCTTGTGTTATTAGTTAGCGTTATACTAACTAACAGAATGTAGACTAACAATGTATAACTTGGGACAAATAGGAACTGCGATTTCAAGATTCATTTGTGGTTCAGAAAATTTTCTTTGAATTTTTCAATCCGATTACTTTCTCTTGGTTTTTTTGTGGCGCCCCCTAGGCTCCTTTAAAGTTGGAATCAGGGAAGTTTAGGGGTAATCGATGTGAAGAGAGAGGTCCAAAGAGGACTAAGGGATTAGAAATTTAGCCAAGTATGTCGGCTCCCATGGGACTTTTTCTTTTTCTCAAGTCATCTTCAAGTAGTGCGGACATAAAAATTGGAAAATTTAATTGAAAATAAAAAATTAATTGTTTTGATAAAGTCATAAATCTAAAGTTTGAATACAAAGTGTTTTTAACAGTTTTCCCTTAGTAATTGTGTTTTTATTTGAAGAAAGTAAATGTAAGTACGGCGTTACATAAACGCGCAAGTAGTTATTAGAAGAAAAAAAGTTAGCGGTAATTCAGAAAAATACAAATATTTTTATCTTTTAGGCATATGGGCAGTCTTAACATTTAGATTGTCAAGAGAAAGTAATACAAATTTTCAATCAGGTGCCAAATCGAATGGTAAATAGCAACGAAAAGCGCCTTTGAGTGCGTGTGTACTAAGAGTATTTTTTTTTATAGAATTGGCACCTAGTCCTGGTTCGCGTTGATCCAGACGGACGGACGGACGGACGGACGGACATGGCTATTTGAACTCGTCTCGTCGTGTTGATCAAGAATATATATACTTTATATGGTCTGAGATGCTTCGTTCTATGCGTTGCACACTTCTGACCAAAATTAATATACCCTTTTTGCAAGGGTATAATAATCGTAGTTGGTCCTTTTCATTTCCGTTTTCATAATTGGATGTAAATGTTAAGTTCTTTACCTATTTAATACAAAAAGGGTAATACCGATTTTTCGTTTTTCCTAGTTAATTCAAAATATATAACAAAAAGAGTTAATTGTTCCTCTCGTTTGCGACAGTTTATTTTTAACTCCATAAGTGGAAACACCTTAAATCCGGACTGAATAGTATTTGTCAATATAATTCAAGACAGTTTTATTTATTTGTGCAAAAATGATGTTAAAGAATGAAAGGATTTTGAAAGTTTTCCACGAGTGTGAAAACTGAAAAGATTTGGAATTGCTGAAGGAGATTGGTGTTTCATTCGAAAACGCTAGTAACTTAAGGTAAAAAATCAAATATACGCTTAAACTTAACTATACACTATCTTAAAGCGAAAATGGATCGCAAGCGGCAAAAAATCTGCATTTCGTGAAAAAAGGGTTTGAGGAGTTTAAACCTAGTCCGCAGACTAGATATGATTGTCTAAACCTAGTCCGCAGACTAGATATAATGGTCTAAACCATAGTCCACAGACTAGATATAATGGTCTAAACCATAGTCCACAGACTAGATATAATGGTCTAAGCCTAACAGCGGACTCAAGAGAGGCGCAGGAGGCAAGCCCGTCAAAACAGACCGAAGCCGCAGACATTTGGCCAGAAGAGATCTGAGGCGACGGACATAAAAAAAGGCCAAAAGAAAATAAAAGTATATGACTCTCTAGCTTGCTTTGCTTGATAAGTAAAAGCTTTTCTTTAAACAATTATCAGACAGTGAAGCTTTCATATGTGTAGCCGCTTGGCTTGCGTTCCGTTTTGATTTTTTTTTGTTACTGGTGATTGCTGCATAGCCACAAAAATTAAATATCTTCGCCAGGCCCTAAAGTTCAATGAGTTAAATAAATTTTGGGCGCAAATAATTTACGCCTTTGATTTTTTTGATTTTTTTTATATAGTTTTATCTTAAAGTTAACCTTTTAAATCGTAAAATTCTGATGCATTGGTGTACTCCAAAGCCAATTTTATTTTTTTAGATTGCTTACAGCTGTGATTGAATTGAATTTCAAAATGCTTTTTATATAAACATTGTCATATATATATATTTTTATCATTATCTATTATTTTGATTTTTGAAATGCCTTATTATATTTGTTACTTTTATTAAATATAAGATTTTAAGATGAATTTGGTCTGAGACGATTATGAGGGGTAATCATGCGAAGTAAGTTAGAGTGAAAATTGGTTTAGCATAGGGATCGCTGTGTAATTTTATATTTTGGCTTTAGTACAGCGATCATGGTAGGGTGGGCGAATTTTTCTTTCGGGCGTCACTGACATCGGACCCCTTTCTTTTTCAGCAGCTGCGCTAAAAACGACGGTATTTCTTTTTGTTTATCCTTTTCTCTATTCTTTTCTTTTTTGTACGAAATGTTAAACCGAGTATAAGTAGTCTTAGTACGCGAATTTATTAATCAAATTTTTACTAATAGAGCAGGTAGTCTATCCATTCCCCCATCCCGTACTACTGATGTTTACCAATTGATAGGTTCTACCAGTTTCCAACAGCTCGCAGTAAAATTGTGGCAGGTTATATGTTACACCTGCGACACCGATGCGTAAGCCATAAATCTAAGGCAACCTCGCATAAAAAATGCGCTTCAGGTATAAGGAGGAAGAAGAGCGTAAGTATAAGCAATGATAACAGTGCGTAAGGCTGTTTTGCACTACCTGTTTATATATATGCATTTCTACAATGTTAGATTGCTAATTACCTGCTCTGGAAAAACTGACAAGACAGGTAAATGTTGATTAATTTAATGAAAAAAGCAGAGGGCCGGGGTTAACTTCGACTGCGTCGTAGTTTGTATACCCTTGCAACTGATTTGGTAATTCTTTCCTTACCCATAGATATCAAAGTGTAAAAATATTTTATCCAAAAAGTCTAAAGCGAAAGAACGGTCTTCTATCTTAGCATAGGATATAACGTACTTTTTGACAAAAGTCACTGTTTTCGACCGATCGTTCCTATGGGAGGTCTGTGATATAGTCACCCGATCTGGACCAAATTTGACACAGTCGTTTATAGCTATAATAAACTAACATATTAAATTTCACGACAATAGCTATAAAATTAATGAAGTTATTGAAAAAGTCACTGTTCGTGACTTTGCCGTTTGTACGGGAGCTATATGATATAGTCCCCCGATCTTGACCAAATTTGACACAGTCGTTTATAGCTATAATAAACTAACTTAAATTAAATTTCACGACAATAGCTATACAATTAATGACGTTATTGAGAAAGTCACTGTTCGTGACTTTGCTGTTTGTATGGGAGCTATATGATATAGTGGTCCGATCCGGCTGAATCCGAGATATACAACGCCTGCAGTATATACAAGCCTACGTGCAAAATTTCAGCTCTGTAGCTCTTACTGTCTCGGAGGAGTTCGCGTTGATCCAGACGGACGGACGGACGGACATGGCTATTTGAACTCGTCTCGTCGTGCTGATCATGAATATATATACTTTATATGGTCTGAGATGCTTCGTTCTATGCGTTGCACACTTCTGACCAAAATTAATATACCCTTTTTGCAAGGGTATAATAATCGTAGTTGGTCCTTTTCATTGCCGTTTTCATAATTGGATGTAAATGTTAAGTTCTTTACCTATTTAATACAAATAGGGTAATACCGATTTTTCGTTTTTCCTAGTTAATTCAAAATATATCCTCTCGTTTGCGACAGTTTATTTTTAACTCCATAAGTGGAAACACCTTAAATCCGCAAAATCTGCCACATTTCGTGAAAAAATGGTTTGAGGAGTATACAAGATTCGGAGAAGGAAGAAGGAAGGACTGAAAATTGACTGCCCAAAGCACGGATTCGGAAACACGAATGATTGAAATACTTCAAGAAGATTTTTTGATAATGATGAAATGACATCTTTAATAACAGGTGTTAGTCAAGAGATCATTAAAAGGTCGGCTGTTATCTTGAATGTTATAAATTGCAAGGAAATGGTAAAATGTCAAAAAATTTGCCTAATATACTTCAAAGACTGCACAATTTTTGACTGAATTGTATCCGCAAAAAAAACGGTACACAGGACTTTGGCTCACGAAAAGGATTTAATAGAATATAAGTGTTTACCAATTGGAGAGCTGTCCGAAGAAGCACAGGAATGTAAAAACAAGGACTACAAAAAGGTTTAGATATACCAATTAAAAACTTCTCGTGTTAGACAAAATGAAGACCTTTTTAACATGCTAGCCAGGCTCTTCGGACCCACTTATTGCGTTACTGAGACACGTGAGATCACGAAACGATTTGGAAAATAGCAACTACAGTCCCGAAATGTTGAGTTTATTAGATATTGATGTAAATATTGAAAATTATTTTGAAGAAAATCAGCCATCAATACCAAATTTTCAAAGTTAAACTTAAAAAAAAATTATAAAAATGTTTATTTTTTTCCTTTTGTAATAATGTTAAAAAATCAAATTAAAACATTAAAAGATGTTACATAGTCGTTTAAAACAATGAAAAATTCCATTTGGGATTCGGTTCATTTTTAAAGGAGTGCTCCATTTCCCGAACGGTGGCATGAGTCGATAGTACGTGTCCCTCTCCGCCGGCATTGCCAACAAAACAGCATCTATAAATTTGTACAAACTCGTGCGTTCGTTTTTCAGGTCTACTATGGTAGCACTTGCAGCAATTCGGCCTTGCGTCGATGGTTTACCCAATGAACACCCTTTGACCGTAATGTAAGGGATATTCTTAATCAGATATTCTTAATCAGGTTGTTCAGAGAGGATAAATAAAGGTGAACCGTGAAAGTACGGTTTGAATTTCGTGACGGTTTGAATTTATTAATGAATTGGATCCCGTTTATTGCCTTAAGTTGGAATAATCCGCGAATGTAATATAGGGTTGGTAGAATAACATTTTTCAATGTCCTTAGTATTATTATCCTTGGATGCTGTGATGTCCTTGAGGCTTAGTAGTAATAGGTCCTAGGCAGTGAATGTACTTCACTAAGTCCTTCTTGAACCTTCGGTTGTAGTGTAATAAGTGCGAAGACCGGGTTCCTTTAGGTTTGAATTAATTGTTAAGACGGACACGTCAGTGTCCATTCATTGTAGTTTTCAGATTGATTCTTTATTCAAAATTATTCTTTTGCTTAAGCTAAGTTTACATATACATACATATATTCTTATGCTGTGACTTATGCGACAGGTATAAAAGAGAGGGAGAGTGTCAGTACATATATACATAGGCAGAGGCAACCCGTTGGAAGAGGCAAAGCTGGACGTAGCGCAAGGTAAAACGTCGGCAGAGGCAACCCGTTGGCACAGGCGAAGCTGGACGTATCGCGAGGCAAAACGTCAGCAGAGGCAGAGACAACCCGTTGGCAGAGGCAAAGCTGGACGTAGCGTGAGGTGAAACGTAAGCAGAGGCAGGTGCAACCCGTTGGCACAGGCAGAAGCCGGACGCGGCAAGAGACAAAACGTTAGAAGAGGCCAGACAATCCACTGGCAGAATTTAAACGAAGACTTCGTGGGACAGGAGCGGAGTTATGTAAATTTTTGGGGACTATATGTAGATAGTTCTAACCTTAATTGAATTTACTAAAACTAGCCTTAGCAATAATTATTGGAATTGAACAAAAGAAAATATTGTAATATGGAGCTTGACGAGGTTATGGTATTGCGAGTCGCAGAATTGCGAAACAAGTTGGCCGAATTGAACCTAAGCACAGTGGGAAAAAACGTGATTTACAGAATAGACTTCCTACTCATTACAATATTCAAGACCAGGATAGCGAGGAAGAATTAGAATCAGTCAGTTGGTACACATTAAAAGATGTTGAGGGCAGTATATCCTATTTTTCCGACTCAGGTTGTCCCAATATTGATTCGTGGGTGCAAGAGATAGAAGAGTGTGCTATTACAGTACAATGGCACAAGTTACAGACCTTTATATACGCCAAACAGTTGTTAGCTGCGGCAGCTAAATCATTTATTCGGAGTCAACTTGGCATACACAATTGGAAGATATTCAAAGCAGCATTGCGCAAGGAATTTCGATCGAAACGATCATCAGCTGAGATTCATAGAATATTATCGCAACGTTCTCAGAAAAAAAGAGAGGACTTTACATGAATATTTGTATGCTTTAATGGAAATTGCCAAACCAGTGAATTTGGACGATGAGAGCTTGATAGAATACTTTATAAAGGGCATTCCAGACTCACAAGTAAATAAAGCTATTCTATTTCAAGCCAGGCATCTAGAACAACTGAAATTTCAAATAGAAACGTAAAGTTCGTACTTCACAAGTTTGAGGCTCACTCAGGAAAAAGGATTAATCATAGTCAAAACAGACCGAAGCCGCAGACATTTGGCCAGAAGAGATCTGAGGCGACGGACATAAAAAAGGCCAAAAAAAAAAAAGTATATGACTCTCTAGCTTGCTTTGCTTGATAACTAAAAGCTTTTCTTTAAACAATTATCAGCCAGTGAAGCTTTCATATGTGTAGCCGCTTGGCTTGCGTTCCGTTTTGATTTTTTTTTGTTACTGGTGATTGCTGCATAGCCTTCAGCCACAAAAATTAAATATCTTCGCCAGGCCGTAATGTTGAATGAGTTAAATAAATTTTGGGCGCAAATAATTTACGCCTTTGATTTTTTTGATTTTTTTATATAATTTTATCTTAAAGTTAACCTTTTAAATCGTAAAATTCTGATGCATTGGTGTACTCCAAAGCCAATTTTATTTTTTTAATCTTTTATTTCATTTTGCTTTTATAATATTTCTATGTAATTTTTTTTGGTCATGATTGAACTTCGATGAAAATTTTTATTTAACCCCTTTTTCGGCACGCCTATGGCAAAAGCTTATCATGTGGTTTAATTCTCTCTCCAGCTATCAACAACAACTCTCCCTATATTTAATAAAATTGCTTACAGCTGTCACCAGAAAGATCTTTCTCCGTGAGATGCTTATGTGAGTACTCTTTAATATCATTTTTGTTGTTTTTGGCATATGATTGACCAGTGGAGTAAAGAGAGAGTTAAAGCAGTTTTCGTTGCTCTCGTTTAAATAACATGTAAAATTGAATTTTGGTAAAACCATCAATGCTTTTTATATAAACATTGTCATATATATATATTTTTATCATTATCTATAATTTTGATTTTTGAAATGCCTTATTATATTTGTTACTTTTATTAAATATAAGTTTTTAAGATGAATTTGGTCTTAGACGTTTATGAGGGGGAATCATGCGAAGTTAGAGTGAAAATTGGTTTAGCATAGGGATCGCTGTGTAATTTTATATTTTGGCTTTAGTACAGCGATCATGGTAGGGTGGGCGAATTTTTCTTTCGGGCGTCACTGACATCGGACCCCTTTCTTTTTCAGCAGCTGCGCTAAAAACGACGGTATTTCTTTTTTTTATCCTTTTCTCTATTCTTTTCTTTTTTGTACGAAATGTTAAACCGAGTATAAGTAGTCTTAGTACGTGAATTTATTAATAAAATTTTTACTAATAGAGCAGGTATTCTATCCATTCCCCCATCCCGTACTACTGATAGGTTCTACCAGTTTCCAACAGCTCGCAGTAAAATTGTGGCAGGTTATATATTACACCTGCGACACCGATGCGTAAGCCATAAATCTAAGGCAACCTCGCATAAAAATACGCTCCAGGTATAAGGAGGAAGAAGAGCGTAAGTATAAGCAATGATAACAGTGCGTAAGGCTGTTTTGCAAGTGCTACCTGTTTATATATATGCATTTCTACAATGTTAGATTACTAATTACCTGCTCTGGAAAAACTGACAAGACAGGTAAATGTTGATTAATTTAATGAAAAAACCAGAGGGCCGGGGTTAACTTCGACTCCGTCGTAGTTTGTATACCCTTGGAACTGTTATGGTAATTCTTTCCTTACCCATAGATATCAAAGTGTAAAAATATTTCATCCAAAATGTCTAAAGCGAAAGAACGGCCTTCTATCTTAGCTTAGGATATAACGAATTTTTTGACAAAAGTCACTGTTTTCGACCGATCTATGGGAGGTCTATGAAATAGTCACCCGATCTTGACCAAATTTGACACAGTCGTTTATAGCTATAATAAACTAACTTATATTAAATTTCACGACAATAGCTATAAAATTAATGAAGTTATTGAAAAAGTCACTGTTTGTGACTTTGCCGTTTGTATGGGAGCTATATGATATAGTGGTCCGATCCGGCTGAATCCGAGATATACAACGCCTGCAGTATATACAAGCCTACGTGCAAAATTTCTATGTAGCTCTTACGGTCTCGGAGGAGTTCGCGTTGATCCAGACGGACGGACGGACGGGCGGACTTGGCTATTTGAACTCGTCTCGCCGTGCCGATCAAGAATATATATACTTTATATGGTCTGAGATGCTTCGTTCTATGCGTTGCACACTTCTGACCAAAATTAATATACCCTTTTTGCAAGGGTATAATAATCGTAGTTGGTCCTTTTCATTTCCGTTTTCATAATTGGATGTAAATGTTAAGTTCTTTACCTATTTAATACAAATAGGGTAATACCGATTTTTCGTTTTTTCCTAGTTAATTCAAAATATATCCTCTCGTTTGCGACAGTTTATTTTTAACTCCATAAGTGGGAACACCTTAAATCCGGACTGAATAGTATTTGTCAATATAATTCAAGACAGTTTTATTTAGTTGTGCAAAAATGATGTTGAATGCAAGGATTTTGAAAGTTTTCCACGAGTGTGAAAACTGAAATGATTTTGAATTGCTGAAGGAGATTGGTGTTTCATTCGAAATCGCTAGTAACTTAAGGTTAAAATTAAATATACGCTTAAACTTAACTATACACTAGCTTAAAGCGAAAATAGATCGCAAGCGGCAAAAATCTGCCACATTTCGTGAAAAAAATGGTTTGAGGAGTATACAAGATTCGGAGAAGGAAGAAGGAAGGACTGAAAGTTGACTGCCCAAAGCACGGATTCGGAAACACGAATGATTGAAATACTTCAAGAAGATTTTTTGATAATGATGTAATGACATCTTTAATAACAGGTGTTAGTCAAGAGATCATTAAAAGGTCGGCTGTTATCTTGAATGTTATAAATTGCAAGGAAATGGTAAAATGTCAAAAAATTTGCCTAATATACTTCAAAGACTGCACAATTTTTGACTGAATTGTATCCGCAAAAAAAACGGTACACAGGACTTTGGCTCACGAAAAGGATTTAATAGAATATAAGTGTTTACCAATTGGAGAGCTGTCCGAAGAAGCACAGGAATGTAAAAACAAGGACTACAAAAGGTTTAGATATACCAATTAAAAACTTCTCGTGTTAGACAAAATGAAGACCTTTTTAACATGCTAGCCAGGCTCTTCGGACCCACTTATTGCGTTACTGAGACACGTGAGATCACGAAACGATTTGGAAAATAGCAACTACAGTCCCGAAATGTTGAGTTTATTAGACTGCACAATTTTTGACTGAATTGTATCCGCAAATAAAACTTACCCCAACGGTACATAGGATTTTGGGTCACGAAAAGGATTTAATAGAATATAAGTGTTTACCAATTGGAGAGCTGTCCGAAGACAAAATGAAGACCTTTTTAACATGCTAGCCAGCCTCTTCGGACCCACTTATTGCGTTACTGAGACACGTGCGATCACGAAACGATTTGGAAAATAGCAACTACAGTCCCGAAATGTTGAGTTTATTAGATATTGATGTAAATATTAAAAATTATTTTGAAGAAAATCAGCCATCAATACCAAATTTTCAAAATTAATCTAAAAAAAAATTATAAAAATGTTTATTTTTTTTCTTTTGTAATAATGTTAAAAAATCATATTAAAACATTAAAAAATGTTACATAGTCGTTTAAAACAATGAAAAATTCCATTTGGGATTCGGTCCATTTTTAAAGGAATGCTCCATTTCCCGAACGGTGGCATGAGTCGATAGTACGTGTCCCTCTCCGCCGGCATTGCCAACAAAACAGCATCTATAAATTTGTACAAACTCGTGCATTCGTTTTTCAGGTCTTCTACGGTAGCACTGGTGTCTAATCCAAATTCATCGCTGAAAACTTCCAATTCGGCCTTGCGTCGATGGTTTGCCCAATGAACACCCTTTGACCGTAATGTAAGGGATATTCTTAATCAGATATTCTTAATCAAGTTGTTCAGAGAGGATAAATAAAGGTGAACCGTGAAAGTACGGTTTGAATTTTGTGACGGTTTGAATTTATTAATGAATTGGATCCCGTTTATTGCCTTAAGTTGGAATAATCCGCGAATGTAATATAGGGTTGGTAGAATAACATTTTCCAATGTCCTTAGTATTATTATCCTTGGATGCTGTGATGTCCTTGAGGCTTAGTCGTAATAGGTCCTAGGCAGTGAATGTCCTTCACTAAGTCCTTCTTGAACCTTCGGTTGTAGTGTAATAAGTGCGAAGACCGGGTTCCTTTTTTGAATTTTGGTAAAACCATCAATGCTTTTTATATAAACATTGTCATATATATATATTTTTATCATTATCTATAATTTTGATTTTTGAAATGCCTTATTATATTTGTTACTTTTATTAAATATAAGTTTTTAAGATGAATTTGGTCTTAGACGTTTATGAGGGGGAATCATGCGAAGTTAGAGTGAAAATTGGTTTAGCATAGGGATCGCTGTGTAATTTTATATTTTGGCTTTAGTACAGCGATCATGGTAGGGTGGGCGAATTTTTCTTTCGGGCGTCACTGACATCGGACCCCTTTCTTTTTCAGCAGCTGCGCTAAAAACGACGGTATTTCTTTTTTTTATCCTTTTCTCTATTCTTTTCTTTTTGTACGAAATGTTAAACCGAGTATAAGTAGTCTTAGTACGTGAATTTATTAATAAAATTTTTACTAATAGAGCAGGTATTCTATCCATTCCCCCATCCCGTACTACTGATAGGTTCTACCAGTTTCCAACAGCTCGCAGTAAAATTGTGGCAGGTTATATATTACACCTGCGACACCGATGCGTAAGCCATAAATCTAAGGCAACCTCGCATAAAAAATACGCTCCAGGTATAAGGAGGAAGAAGAGCGTAAGTATAAGCAATGATAACAGTGCGTAAGGCTGTTTTGCAAGTGCTACCTGTTTATATATATGCATTTCTACAATGTTAGATTACTAATTACCTGCTCTGGAAAAACTGACAAGACAGGTAAATGTTGATTAATTTAATGAAAAAACCAGAGGGCCGGGGTTAACTTCGACTCCGTCGTAGTTTGTATACCCTTGGAACTGTTATGGTAATTCTTTCCTTACCCATAGATATCAAAGTGTAAAAATATTTCATCCAAAATGTCTAAAGCGAAAGAACGGCCTTCTATCTTAGCTTAGGATATAACGAATTTTTTGACAAAAGTCACTGTTTTCGACCGATCTATGGGAGGTCTATGAAATAGTCACCCGATCTTGACCAAATTTGACACAGTCGTTTATAGCTATAATAAACTAACTTATATTAAATTTCACGACAATAGCTATAAAATTAATGAAGTTATTGAAAAAGTCACTGTTTGTGACTTTGCCGTTTGTATGGGAGCTATATGATATAGTGGTCCGATCCGGCTGAATCCGAGATATACAACGCCTGCAGTATATACAAGCCTACGTGCAAAATTTCTATGTAGCTCTTACGGTCTCGGAGGAGTTCGCGTTGATCCAGACGGACGGACGGACGGGCGGACTTGGCTATTTGAACTCGTCTCGCCGTGCCGATCAAGAATATATATACTTTATATGGTCTGAGATGCTTCGTTCTATGCGTTGCACACTTCTGACCAAAATTAATATACCCTTTTTGCAAGGGTATAATAATCGTAGTTGGTCCTTTTCATTTCCGTTTTCATAATTGGATGTAAATGTTAAGTTCTTTACCTATTTAATACAAATAGGGTAATACCGATTTTTCGTTTTTCCTAGTTAATTCAAAATATATCCTCTCGTTTGCGACAGTTTATTTTTAACTCCATAAGTGGGAACACCTTAAATCCGGACTGAATAGTATTTGTCAATATAATTCAAGACAGTTTTATTTAGTTGTGCAAAAATGATGTTGAATGCAAGGATTTTGAAAGTTTTCCACGAGTGTGAAAACTGAAATGATTTTGAATTGCTGAAGGAGATTGGTGTTTCATTCGAAATCGCTAGTAACTTAAGGTTAAAATTAAATATACGCTTAAACTTAACTATACACTAGCTTAAAGCGAAAATAGATCGCAAGCGGCAAAAAATCTGCCACATTTCGTGAAAAAAATGGTTTGAGGAGTATACAAGATTCGGAGAAGGAAGAAGGAAGGACTGAAAGTTGACTGCCCAAAGCACGGATTCGGAAACACGAATGATTGAAATACTTCAAGAAGATTTTTTGATAATGATGTAATGACATCTTTAATAACAGGTGTTAGTCAAGAGATCATTAAAAGGTCGGCTGTTATCTTGAATGTTATAAATTGCAAGGAAATGGTAAAATGTCAAAAAATTTGCCTAATATACTTCAAAGACTGCACAATTTTTGACTGAATTGTATCCGCAAAAAAAACGGTACACAGGACTTTGGCTCACGAAAAGGATTTAATAGAATATAAGTGTTTACCAATTGGAGAGCTGTCCGAAGAAGCACAGGAATGTAAAAACAAGGACTACAAAAGGTTTAGATATACCAATTAAAAACTTCTCGTGTTAGACAAAATGAAGACCTTTTTAACATGCTAGCCAGGCTCTTCGGACCCACTTATTGCGTTACTGAGACACGTGAGATCACGAAACGATTTGGAAAATAGCAACTACAGTCCCGAAATGTTGAGTTTATTAGACTGCACAATTTTTGACTGAATTGTATCCGCAAATAAAACTTACCCCAACGGTACATAGGATTTTGGGTCACGAAAAGGATTTAATAGAATATAAGTGTTTACCAATTGGAGAGCTGTCCGAAGACAAAATGAAGACCTTTTTAACATGCTAGCCAGCCTCTTCGGACCCACTTATTGCGTTACTGAGACACGTGCGATCACGAAACGATTTGGAAAATAGCAACTACAGTCCCGAAATGTTGAGTTTATTAGATATTGATGTAAATATTAAAAATTATTTTGAAGAAAATCAGCCATCAATACCAAATTTTCAAAATTAATCTAAAAAAAAATTATAAAAATGTTTATTTTTTTTTCTTTTGTAATAATGTTAAAAAATCATATTAAAACATTAAAAAATGTTACATAGTCGTTTAAAACAATGAAAAATTCCATTTGGGATTCGGTCCATTTTTAAAGGAATGCTCCATTTCCCGAACGGTGGCATGAGTCGATAGTACGTGTCCCTCTCCGCCGGCATTGCCAACAAAACAGCATCTATAAATTTGTACAAACTCGTGCATTCGTTTTTCAGGTCTTCTACGGTAGCACTGGTGTCTAATCCAAATTCATCGCTGAAAACTTCCAATTCGGCCTTGCGTCGATGGTTTGCCCAATGAACACCCTTTGACCGTAATGTAAGGGATATTCTTAATCAGATATTCTTAATCAAGTTGTTCAGAGAGGATAAATAAAGGTGAACCGTGAAAGTACGGTTTGAATTTTGTGACGGTTTGAATTTATTAATGAATTGGATCCCGTTTATTGCCTTAAGTTGGAATAATCCGCGAATGTAATATAGGGTTGGTAGAATAACATTTTCCAATGTCCTTAGTATTATTATCCTTGGATGCTGTGATGTCCTTGAGGCTTAGTCGTAATAGGTCCTAGGCAGTGAATGTCCTTCACTAAGTCCTTCTTGAACCTTCGGTTGTAGTGTAATAAGTGCGAAGACCGGGTTCCTTTAGGTTTGAATTAATTGTTAAGACGGACACGTCAGTGTCCATTCATTGTAGTTTTCAGATTGATTCTTTATTCAAAATTATTCTTTTGCTTAAGCTAAGTTTACATATACATATATTCTTATGCTGGAGAGAGAGAGGGAGAGTGTCAGTACATATATACATAGGCAGAGGCAACCCGTTGGAAGAGGCAAAGCTGGACGTAGCGCAAGGTAAAACGTCGGCAGAGGCAACCCGTTGGCAGAGGCGAAGCTGGACGTATCGCGAGGCAAAAAGTCAGCAGAGGCAGAGGCAACCTGTTGGCAGAGGCAAAGCTGGACGTAGCGTGAGGTGAAACGTAAGCAGAGGCAGGTGCAACCCGTTGGCACAGGCAGAAGCCGGACGCGGCAAGAGACAAAACGTTAGAAGAGGCCAGACAATCCACTGGCAGAATTAAAACGAAGACTTCGTGGGACAGGAGCGGAGTTATGTAAATTTTTGGGGACTATATGTAGATAGTTCTAACCTTAATTGAATTTACTAAAACTAGCCTTAGCAATAATTATTGGAATTGAACAAAAGAAAATATTGTAATATGGAGCTTGACGAGGTTATGGTATTGCGAGTCGCAGATTTGCGAAACAAGTTGGCCGAATTGAACCTAAGCACAGTGGGAAAAAACGTGATTTACAGAATAGACTTCTTACTCATTACAATATTCAAGACCAGGATAGCGAGGAAGAATTAGAATCAGTCAGTTGGAAATTGCCAAACCAGTGAATTTGGACGATGAGAGCTTGTAAAAGGGCATTCCAGACTCACAAGTAAATAAAGCTATTCTATTTCAAGCCAGGCATCTAGAACAACTGAAATTTCAAATAGAAACGTAAAGTTCGTACTTCACAAGTTTGAGGCTCACTCAGGAAAAACGATTAATCAGGGTACAATAATAGATACATCTAAGAATCGAAAATGCTACGGATGCGGTGATACATCACATATCAGACGAGACTGTCGGAAGAACGATCAAAATGTGGTAAAGAAGGACTTCCAATGGCCCACTGCAAACCAGAAAATCCAATTAAATACGAGAGAAATACAAACGTGGTAGAAAATGAAGATGTAGTAATACAGCCGCCTAGCGAATTTACTCCATCAGTGTTAGAACTTAAAGACATCGTTTATCCTCGCATTATATTTAAAGGACTTGTAGATACTGGCGCTGGTTTATGTCTTATGCGAAGAAAGATATATTTTATGATTGGATCGAAACCGTTATTAGGTGGAGCTAGACACTTAACGGGAACTGGCGACAGTAAGGTGTTGACTTTCGTCAGTTTTATAATACCAGTGAAAGTGGATGGTTTAGTTATAAACATAGAATTCCATGTAGTGCCAGATCAGGACATACGGTCTCGGAGGAGTTCGCGTTGATCCAGACGGACGGACGGACGGACGGACGGACATGGCTATTTGAACTCGTCTCGTCGTGCTGATCAACAACATATATACTTTATATGGTCTGAGATGCTTCGTTCTATGCGTTGCACATTTCTGACCAAAATTAATATACCCTTTTTGCAAGGGTATAATAATCGTAGTTGGTCCTTTTCATTTCCGTTTTCATAATTGGATGTAAATGTTAAGTTCTTTACCTATTTAATACAAAAAGGGTAATACCGATTTTTCGTTTTTCCTAGTTAATTCAAAATATATAACATAAAGAGTTAATTGTTCCTCTCGTTTGCGACAGTTTATTTTTAACTCCATAAGTGGGAACACCTTAAATCCGGAGTGAATAGTATTTGTCAATATAATTTACGACAGTTTTATTTATTTGTGCAAAAATGATGTTAAAGAATGAAAGGATTTTGAAAGTTTTCCGCGAGTGTGAAAACTGAAATGATTTTGAATTGCTGAAGGAGATTGGTGTTTCATTCGAAAACGCTGGTAACTTAAGGTAAAAATCAAATATACGCTTAAACTTAACTATACACTAGCTTAAAGCAAAAATAGATTGCAAGCGGCAGAAATCTGCCACATTTCGTGAAAAAATGGTTTGAGGAGTATACAAGATTCGGAGAAGGAAGAAGGAAGGACTGAAAGTTGACTGCCCAAAGCACGGATTCGGATACACGATTGATTGAAATACTTCAAGAAGATTTTTTGATAATGATGTAATGACATCTTTAATAACAGGTGTATCATTAAAAGGTCGGCTGTTATCTTGAATGTTATAAATTGCAAGGAAATGGTAAAATGTTAAAAAATTTGCCTAATATACTTCAAAGACTGCACAATTTTTGACTGAATTGTATCCGCAAAAAAAAAACTTACCCCAACGGTACATAGGATTTTGGCTCACGAAAAGGATTTAATAGAATATAAGTGTTTACCAATTGGAGAGCTGTCCGAAGAAGCACAGGAATGTAAAAACAAGGACTACAAAAGGTTTAGATATACCAATTAAAAACTTCTCGTGTTAGACAAAATGAAGACCTTTTTAACATGATAGCCAGCCTCTTCGGACCCACTTATTGCGTTACTGAGACACGTGCGATCACGAAACGATTTGGAAAATAGCAACTACAGCAACTACATCTATAAATTTGTACAAACTCGTGCGTTCATTTTTCAGATCTTCTACGGTAGCACTGGTGTCTAATCCAAATTCATCGCTGAAAACTTCCAATTCGGCCTTGCGTCGATGGTTTACCCAATAAACACCCTTTGACCGATATTCTTAATCAGGTTGTTCATAGAGGATAAATAAAGGTGAACCGTGAAAGTACGGTTTGAATTTCGTGACGGTTTGAATTCATTAATGAATTGGATACCGTTTATTGCCTTAAGTTGGAATAATCCGCGAATGTAATATAGGGTTGGTAGAATAACATTTTCTAATGTCCTTATTATTATTATCCTTGGATGCTGTGATGTCCTTGAGGCTTAGTAGTAATAGGTCCTAGGCAGTGAATGTCCTTCACTAAGTCCTTCTTGAACCTTCGGTTGTAGTGTAATAAGTGCGAAGACCGGGTTCCTTTAGGTTTGAACTAATTGTTAAGACGGACACGTCAGTGTCCATTCACTGTAGTTTTCAGATTGATTCTTTATTCAAAATTATTCTTTTGCTTAAGCTAAGTTTACATATGTATACATATATTCTTATGCTGTGACTTATGCGACAGGTATAAAAGAGAGGGAGAGTGTCAGTACATATATACATAAGCAGAGGCAACCCGTTGGAAGAGGCAAAGCTGGACGTAGCGCAAGGTAAAACGTCGGCAGAGGCAACCCGTTGGCAGAGGCGAAGCTGGACGTATCGCGAGGCAAAACGTCACCAGAGGCAGAGGCAAAGCTGGACGTAGCGTGAGGTGAAACGTAAGCAGAGGCAGGTGCAACCCGTTGGCACAGGCAGAAGCCGGACGCGGCAAGAGACAAAACGTTAGAAGAGGCCAGACAATCCCCTGGCAGAATTTAAACGAAGACTTCGTGGGACAGGAGCGGAGTTAGGTAAATTTTTGGGGACTCTATGTAGATAGTTCTAACCTTAATTGAATTTACTAAAACTAGCCTTAGCAATAATTATTGGAATTGAACAAAAGAAAATATTGTAATATGGAGCTTGACGAGGTTATGGTATTACGAGTCGCAGATTTGCGAAACAAGTTGGCCGAATTGAACCTAAGAACAGTGGGAAAAAACGTGATTTACAGAATAGACTTCTTACTCATTACAATATTCAAGACCAGGATAGCGAGGAAGAATTAGAATCAGTCAGTTGGTACACATTAAAAGATGTTGAGGGCAGTATATCCTATTTTTACGACTCAGGTTGTCCCAATATTGATTCGTGGGTGCAAGAGATAGAAGAGTGTGCTATTACAGTACAATGGCACAAGTTACAGACCTTTATATACGCCAAACAGTTGTTAGCTGCGGCAGCTAAATCATTTATTCGGAGTCAACTTGGCATACACAATTGGGAGATATTCAAAGCAGCATTGCGCAAGGAATTTGGTTCGAAACGATCATCAGCTGAGATTCATAGAATATTATCGCAACGTTCTCAGAAAAAAGAGAGGACTTTACATGAATATTTGTATGCTTTAATGGAAATTGCCAAACCAGTGAATTTGGACGATGAGAGCTAGATAGAATACTTTGTAAAGGGCATTCCAGACTCACAAGTAAATAAAGCTACTCTATTTCAAGCCAGGCATCTAGAACAACTGAAATTTCAAATAGAAACGTAAAGTTCGTACTTCACAAGTTTGAGGCTCACTCACGAAAAAGGATTAATTAGGGTTTGTACCCTATTATTGTAATAGATACATCTAAGAATCGAAAATGCTACGGATGCGGTGATACATCACATATCAGACGAGACTGTCGGAAGAACGATCAAAATTTGGTAAAGTAGGACATCGAATGGCCCAGTGCAAACCAGAAAATCCAATTAAATACGAGAGAAATACAAACGTGGTAGAAAATGAAGATGTAGTAATACAGCCGTCTAGCGAATTTACTGTATCAGTATTAGAACTTAAAGACATCGTATATCCTAGCATTATATTTAAAGGACTTGTAGATACTGCCGCTGGTTTATGTCTTATGCGAAGAAAAATAAATTTTATGATTGGATCGAAACCGTTATTAGGTGGAGCTAGACACTTAACGGGAACTGGCGACAGTAAGGTTGACTTTCGCCAGTTTTATAATACCAGTGAAAGTGGATGGTTTAGTTATAAACATAGAATTCCATGTAGTGCCAGATCAGGACATACGGTCTCGGAGGAGTTCGCGTTGATCCAGACGGACGGACGGAGGGACATGGCTATTTGAACTCGTCTCGTCGTGCTGACCAAGAATATATATACTTTATATGGTCTGAGATGCTTCGTTCTATGCGTTGCACACTTCTGACCAAAATTAATATACCCTTTTTGCAAGGGTATAATAATCGTAGTTGGTCCTTTTCATTTCCGTTTTCATAATTGGATGTAAATGTTAAGTTCTTTACCTATTTAATACAAAAAGGGTAATACCGATTTTTCGTTTTTCCTAGTTAATTCAAAATATATAACATAAAGAGTTAATTGTTCCCCTCGTTTGCGACAGTTTATTTTTAACTCCATAAGTGGGAACACCTTAAATCCGGACTGAATAGTATTTGGCAATATAATTCAAGACAGTTTTATTTATTTGTGCAAAAATGATGTTAAAGAATGAAAGGATTTTGAAAGTTTTCCACGAGTGTGAAAACTGAAATGATTTTGAATTGCTGAAGGAGATTGGTGTTTCATTCGAACCCTAGTAACTTAAGGTAAAAATCAAATATACGCTTAAACTTAACTATACACTAGCTTAAAGCGAAAATGGATCGCAAGCGGCAGAAATCTGCCACATTTCGTGAAAAGAATGGTTTGAGGAGTATACAAGATTCGGAGAAGGAAGAAGGAAGGACTGAAAGTTGACTGCCCAAAGCACGGATTCGGAAACACGATTGATTGAAATACTTCAAGAAGATTTTTTGATAATGATGTAATGACATCTTTAATAACAGGTGTTAATCAAGAGATCATTAAAAGGTCGGCTGTTATCTTGAATGTTATAAATTGCAAGGAAATGGTAAAATGTCAAAAAATTTGCCTAATATACTTCAAAGACTGCACAATTTTTGACTGAATTGTATCCGCAAAAAAAACTTACCCCAACGGTACATAGGATTTTGGCTCACGAAAAGGATTTAATAGAATATAAGTGTTTACCAATTGGAGAGCTGTCCGAAGAAGCACAGGAATGTAAAAACAAGGACTACAAAAGGTTTAGATATACCAATTAAAAACTTCTCGTGCTAGACAAAATGAAGACCTTTTTAACATGCTAGCCAGCCTCTTCGGACCCACTTATTGCGTTACTGAGACACGTGCGATCACGAAAGGATTTGGAAAATAGCAACGACAGTCCCGAAATGTTGAGTTTATTAGATATTGATGTAAATATTGAAAATTATTTTGAAGATAATCAGCCATCAATACCAAATTTTCAAAATTAACCTAAAAAAAAATTATAAAAATGTTTAGTTTTTTTTTTTTGTCATAATGTTAAAAAATCAAATTAAAACATTAAAAAATGTTACATAGTCGTTTAAAACAATGAAAAATTCCATTTGTGATTCGGTCCATTTTTAAAGGAATGCTCCATTTCCCGAACGGTGGCATGAGTCGATAGTACGTGTCCCTCTTCGCCGTCATTGTCAACAAAACAGCATCTATAAATTTGTACAAACTCGTGCGTTCGTTTTTCAGGTCTTCTACGGTAGCACTGGTGTCTAATCCAAATTCATCGCTGAAAACTTCCAATTCGGGCTTGCGTCGATGGTTTACCCAATAAACACCCTTTGACCGTAATGTAAGGGATATTCTTAATCAGATATTCTTAATCAGGTTGTTCAGAGAGGATAAATAAAGGTGAACCGTGAAAGTACGGTTTGAATTTCGTGACGGTTTGAATTTATTAATGAATTGGATCCCGTTTATTGCCTTAAGTTAATGAATAATCCGCGAATGTAATATAGGGTTGGTAGAATAACATTTTCCAATGTCCTTAGTATTATTATCCTTGGATGCTGTGATGTCCTTGAGGCTTAGTAGTAATAGGTCCTAGGCAGTGAATGTACTTCACTAAGTCCTTCTTGAACCTTCGGTTGTAGTGTAATAAGTGCGAAGACCGGGTTCCTTTAGGTTTGAATTAATTGTTAAGACGGACACGTCAGTGTCCATTCATTGTAGTTTTCAGATTGATTCTTTATTCAAAATTATTCTTTTGCTTAAGCTAAGTTTACATATACATATATTCTTATGCTGTGACTTATGCGACAGGTATAAAAAGAGAGGGAGAGTGTCAGTACATATATACATAGGCAGAGGCAACCCGTTGGAAGAGGCAAAGCTGGACGTAGCGCAAGGTAAAACGTCGGCAGAGGCAACCCGTTGGCAGAGGCGAAGCTGGACGTATCGCGAGCCAAAACGTCAGCAGAGGCAGAGGCAACCCGTTGGCAGAGGCAAAGCTGGACGTAGCGTGAGGTGAAACGTAAGCAGAGGCAGGTGCAACCCGTTGGCACAGGCAGAAGCCGGACGCGGAAAGAGACAAAACGTTAGAAGAGGCCAGACAATCCCCTGGCAGAATTTAAACGAAGACTTCGTGGGACAGGAGCGGGGTTAGGTAAATTTTTGGGGACTATATGTAGATAGTTTTAACCTTAATTGAATTTACTAAAACTAGCCTTAGCAATAATTATTGGAATTGAACAAAAGAAAATATTGTAATATGGAGCTTGACGAGGTTATGGTATTGCGAGTCGCAGATTTGCGAAACAAGTTGGCCGAATTGAACCTAAGCACAGTGGGAAAAAACGTGATTTACAGAATAGACTTCTTACTCATTACAATATTCAAGACCAGGATAGCGAGGAAGAATTAGAATCAGTCAGTTGGTACACATTAAAAGATGTTGAGGGCAGTATATCCTATTTTTCCGACTCAGGTTGTCCCAATATTGATTCGTGGGTGCAAGAGATAGAAGAGTGTGCTATTACAGTACAATGGCACAAGTTACAGACCTTTATATACGCCAAACAGTTGTTAGTTGCGGCAGCTAAATCATTTATTCGGAGTCAACTTGGCATACACAATTGGGAGATATTCAAAGCAGCATTGCGCAAGGAATTTGGTTCGAAACGATCATCAGCTGAGATAGAATATTATCGCAACGTTCTCAGAAAAAAGAGAGGACTTTACATGAATATTTGTATGCTTTAATGGAAATTGCCAAACCAGTGAATTTGGACGATGAGAGCTTGATAGAATACTTTGTAAAGGGCATTCCAGACTCACAAGTAAATAAAGCTATTCTACTTCATGCCAGGCATCTAGAACAACTGAAATTTCAAATAGAAACGTAAAGTTCGTACTTCACAAGTTTGAGGCTCAGTCAGGAAAAAGGATTAATCGGGGTACAATAATAGATACATCTAAGAATCGAAAATGCTACGGATGCGGTGATACATCACATATCAGACGAGACTGTCGGAAGAACGATCAAAATGTGGTAAAGTAGGACATCGAATGGCCCAGTGCAATCCAGAAAATCCAATTAAATACGAGAGAAATACAAACGTGGTAGAAAATGAAGATGTAGTAATACAGCCGTCTAGCGAATTTACTCCATCAGTGTTAGAACTTAAAGACATCGTATTTCCTAGCATTATATTTAAAGGACTTGTAGATACTGCCGCTGGTTTATGTCTTATGCGAAGAAAAATATATTTTATGATTGGATCGAAACCGTTATTAGGTGGAGCTAGACACTTAACGGGAACTGGCGACAGTAAGGTTGACTTTCGTCAGTTTTATAATACCAGTGAAAGTGGATGGTTTAGTTATAAACATAGAATTCCATGTAGTGCCAGATCAGGACATACGGTCTCGGAGGAGTTCGCGTTGATCCAGACGGACGGACGGACGGACATGGCTATTTGAATTCGTCTCGTCGTGCTGACCAAGAATATATATACTTTATATGGTCTGAGATGCTTCGTTTTATGCGTTGCACACTTCTGACCAAAATTAATATACCCTTTTTGCAAGGGTATAATAATCGTAGTTGGTCCTTTTCATTTCCGTTTTCATAATTGGATGTAAATGTTAAGTTCTTTACCTATTTAATACAAAAAGGGTAATACCGATTTTTCGTTTTTCCTAGTTAATTCAAAATATATAACATAAAGAGTTAATTGTTCCTCTCGTTTGCGACAGTTTATTTTTAACTTATTTTATTTGTGCAAAAATGATGTTAAAGAATGAAAGGATTTTGAAAGTTTGCCACGAGTGTGATAACTGAAATGATTTTGAATTGCTGAAGGAGATTGGTGTTTTATTCGAAAACGCTAGTAACTTAAGGTAAAAATTAAATATACGCTTAAACTTAAGTATACACTAGCTTAAAGCGAAAATGTATCGCAAGCGGCAGAAATCTGCCACATTTCGTGAAAAAAATGGTTTGAGGAGTATACAAGAGTCGGAGAAGGAAGAAGGAAGGACTGAAAGTTGACTGCCCAAAGCACGGATTCGGAAAGACGAATGATTGAAATACTTCAAGAAGATTTTTTGATAATGATGTAATGACATCTTTAATAACAGGTGTTAATCAAGAGATCATTAAAAGGTCGGCTGTTATCTTGAATGTTATAAATTGCAAGGAAATGGTAAAATGTCAAAAAATTTGCCTAATATACTTCAAAGACTGCACAATTTTTGACTGAATTGTATCCGCAAAAAAACTTACCCCAACGGTACATAGGATTTTGGCTCACGAAAAGGATTTAATAGAATATAAGTGTTTACCAATTGGAGAGCTGTCCGAAGAAGCACAGGAATGTAAAAACAAGGACCACAAAAGGTTTAGATATACCAATTAAAAACTTCTCGTGCTAGACAAAATGAAGACCTTTTTTAACATGCTAGCCAGCCTCTTCGGACCCACTTATTGCGTTACTGAGACACGTGCGATCACGAAAGGATTTGGAAAATAGCGACT
Source organism: Drosophila equinoxialis (assembly GCA_018150345.1). Lineage (NCBI taxonomy): Eukaryota > Metazoa > Arthropoda > Insecta > Diptera > Drosophilidae > Drosophila > Drosophila equinoxialis. Next base: position 426,345 of record JAECWI010000901.1, on the reverse strand, counting down.
ACAGTCCCGAAATGTTGAGTTTATTAGATATTGATGTAAATATTGAAAATTATTTTGAAGAAAATCAGCCATCAATACCAAATTTTCAAAATCAACCAAAAAAAAAATTATAAAAATGTTTAGTTTTTTTTTTTGTCATAATGTTAAAAAATCAAATTAAAACATTAAAAAATGTTAAATAGTCGTTTAAAACAATGAAAAATTCCATTTGGGATTCGGTCCATTTTTAAAGGAATGCTCCATTTCCCGAACGGTGGCATGAGTCGATAGTACGTGTCCCTCTCCGCCGGCATTGCCAACAAAACAGCATCTATAAATTTGTACAAACTCGTGCGTTCGTTTTTCAGGTCTTCTACGGTAGCATTGGTGTCTAATCCAAATTCATCGCTGAAAACTTCCAATTCGGCCTTGCGTCGATGTTTTACCCAATGAACACCCTTTGACCGTAATGTACGGGATATTCTTAACCAGATATTCTTAATCAGGTTGTTCAGAGAGAATAAATAAAGGTGAACCGTGAAAGTACGGTTTGAATTTCGTGACGGTTTGAATTTATTAATGAATTGGATCCCGTTTATTGCCTTAAGTTAAGGAATAACCCGCGAATGTAATATAGGGTTGGTAGAATAACATTTTCCAATGTCCTTAGTATTATTATCCTTGGATGCTGTGATGTCCTTGAGGCTTAGTAGTAATAGGTCCTAGGCAGTGAATGTACTTCACTAAGTCCTTCTTGAACCTTCGGTTGTAGTGTAATAAGTGCGAAGACCGGGTTCCTTTAGGTTTGAATTAATTGTTAAGACGGACACGTCAGTGTCTATTCATTGTAGTTTTCAGATTGATTCTTTATTCAAAATTATTCTTTTGCTTAAGCTAAGTTTACATATACATATATTCTTATGCTGTGACTTATGCGACAGGTATAAAAGAGAGGGAGAGTGTCAGTACATATATACATAGGCAGAGGCAACCCGTTGGAAGAGGCAAAGCTGGACGTAGCGCAAGGTAAAACGTCGGCAGAGGCAACCCGTTGGCAGAGGAGAAGCTGGACGTATCGCGAGGCAAAACGTCAGCAGAGGCAGAGGCAACCCGTTGGCAGAGGCAAAGCTGGACGTAGCGTGAGGTGAAACGTAAGCAGAGGCAGGTGCAACCCGTTGGCACAGACAGAAGCCGGACGCGGCAAGAGACAAAACGTTAGAAGAGGCCAAGCAATCCCCTGCCAGAATTTAAACCAAGACTTCGTGGGACAGGAGCGGAGTTAGGTAAATTTTTGTGGACTATATGTAGATAGTTCTAACCTTAATTGAATTTACTAAAACTAGCCTTAGCAATAATTATTGGAATTGAACAAAAGAAAATATTGTAATATGGAGCTTGACGAGGTTATGGTATTGCGAGTCGCAGAATTGCGAAACAAGTTGTCCGAATTGAACCTAAGCACAGTGGGAAAAAACGTGATTTACAGAATAGACTTCCTACTCATTACATTATTCAAGACCAGGATAGCGAGGAAGAATTAGAATCAGTCAGTTGGTACACATTAAAAGATGTTGATGGCAGTATATCCTATTTTTCCGACTCAGGTTGTCGCAATATTGATTCGTTGGTGCAAGAGATAGAATAGTGTGCTATTACAGTACAATGGCACAAGTTACAGACCTTTATATACGCTGTTAGCTGCGGCAGCTAAATCATTTATTCGGAGTCAACTTGGCATACACAATTGGGAGATATTCAAAGCAGCATTGCGCAAGGAATTTGGTTCGAAACGAACAGCAGCTGAGCTTCATAGAATATTATCGCAACGTTCAGAAAAAAGAGAAGACTTCACATGAATATTTGTATGCTTTAATGGAAATTGCCAAACCAGTGAATTTGGACGATGAGAGCTTGATAGAATACTTTGTAAAGGGCATTCCAGACTCACAAGTAAATAAAGCTATTCTATTTCAAGCCAGGAATTTAGAGCAACTGAAATTTCAAATAGAAACGTATCAGAAAGTGCGTGCTTCACACAAGTCGTTAAACAAGTTTGAGGCTCAGTCAGGAAAAAAGATTAATCAGGGTAGAATAATAGATACATCTAAAAATCGAAAGTGCTACGGATGCGGTGATACATCACATATCAGACGAGACTGTCCAAAGAACGATCAAAAGTGTTTTAAATGTGGTAAAGTAGGACATCGAATGGCCCAGTGCAAACCAGAAAATGCAATTAAATACGAGAGAAATACAAACGTGGTAGAAAATGAAGATGTAGTAATACAGCCGTCTAGCGAATTTACTCCATCAGTGTTAGAACTTAAAGACATCGTATTTCCTAGCATTATATTTAAAGGACTTGTAGATACTGCCGCTGGTTTATGTCTTATGCGAAGAAAAATATATTTTATGATTGGATCGAAACCGTTATTAGGTGGAGCTAGACACTTAACGGGAACTGGCGACAGTAAGGTTGACTTTCGTCAGTTTTATAATACCAGTGAAAGTGGATGGTTTAGTTATAAACATAGAATTCCATGTAGTGCCAGATCAGGACATACGGTCTCGGAGGAGTTCGCGTTGATCCAGACGGACGGACGGACGGACATGGCTATTTGAATTCGTCTCGTCGTGCTGACCAAGAATATATATACTTTATATGGTCTGAGATGCTTCGTTTTATGCGTTGCACACTTCTGACCAAAATTAATATACCCTTTTTGCAAGGGTATAATAATCGTAGTTGGTCCTTTTCATTTCCGTTTTCATAATTGGATGTAAATGTTAAGTTCTTTACCTATTTAATACAAAAAGGGTAATACCGATTTTTCGTTTTTCCTAGTTAATTCAAAATATATAACATAAAGAGTTAATTGTTCCTCTCGTTTGCGACAGTTTATTTTTAACTTATTTTATTTGTGCAAAAATGATGTTAAAGAATGAAAGGATTTTGAAAGTTTGCCACGAGTGTGATAACTGAAATGATTTTGAATTGCTGAAGGAGATTGGTGTTTTATTCGAAAACGCTAGTAACTTAAGGTAAAAATTAAATATACGCTTAAACTTAAGTATACACTAGCTTAAAGCGAAAATGTATCGCAAGCGGCAGAAATCTGCCACATTTCGTGAAAAAATGGTTTGAGGAGTATACAAGAGTCGGAGAAGGAAGAAGGAAGGACTGAAAGTTGACTGCCCAAAGCACGGATTCGGAAAGACGAATGATTGAAATACTTCAAGAAGATTTTTTGATAATGATGTAATGACATCTTTAATAACAGGTGTTAATCAAGAGATCATTAAAAGGTCGGCTGTTATCTTGAATGTTATAAATTGCAAGGAAATGGTAAAATGTCAAAAAATTTGCCTAATATACTTCAAAGACTGCACAATTTTTGACTGAATTGTATCCGCAAAAAAAACTTACCCCAACGGTACATAGGATTTTGGCTCACGAAAAGGATTTAATAGAATATAAGTGTTTACCAATTGGAGAGCTGTCCGAAGAAGCACAGGAATGTAAAAACAAGGACCACAAAAGGTTTAGATATACCAATTAAAAACTTCTCGTGCTAGACAAAATGAAGACCTTTTTAACATGCTAGCCAGCCTCTTCGGACCCACTTATTGCGTTACTGAGACACGTGCGATCACGAAAGGATTTGGAAAATAGCGACTACAGTCCCGAAATGTTGAGTTTATTAGATATTGATGTAAATATTGAAAATTATTTTGAAGAAAATCAGCCATCAATACCAAATTTTCAAAATCAACCAAAAAAAAAATTATAAAAATGTTTAGTTTTTTCTTTTTGTCATAATGTTAAAAAATCAAATTAAAACATTAAAAAATGTTAAATAGTCGTTTAAAACAATGAAAAATTCCATTTGGGATTCGGTCCATTTTTAAAGGAATGCTCCATTTCCCGAACGGTGGCATGAGTCGATAGTACGTGTCCCTCTCCGCCGGCATTGCCAACAAAACAGCATCTATAAATTTGTACAAACTCGTGCGTTCGTTTTTCAGGTCTTCTACGGTAGCATTGGTGTCTAATCCAAATTCATCGCTGAAAACTTCCAATTCGGCCTTGCGTCGATGTTTTACCCAATGAACACCCTTTGACCGTAATGTACGGGATATTCTTAACCAGATATTCTTAATCAGGTTGTTCAGAGAGAATAAATAAAGGCGAACCGTGAAAGTACGGTTTGAATTTCGTGACGGTTTGAATTTATTAATGAATTGGATCCCGTTTATTGCCTTAAGTTAAGGAATAACCCGCGAATGTAATATAGGGTTGGTAGAATAACATTTTCCAATGTCCTTAGTATTATTATCCTTGGATGCTGTGATGTCCTTGAGGCTTAGTAGTAATAGGTCCTAGGCAGTGAATGTACTTCACTAAGTCCTTCTTGAACCTTCGGTTGTAGTGTAATAAGTGCGAAGACCGGGTTCCTTTAGGTTTGAATTAATTGTTAAGACGGACACGTCAGTGTCCATTCATTGTAGTTTTCAGATTGATTCTTTATTCAAAATTATTCTTTTGCTTAAGCTAAGTTTACATATACATATATTCTTATGCTGTGACTTATGCGACAGGTATAAAAGAGAGGGAGAGTGTCAGTACATATATACATAGGCAGAGGCAACCCGTTGGAAGAGGCAAAGCTGGACGTAGCGCAAGGTAAAACGTCGGCAGAGGCAACCCGTTGGCAGAGGAGAAGCTGGACGTATCGCGAGGCAAAACGTCAGCAGAGGCAGAGGCAACCCGTTGGCAGAGGCAAAGCTGGACGTAGCGTGAGGTGAAACGTAAGCAGAGGCAGGTGCAACCCGTTGGCACAGACAGAAGCCGGACGCGGCAAGAGACAAAACGTTAGAAGAGGCCAAGCAATCCCCTGGCAGAATTTAAACGAAGACTTCGTGGGACAGGAGCGGAGTTAGGTAAATTTTTGGGGACTATATGTAGATAGTTTTAACCTTAATTGAATTTACTAAAACTAGCCTTAGCAATAATTATTGGAATTGAACAAAAGAAAATATTGTAATATGGAGCTTGACGAGGTTATGGTATTGCGAGTCGCAGATTTGCGAAACAAGTTGGCCGAATTGAACCTAAGCACAGTGGGAAAAAACGTGATTTACAGAATAGACTTCTTACTCATTACAATATTCAAGACCAGGATAGCGAGGAAGAATTAGAATCAGTCAGTTGGTACACATTAAAAGATGTTGAGGGCAGTATATCCTATTTTTCCGACTCAGGTTGTCCCAATATTGATTCGTGGGTGCAAGAGATAGAAGAGTGTGCTATTACAGTACAATGGCACAAGTTACAGACCTTTATATACGCCAAACAGTTGTTAGTTGCGGCAGCTAAATCATTTATTCGGAGTCAACTTGGCATACACAATTGGGAGATATTCAAAGCAGCATTGCGCAAGGAATTTGGTTCGAAACGATCATCAGCTGAGATAGAATATTATCGAAACGTTCTCAGAAAAAAAGAGAGACTTTACATGAATATTTGTATGCTTTAATGGAAATTGCCAAACCAGTGAATTTGGACGATGAGAGCTTGATAGAATACTTTGTAAAGGGCATTCCAGACTCACAAGTAAATAAAGCTATTCTACTTCATGCCAGGCATCTAGAACAACTGAAATTTCAAATAGAAACGTAAAGTTCGTACTTCACAAGTTTGAGGCTCACTCAGGGAAAAGGATTAATCGGGGTACAATAATAGATACATCTAAGAATCGAAAATGCTACGGATGCGGTGATACATCACATATCAGACGAGACTGTCGAAAGAACGATCAAAATGTGGTAAAGTAGGACATGGAATGGCCCAGTGCAAACCAGAAAATCCAATTAAATACGAGAGAAATACAAACGTGGTAGAAAACGAAGTCGTAGTAATACAGCCGTCTAGCGAATTTACTCCATCAGTGTTAGAACTTAAAAACATCGTATATCCTAGCATTATATTTAAAGGACTTGTAGATACTGGCGCTGGTTTATGTCTTATGCGAAGAAAAATATATTTTATGATTGGATCGAAACCGTTATTAGGTGGAGCTAGACACTTAACGGGAACTGGCGACAGTAAGGTGTTGACTTTCGTCAGTTTTATAATACCAGTGAAAGTGGAAGGAAAGTGGAAAGTGGAATTCCATGTAGTGCCAGATCAGGACATAAGTTTTGATGCTATACTGGGTCGAACGATATTGAATACTGTCAAAGCAAATGGATCTAAGTCACACCCATAGTATGCCAAAGAGAGAACAAAATGTGCCAGATACTTAGTAGGCACGAGAGATTGGAAATATCTTCATCACAAATAATAAATCTTTCACATTTCAACCATTTGATAAAAGGGGAAGTAGAGAAATTAATTTGAAACTACCAACCAAAAAGAAATGCAACGCACCAGTAAGCATGAAAAAATACCTGTTTATCAGCACCCGAGACGTTTAGCCCTTTGTGATCGGGAAATCGTTGACAAACAAATTCAAGAATGGCTAGCAGAGAAAATAATTAAAACCAGTACTTCTGAGTACGTGTCTCCAGTTGTCTTAGTCTCGAAAGTTGCAAGGTGCCAATATGTTTTCAACTTTAGACTTAACAAACGGATTTTTCCATGTACCGGTAGTAGAAAGCTCTCAGAAATACACTTCTTTTGTTACTAATTCACCAGCTGCATTTACAAGATTCATAATGGTTGAGTTACGAGATTTGATTAAAGCAAATGATTGTGTAGTCTACATGGACGACATTATCATTTGAAGTGCAGGTACAGATGATGGTTTGGCCAATCTAAAACGCGTACTAGACGTGTCAGCAAAAAACGGGTTACGAATTAATTGGAGTAAATGTCAGATGCTGCAACGGAATGTCCTATTTTTAAGGTATGATGTCTACATCAACATGGTACCATAACGCCGAGCAAAGAAAAGATTAGGGCTGTTTCGAATTTTCCCATACCAAATAGCAAAAAAGGGTTACAAAAAGATTTTTGGGTTTAACTTCCTATTTTAGAAAATTTATTGAAAGTTATGCAGTAATCGCGAAACCGTTGTCCGATTTAATGCGTATTCGTAATTCGAAGTTTGAATTCAAAGATATACACAAACTCGCTTTTGAAGAACTATGAGCTGTGTTAACTAAATAACTTGTCCTTAAATTGTTTATCCCGAAATTGCAACTGAAATACATTCGGACGCTTTAAAATATGGATTTGGGGCAGCTTTGTTACAAAAGCAACCGGAGGATAATTCATTTCATCCCGTTGAATATATGAGTCGTAAGACAAAATTGTGCGAAGAAGGGTATCATTCTTACGAACTCGAAGTGCTTGCTATAATTGGAGCACTAACCAAATGGCGTGTTTATGTCCTAGGATCTCGATTTACCATAGTTATTGAATGTAACGCTTTTGCTATGACCATGAAGAAGAAACATGTTCCTTTAAGAGTTGCTCGTTGGGCTATGTATCTTCATGATTTTGATTATGTTGTTGTTCATCGATCAGGTAAAAAGAAAGATGTTCCTTTAAGAGTTGCTTGTTGGGCTATGTATCTTCAAGATTTTGATTATGTTATTGTACATCGATCATGTACTCAAATGAGAACGAAATTCTCTTTGAAGACCCTAATTATGAGTTGATTGTAGTACCTTCGGCAATGGAACATGATATTATTAGTCTTGCGCATACCCAATGTCATTTTTCCGTCAAGAAAACGCAAGATTTGATCGAGAAATAATACTATATTCCCGCATTAAGAGATAAGGTTATTCGTGTGGTACATAGTTGTGTGGAGTGTATTGTTGTTAACGCAAAGGCTGGCAAAAAGAGAGGGATATCTAACTTCCATAGAAAAGCGTGACAAACCACTTTGTTCTTACCATATTGATCACGTCGGACCAATGGAACTTACAAATGAACGGTATAATTACTTGCTGGTTATAATAGATGGGTTTTCTAAGTACGTTTGGTTGTATCCTACCAGGAGCACAGACGTACACGAAGTGATACGGTGTTTAGAAGTTCAAGCGACAAATTTTGGGAACCCAGTACGATTGATATCTGATAGAGGCGCGGCTTTTACTTAGACATATTCAAAAACTATTGCGAGAATCACGACATCCTCCATTTATTGATTACCACCGTCCAGAACTAGCAGAACATAGGAAGAAAATACAAATGGAGGCAGTTGAAAATATAAAACAAATTCAGGAGGAGAACAAGAAGTCAGCTAATCTAAAGAGAAGAGAGGGAAAACGATTCAAAATAAATGATTTGGTTGTTATTAAGTGGCGTTGGTCTGAAACTTAAAGGAAAGTATTTAGGAACCTATAAGGTAACGGCAATTAAAAACCATGGAAGATATGAAGTGGAGAAAGTAGGACTGGCGGAAGGGCCTAATAGGACATCAACTGTATCGAAATATATGAAATTGTGGGGACCGTCATTCGGGTCGAATGTGCTGTCAGGGGGGCGAATGTGGGAAATGGCATTGAGAAAGAGCAATCCAAAGTGATAGAAGAGAAGAGACAAACACCTAGTGGCCGAACATTCTAGTAATTGAGAGAGAGCGGGGCATAGGATCATTATAAGAGTTGAGAGAGAGTTTGTTGAAGAGGCCGTGGGTCATTCGCAAATAGACTGTCAACTGAGTCGCACGTCAAGGTCCATAAGTAGTCCAGTGTTATTTTATAAGTATGATTAAATCTTAACAATATATTGAACTCGACTGTCATCAAACGATTCAAATATTAATAAATAAATAAATATAGTAACGATCATTAAATCACCGCTACATCTATACATATAAACATATTCAAGCGCACAATTATATTTTAATGCGTATATGTTCAATTGTTTATACTTGCAACAAAGTATTAGAAGTTGAGCTCATTGTATTGAATGATTATTTGTATGAATATACTACACCTCCCTTTTTTAGAGAATAACGTAATATTATGGTGGTATTATAATGATTATTGATAATATTATGGAATTAATATAATGATTATTGATAATAGTAAAGGTAAAATTAAAGTAAAGTAAAGATGTACCTTAGGAAAATCGTTTTTTTTTTTTTTTTGTTTGTGTCTCTCCAGAAAATTTTCCGTCTCTTGTATTTCGAAATTGTATGAATTTATTTTCAATAATAGATGAATCCATAAAGATGTATGTATATGTATATTTTTTTTTTTTTTTTTTTTTTAAATTTTATTCTTGATCTTAATTTACTTGCATAAATCTGTTATTATTTGGTTTTTATACTCTGTTCGAATGTCCGAAATGAACGTCTTCATTGGGCCGTACTTCAAAAATTGCTTTTGAGACATTGTTTGTAGTTTTACTTTTGATTATAATGGCTACTGGCTATTTTGTTAGGTCGCATATTAATGTGACTATATATTCGTTGCCATGTTCCGATTTGGATAGTGTCACTGTGTCGAAAACGTTTACTGTTATCTCGGTAAGAACGATTGGAATTTTTGTATGTGTCGTTGTTTTGGACTCTTTTATATGACGTGTCATAGTTTTCCAGTAGTGTCTTTTGATTTTCGCTAGCGTTTTTGTTATGCCACTATGACCTCCATGCATTGGATCATCATCATATGTAGACAATATTTTTGTATCTTTTTTTTTTTTTATTGGATCACCGGCTGGAGTAGCGTTACTCTTAATAATTTTAATAATTTATTGCCCATATATTTAAAAGTATCTATTGAAATAGTTTCAAAGATCTTTTCGCTCGGTGCCACTTTGACTTGGCTGATACTAAGTATACCGGCTTCTTTTTCGAGCCTTTGGAAAAACTGACCTAAGTCGAGAATTCCATTGGTATACATATCGCAAATGTCAATTCTTGCTATAACTTTATTTCCACGTTTAAATAAACATTTAGATTCTGTTATGCGCAGGGTCACTACTTTCCGTACTTCATCATTTGTAATGACGTAATGTACGTTGGGCATTAGATAAATTTTTCTAACTTTGCCTTGGCAAAAGTTCATTATTTTCAACTGTACAGCTTTTCTTGTCTACTTTATCACCTGGTAGTGACTTTCAGAACTTTATTTTGGATGTCTTGTAAGTCGGATATTTTAATAAACAGGGCATCTGCCACGACATTGTCTTTTCTACTATGAAATCATAATCTTCGAGTTCTGGTTAATTTAGAACTTGGGTTTGTCATTGAAAATAGGTAAATTAATGGTCTATGGTGTAGTGATTTACATGTGCACGTGTAGTTGTTAGCTGCCTAATTTTTTTTTCTACCTTGCTAACGATAACACAAGTGTATGCTAAAGATCGGGGTCGTGCACTTCTAGCGTTGCTCTTGCTTAGCTCGTCGGATGAGGGGGGGTTCTTTCCTACTCTAGGCATACGCACGGATCATACAGAAAAAATATAAGTGCACTATCAGAAACTAAAAAGGATGTAAAAAGCAAAATATTGGACCAGATCGGGATACTATTAATTGTGCGGACGACTTCTCTGCAGATTAGCTAAAGGTGTTGTTCGCTAACCCTTTCTGTACCCACCCTACCTTGGCAACCTAATGGGTTTGATTGATTGCCCCTTAACAGACTCTTAAATGATCTTACAATTAGACGATTTGTAACGGCAGCATAGTCATGGATTCAGGTGACGGACTCCTCAAAGAATTAGTTTACACAAACATGACGAAATTTCAAGTTACGGGTTTAATTCCAAACAAAAGGGTTTTCATGACTTAATATTCTAAGAAATTACAACATAAGGATATGCAAAAAGATATAGCAAAATAAATTTAAATACGATAATTAGAGCAAATATAGATTCAAAAAAAAATTCATAGTAATTCAAAAGAGATTTGGGTTATGTGGCCGCGTGTGCCAGTTGGCAATGAAACAAATATTTATAGTATATACATGTGTGTGTTAACTCACGATTTATCCAACGGTGCGATCTCTGGGCCCATCGATGCTGCAGGGATTTGCTGTATAATTTATTTATTAGAAAAATGAAATGCCACAAAGCCAATCTCAACGCATTACATACCCATTAGGTTTTCTACTAAGGAAAACTGATTTTACTTAACCAAATAGGGACTTAATCTTAATAATATTTAAAGTTTCGTTACGTTACTTAAACTAATAATTCATTTAAATTTTCTTTTAGATCAGCAAAATTTACGTTAATAAAAGAAGAAAAAAAGTATGAAAAGGTGTTGCCGTGGTGCAACAAGAAAAAGTAGGATCCAAACCCAAGGGCTGCTACTCCATACTTTGCGTAAAGATGAAACAAGAAAAGGTAGCAGAACTACTACTAAGTATGGATATGCACCAAGAAGAAATCGAAAAGTAGTAGATCTCGCTCAAATTGGGTGTATAATGTTGGTATTTAATATATATTAGCCGGGAACTGCATCATTTCATCACCAGACTAATTTAGTCTGGCCCATGGCGATGATTATTGATGAAATGGCAGGGTTGATAAAGAAAATCCAAGGCTCGCTGGTGTCTTGGTTATTTAACGATGTTCCAACGAAGAAAATATCAGCGATTGGGCCAAAATATAAATTTTAACTGAAATATAACGGGGTTTAAATTCTAATATTTTCACTAAATTTAATTTTATATCACCTTATTCTTCGAATATTCACTAATATTTTTATTCACTTTAGCCAAATATGTATATAACTGTCTTGTGCAGTACTGTACTTTTTAAACGATGATGTAATATGCACGTGTTTCACAAATATATATGTATATATATATATATTTATTTGAATATTAATATTCACGTCTTTTCGCAATCAAAGTATCAAGTTAAATGAAAAAGCCTGTACCAAAAATTCTGTTTCTAAGCAAATGCAAAGCATGCGAACGAATTCTAACGGATCTTTTCCATGCTCTCTTCTTTGCTTACGCTTTGCGTTCGCTGTGCGAAATGAGACATGTGCGTAGTACTCAAGGGGGGTTATTCATTTATTCTTGCAAACAAACAAAAGAAAATATTCTTTCCGAAATGCAATTAAAATTATTATTATTAAAGAGGGCTACTACAATGGTCTGTTTTTAGTAGAAAATTTTTGTCAGGAGTATATGGTCGAAAGTGTGTAATCAAGTTATTTGCAGCGAACTATTCTGTCCCTGAGAATTTGTGATTGTCTAAAGTATTTTGGGGTTACCTGACATTGCTCGAATTTCCTCGGCCTCTAAAGTTTCGTCTAGAGTGTCCTTGGTTTCTATTATTTCTGTTATTATTATTTCGGTAACCGATATTTTGGTAATTACCTCGGTTGCCTCGACTATATCCATTTTGTCGCTGTTGGAAGTACAGTATAGTATTTGACTGTCCCATTTCTTTGGTACAGCTGGTTACATATTGGGAAATGGCGTAATTCATATTATTAAATCTGCCTGCCTGCATGACAAGTTTTACCTTATCAATTGAGCAGTTCCAAGTCGTAGCTTGACAGCAAGTGTTGTGCTATACGTATTAGCTAAATCAGGTAAAAAACCGTCACTAATATAGGCTCCTGCTAGGGACTTTTTTCTACCTTTGGTACCCGATTTCTATAATTCTTGTTAATACTACGACAACCGACGATTAGAGCCAAAATTGTTTTTGTTGTTTCTTCTTTTTTTCAGATTTTGTGTTTTTTTTTTTTTGCTGATGATGACCCTTTAACCACCTTTTTTTAATATTAAAATTCCCATCTACTTTTAGTGTTGAAGATATGATATGGCCTTTAAAACTGTGGATTCTTTAGCGAAGTTCTTGAAATAGCTATACAGACAACCTACTCACCTTTTGTCCTGCCTATGATTTAAAATCTTACAAAATTAGTAAGATTTATTGACCTAAAGCCGGCTCATACCCAGTTTTGATTAACTTCAATAAGGTCGAAATCTAGACAAAAACCCAAAAACGGAAAGCCCGCCTTATTACACATGTTTTCACACTAGCTGTAAACCATTTTTTTTCATATAGTCAAAATATTCTATAACAAAAAATTTGGGCGCGATGGTTAGTTGGTGAAGGCGAAGCCCTTTACACTAATTCTGAGGCGCCCAATTGGTTTGTATGTAGTGGTGATTTAATGTTCGTTATTTTTTTTTTTTTTTTTTTTATTTTTGAATTGTTTGATGACAATCGAGTTCAATATATTGTTAAGATTTAAACATACTTATAAAAATAACACTGGACTACTTATGGACCTTGACGTGCGACTCAGTTGACAGTCTCTTTGCGAATGACCCGCGGCCTCTTTAACAAGCTCTCTCTCAACTTATATAATGATCGTATGCCCTGCTCTCTCTCAACTACTAGAATGTTCGGCCACTACGCGTTTGTCTCCTCTCTTCTATCACTTCGGATTGCTCTCTCTCAATGCCATTTCCCACATTCGGCCCTCCTGACAGTACATTCGACCCGAATGACGGTCCCCACAATTTCATATATTCCGATACAGTTGATGTCCTATTAGGCCCTTCCGCTTGTCCGACTTTCTCTACATCTTCATATCTTCCATGATTTTTAATCGCCGTTACCTTATATGGTCCTAAATACTTTCCTTTAAGTTTCAGACCAACGCCATATTGGGTACGCTTAATAGCAACCAAATCATTTATTTTGAATCGTTTTCCCTCTTTTCTCTTTAGATTAGCTGACTTCTTGTTCTCCTCTTGAATTTGTTTTATATTTTCAACTGCCTCCATTCGTATTTTCTTCCTATGTTCTGCTAGTTCTTCGATTAGAAGATCATCGAGTAGTTCTTTAAGGTCGACATCCTCTGATCTACGCATGTCAATACCAGTTAGGATCTTAAAGGGAGCGATCTTAGTACTTCTAGGTGCCGTATCGTTGATGATTTGCTGAACTTTCCCTACGTGTTTATACCATGAAGCTGGATTATCTAAACTCATTTTAGCTAACATTGGAATAACAATCTTGTGAATCCTTTCAACCTGCCCATTTCCTCGCGGTACTCCGGTGGTAATCAATAAATGCACGATGTCGTTATCCTCGCAATACTTTTTGAAGATGTGTGAAGTAAAAGCCGCGCCTCTATCAGATATCAATCGTACTGGGTTCCCAAAATTTGTCGCTTGAACTTCTAAGCACCGTATCACTTCATCTACGCCTGTGCTCCTGGTGGGATACAACCAAACGTACTTAGAAAAACCATCTATTATAACCAACAAGTAATTATACCGTTTATTCGTAAGTTCCATTGGTCCGACGTGATCAATATGGTAAGAACAAAGTGGTTTGTCACCCTTTTCTATTGAAGTTAGATATCCCTCTCTTTTGCCAGCCTTTGCGTTAACAACAATACACTCCACACAACTATGTACCACACGAATAACCTTATCTCTCAATTCGGGAATATAGTATGATTTCTCGATCAAATCTTGCGTTTTCTTGACGGAAAAATGACCCTGGGTATGCGCAAGTCTAATAATCTCATGTTCCATTGCCGAAGGTACTACAATCAACTCACAATTAGGGTCTTTAAAGAGAATTTCGTTATCTATATAGAAGTCTTTATAACATTCCTTTTCGACTAGCGTCCTTACTGCCTTGGTCCACTCATCTTGCAACTGAGCTTCTTTTAATCGATGTTTAATAGTGTCCTCAACAAGCATAAAACATGCGAAACGACTCAACGCATCGACGTGCCTCATTTGAGTACCTGATCGATGTACAATAACATAATCAAAATCTTGAAGATACATAGCCCAACGAGCAACTCTCAAAGGAACATCTTTCTTCTTCATAGTCATAGCGAATGCGTTACAATCAGTAACTATGGTGAATCGAGATCCTAGGACATAAACACGCCATTTGGTTAGTGCTCCAATTATAGCAAGCACTTCGAGTTCGTAAGAATGATACCTTTCTTCACACAATTTTGTCTTACGACTCATATATTCAACGGGATGAAATGAATTATCCTCTGATTGCTTTTGTAACAAAGCTGCCCCAAATCCGTATTTTGAAGCATCCGCATGTATTTCAGTTTGCAATTTCGGGTTAAACAATTTAAGGACGGGTTCTTTAGTCAACGCAGCTCTTAGTTCTTCGAAAGCGAGTTTGTGTATATCTTTAAATTCAAACTTCGAATCCTTACGCATTAAATCGGACAACGGCTTCGCGATTACTGCATAACTCTCAATAAATTTTCTAAAATAGGAAGTTAGACCCAAAAATCTTTGTAACCCCTTTTTGCTACTTGGGATGGGAAAATTCGAAACAGCTCTAATCTTTTCTTTGCTCGGCGTTATGGTACCATTTTCTACATCATACCCTAAAAATAGAACTTTTCGTTGCAGCATCTGACATTTACTCCAATTAATTCGTAACCCGTTTTTTGCTGACACGTCTAGTACGCGTTTTAGCTTGGCCAAACCATCATCTATACCTGCACTTGGAATGATGATGTCGTCCATGTAGACTACACAATCATTTGCTTTAATCAAATCTCGTAACACAACCATTATGAATCTTGTAAATACAGCTGGTGAATTAGAAATACCGAAAGGAACATACAGGAATTCATATTGTCCACTCTGAGTAACAAAAGAAGTGTATTTCTGAGAGCTTTCTACTACCGGTACATGGAAAAATCCGTTTGTTAAGTCTAAAGTTGAAAACATATTGGCACCTTGCAACTTTTCTAAAACGCTGTCCATATGAGCCATGGGAAAGTTATCACGAAGTATCTTTTCATTTAATTTCCTGTAGTCACAGCATAAACGCTTCTGACCATTCTTTTTCGAGACTAAGACAACTGGAGACGCGTACTCAGAAGTACTGGTTTTAATTATTTTCTCTGCTAGCCATTCTTGAATTTGTTTGTCAACGATTTCCTGGTCACAAAGGGCTAAACGTCTCGGGTGCTGATAGACAGGTATTTCGTCGCTCAATATAATTTTCATGCTTACTGGTGCGTTTGCATTTCTTTTTGGTTGGTAGTTTCGAATTAATTTCTCTACTTCCCCTTTTATCAAATGGTTCAAATGCGAAAGATTTATGTCTGGACTCTTATCCCTCTCTTCAATATTTGTGATGAAGATATTTCCAATCTCTCCTGCCCACTGAGTATCTGACTCATTTTGTTCTCTCTTTGGTATACTATGGGTGTGACAAACTTCTATATCGTTGCGAATAGCAAACTTAGATCCATTTGCTGTTACACTTATATTGACAGTGTTCAATATCGTTCGACCCAGTATAGCATCAAAACTTATGTCCTGATCTGGCACTACATGGAATTCTATGTTCATAACTAAACCATCCACTTTCACTGGTATTATAAAACTACCGAAAGTCAACACCTTACTGTCGCCAATTCCTGTTAAGTGTCTAGCTCCGCCTAATAACGGTTTCGATCCAATCATAAAATAAATTTTTCTTCGCATAAGACATAAACCAGCGCCAGTATCTACAAGTCCTTTAAATATAACGTTAGAATATACGATGTCTTTAAGTTCTAACCCTGACGGAGTAAATTCGCTTGACGGCTGTATTACTACATCTTCATTTTCTACCACGTTTGTATTTCTCTCGTATTTAATTGCATTTTCTGGTTTGCACTGGGCCATTCGATGTCCTACTTTACCACATTTAAAACACTTTTGATCGTTCTTTGGACAGTCTCGTCTGATATGTGATGTATCACCGCATCCGTAGCACTTTCGATTCTTAGATGTATCTATTATTGTACCCTGATTAATCTTTTTTCCTGACTGAGCCTCAAACTTGTTTAACGACTTGTGTGAAGCACGCACTTTCTGATACGTTTCTATTTGAAATTTCAGTTGTTCTAGATTCCTGGCTTGAAATAGAATAGCTTTATTTACTTGTGAGTCTGGAATGCCCTTTACAAAGTATTCTATCAAGCTCTCATCGTCCAAATTCACTGGTTTGGCAATTTCCATTAAAGCATACAAATATTCATGTAAAGTCTCCTCTCTTTTCTGAGAACGTTGCGATAATATTCTATGAATCTCAGCTGCTGATCGTTTCGAACCAAATTCCTTGCGCAATGCTGCTTTTAATATCTCCCAATTGTGTATACCATGTTGACTCCGAATAAATGATTTAGCTGCCGCAGCTAACAACTGTTTGGCGTATATAAAGGTCTGTAGCTTGTCCCATTGTACTGTAATAGCACACTCTTCTATCTCTTGCACCCACAAATCAATATCGGGACTACCTGAGCCGGAAAAATAGGATACACTGCCCTCAACATCTTTTAAGGTGTACCAAGATCGACCAAAATTATTTGTAGGCAGTTCGCCTGTAGCTGTAACTACTGATTCAACTTCATCTTCGCTATCCTGGTCTTGAATATTGTAATGAGTAAGAAGTCTATTCTGTAATTCACGTTTTCTTCCCACTGTGCTAAGGTTCAATTCGGCCAACTTGTTTCGCAAATCTGCGACTCGCAATGCCATAACCTCGTCAAGCTCCATATTACAATATTTTCTTTTGTTCGATACCAATAATTATTGCTAAGGTTAGTTTTAGTAAATTCAATAAAGGTTAGAACTATCTACATATAGTCCCCAAAAATTTACCCAACTCCGCTCCTGTCCCACGAAGTCTTCGTTTAAATTCTGCCAGCGGATTGTCTGGCCTCTTCTAACGTTTTGTCTCTTGCCGCGTCCAGCTTTGCCTCTGCCTCTGCTTACGTTTCACCTCACGCTACGTCCAGCTTCGCCTCTGCCAACGGGTTGCCTCTGCCTCTGCTGACGTTTTGCCTCACGCTACGTCCAGCTTTGCCTCTGCCAACGGGTTGCCTCTGCCTCTGCTGACGTTTTGCCTCACGCTACGTCCAGCTTCGCCTCTGCCAACGGGTTGCCTCTGCCTCTGCTGACGTTTTGCCTCACGCTACGTCCAGCTTCGCCTCTGCCAACGGGTTGCCTCTGCCTCTGCTGACGTTTTGCCTCGATTCGCTCTGTCCAAATGTTTCTAGACTGTTCTAGAAAGATTCACTGATCGCCGTCCGTTACCAAACGTGCTCGTGCATGTAGTGTCTGCTTCGTAACGTATTTGGGCATCAACGATTTTACGCAACAAATCTAGCACAGCCTATCTCGCTTGCTCTTACACAATGATGCCGACACAAACGGTTTTTGCTTTGTCACTTCGTAGAACTTTATTTGTTGTCTCTTTCACTCACGCGGTGTTATATGTATGTTAATTTCTTTAAACAATATTTCCGGACGAGCCCCCAAAAATGTAGTGGTGATTTAATGATCGTTACTATATTTATTTATTTATTAATATTTGAATTGTTTGATGACAATCGAGTTCAATATATTGTTAAGATTTAAACATACTTATAAAAATAACACTGGACTACTTATGGACCTTGACGTGCGACTCAGTTGACAGTCTCTTTGCGAATGACCCGCGGCCTCTTTAACAAGCTCTCTCTCAACTTATATAATGATCGTATGCCCTGCTCTCTCTCAACTACTGGAATGTTCGGCCACTACGCGTTTGTCTCCTCTCTTCTATCACTTCGGATTGCTCTCTCTCAATGCCATTTCCCACATGCACATTAAAAAGGTGGAATCTGCAGTTGCAAGCTTTGCCTTCTTTTCTCGCTTCATGTCGTTTGGAATTCCCAACTTCTTTTTGCGTTGAAGATATAGTATGGCCATTATATGGATTCTTTAGCGAAGTCTGCTGATGATAGAACTTGGTAGTTCTTGAAATAGCTATACAGACAACCTTCTCACCTTTTGTGCTGCCTATGATTTAAAATCTTACAAAAATAGTAAATTAGTAAATTGAATCTCATTCTCTCTCTCACTGCCCACGTGAGAGCGGTCGATTCTTAAACTACCGATTTCCAGGCCCAATTCAACTTGAAGCACGGTGTGGTGGCATCTAAACTTCCGATACTATGAGGGAGACACCTTGAATCGTTAATAGTTCCAATCTTTGTTATTTTCTCTTGTTAATTTTTTTCCTTCCTTAGTATTGTCTAATTGAAATGACTTATTTTCTTTTTTAATATAAAAAAGCTCACTATTTCTCGTACGGATCTGTCGACGGCTCCGTTGATGACTGTGTCGCCGGCTCTGTCGATAACTCTACTGGTATCTGACGGTTCTATTAATCCTGTCGAAATCTCTGTTGATGGCTCTGCCGATATTCTTTCCTTGACATTGTATGATTTTCTTTTTCAATGCTCTTGTTTCACTGTGCCCAAAACTAAAAACGATGGCACGAGTCTGTCATAAAAAAATATTTTCTCTCACATGTGTATGTAGACGATATCCATATGCATAACCTTCCATACCCATACTCATACGAATGTATCTGTTATGTATGTGACCCATCTCTAAGAAGCAGTTATCGTCGCACTGTTAAAGGTCTGTTAACAGCAGTACTCCTCAGTCGTTCTGCTAACTTCATCGGGACAACATCGGCTACAACTACAAGGGAACTACTACTGCCACTACGAGGGAACAACTACCCTTCAGTACCAATGTCGCCAGGGACAAAATCGCCGCAAATTCCAAGCCACTGACGTCGGCAGAAAAAAATTCTGCCAGCGTATTTCATGCTGAGGTTAGCCGAAGGCATCCGAACGAGCTAATGTCGTCATCGAAACTCAATCGGCTGCCGAAAAAAACTTGGAAAAAAAATTTATATATTTCTCATTTGAGAAAAAAAAATTGGGCAAGAAGTAATCATGCAGCAGCAAAGAAGATTTAATGCTTTGATGATTATTGTATACCCTAATTAATTATGAGTAAAAATAAAATTGATTGCGGATTAAATCTTTCTATACAACAATTATATAAATATAATTTATATTTCAATCATATGTACCCTGATTATGCAATTACTGAATCCGGCACGTTTAGTATTCTTATTGTATATCATATTTACACACAGTTTTGCATAGTCGGATATGCTTAATTACACTCTTTTTTTTCGGCACGCGACATAGCGGAAGATGGAAAGCAAAATTTGACAAAGCGAGGATGAAACTTTGCATTGTTGTTTTTGTATACCTTTTAATTTTCGTTTAATTGTGTTGTTGTTTTTTATTTTATTTTGTTTGCGCGTCGTTATGCACTTTTCGTTTCTCAGTGCATTTGCGATAAATTTTCGTAAGAGCAGGAGTGATAGTGATTTTATAAATTAATTTTCAGTGAAAATTCAGTGAATTCATTATCAAATAAAGGTAAGTGCAATTTAATATTATTTACATTATAATTATGTGTATTAAGCACAATAAAATTTGGAATAATTACATACATATTGGCAGGTGAAAAAATTACGTTTTTAGTCTCCCAAGCTTCGCCTGGGAGACTTCTATACGGCAGGTATTGGACGATTCTTTAATAGAGAGCCACAATGTCGACGGGAGGAATGGGAAACATAGCTTGAGAGCTTATCCCAATTTCCTCTCCGTGTTGCTAGATAAGCAATATAAATTTAAACGTGCATTCTTGATTGCCTGATAAATTTTTATCTTTTCAGAATCAATTTCAAAACTCTCACCCCGGCGAGCCACCCGAAAATGTCCTGAGAAGCTCTATGGCTTGTGCCAAAAACACTTGAATTACAAAAAAATTGAAATAAAAATACAAAATAAATATAAATAAAGTAATTTTAATTGTATCAAACGACATGTCGCCGCAATGTCGATTGTAAATTCGAGCTATAATTTCGCTGGGACATTGCGTCAACATATCGCCGCTAATTCGATTGAAAAATAAACCACTTTTTTGCTGGGACATTCCGTCGACATGGTCTCCGCAAGTTCCGTTGAACACACATCTGAGAAATCGTCTCGGACATTCAGAGGAATTTGCGGCGACCGGTACTGAAGATCATGTACTCTGTTGATTTGATGATGACTTAGTAGGCAGCAAGCAACGCTGCCGGCAGCGCTTGAACCGATTTATATTGACTGTGACTTGTGCTCTTTTTGTCCGATCAGATTCAAATTTTGGGATATGCTATAGTGTAGCCAGTTCTATCAAATTGGTAAATATTATGGGGATACTACAATTTCCGGTAATCCGAAGTTTCATCCCAATAGCTCTTAAGATGACTGAATAAAACCCAAACGCACACACGGACAACGGACATGGCTATATGGACTCAGCTTCTCATGCTGACCAAGAACATATATCGAAAACGTCTGCTTCTGTGGGTTACAAACATCTGACCAATTTTGTAATGCCCTCTGCAAGGGTATAATAAAAATAATAGTACATGTTCACATTGAATAACTGCTGTAAAAATTTAAAATTTTAACTTTGACCGAAGTGGAAGTAGAAGTGGAAAAACGTTTTATCTAAAAAAGCTTATGTTTACGAAAGAACGGCCTACAATCTAAGCATCGGAAATCACGAAAATATTGATCAAATTCACTGTTCCAACGATCGTAACGAAGTTATTGAGAAAAGACACTGTTAGTGATTTTACCGATCCGTCTGAGTCCGAGATATACAAACTGTCCACTATATACAAGCCTACATGCAAAATTTCACCTCGATTTCGTTGTTTGAAATTCATTTTTATTATGATGCGTGTTTGTCCGGTGAAGCTCGAGGAACCGATAAAGTGTTTCAAGTCAAGTCATAAACCAAAAAGTTTATGACAAAGACTGGCCCATTTTCATGTAAAATATTGTCAGGTCTGCTCAAAGAGGCATAGTTGTTTTTGTTACAAATAAGAAAGGTGATTATAAGCCCCCAAAAAGTTAATATGGCAATTCCGACGACCAAACTATAACTAGTTGTCCGTCCTATTCAGCGGTGTCAGTGACCAGCCCTCAACGTTCTGTGATTTGTGGACTAAATGTTACCTGCTTCTCGCTGCTACTTGCATGTAAGAATGCAATTATTTTCCGTTAAATGTTCTTAAGATGACGTCAATGACTTTGCTTGCGCTTTGCTGATTTGCTATTTGCTTCAAATTTAGATTGATAATGAATGGGCGCACAAGTGAAGCTTATTCTAAGTGGGTGTTTGAAATGATTAATAAAATCTTAAGACAGCTAATAAACTTCAAATAAAGAAAAAAATTGGAACTTTGTCGCTTATATACATATGAAAGCACATGCCAAAACGCCGAATAAAAATAGAATAAAGTAAATAAGTCATCTCGCCGACTTAGGTATACGATACACCAATAACACAAATATTTTAAATTTGTAATAACAAATGCATTTGCCTATTTTAAAAAAATTCTGTTCACATGCTTTTTACAAGCATATCTTAGTATCTCGCTCAATCACGCCAACGGCCAACTCTGTCAACTCATACTCAAGCCTGGCTGCACGTCTTTCGACTGGTTTCATAATAATCATCTGCCTTTGCCTTAGCCGCTCCATCTCCCGTACGAATTCCCGCTCTTGTTCAGTTCTATTCGAAACATTTCTTCTGATTCTTTCTGCGTTGCGAGTACGAGACCCAAATTCGCCTTATTTCTTATTCGGCATTATTTCGTTTGTAACTGAATTTGTACTTTAATGAATGTCCTAATGGAAAAACGTTTATATGCATAACTTTTTAGTCCGATTTTGATCAAATTTGGTATTTTGGTGGATATTAGAATCAAATTTGGTAAAAATTTACTAAAGATACTCGAGTTTCAGTGTTGGAAAATTAAAAACGGCTAAAAAATCTGCTAGGTTGCAGTTTAGTGTTGGTAGTAGTGGTATTCTACATTTTGATGACAGACTTTCAGACTTGACAGAATTACTTGCTTTTTGACTCGTATTTTGAACAGTGTTATTTTTGGGCAGGTCAATTTAAACCTTGTGGTTAATTTTATTTATTCCCCCCCAACCCAGTACTGCAAAAAAAGATGAAAAATATAAAAAATAAAGTATAACGGAGACGTGGCTAAATACAGACATTGTTCATGCAATGACCGTGACTTTCTGGCGAAGGCGGTGGCATTCTAATAGCTATTGATGCTACTTTATCATCTGAAATAATTCAATTTTCTAATACCTTGGAGATTGAGCTTGTCGGTGTTAAAGTAAATTTTAAATCTTTTAATGCTTTTATTACTTGTTTCTATATTCCACCAATGTCTGACATGGTGGTATATTTTAATAATTTAGAGGCAATTTAGTTTGTCTCCTCTTTAGTTTCCAGCCAAGACATGCTCATAGTTCAGATGATTTTAATTTACCCGCATTAGCATGGTCACCAACAGATGAATGTACCACGTTGCTGCCCTCTATGTCACATGACTTAATTGATGGCCTTCTAGGCCTATCTTTATCCCAAGTCAATCCTGTCTGAAATTCTAATGGAAAATCGTTAGATCTCATTTTTGTATTGGATTCTTCTCATTGTGATGTTTCTAGGATCGAACCGAAGAAATTTAAAAATTGATCTACCCTTGCTTTCACCATTACTTAGTTCAAATGAGTTACCTCTAACTAGGTGCTTTCGTAAGACTGACTTATATTCGTAAGACTGAAAATATTACTACTACCGATTGGTCTTATCTGTACAATTGCAGAGATATGAACTCAGCTTTTCGGTTTTTTTATGATACTCTGAATTCATTCTTTGATATTTGTGTGCCGCTTGGTAGGTTAAAGCGGCTTAACCAACTCCCCTGGTTCTCTCGAGAGTTATTAAAAAGTGTGAAGACTCGATATTATAAGAAGTTTCAAAAAACCGGTCGTTCATCAGATTACGCTCTGTATACAGTTGCTCGTTTAAAAGCATGATGCTTAATACACAATGCTATGAAAATTATCTTAGGCGGTGTAAGCTTCAGTTTTCTTCTGACCCTAAACAATTTTATAATTTTGTTGCAATTCCAAACGTAAGACCTCTGTGCACCCATATTCTTTGTATTTTCAAAAGCTTTTAAGAAAATGACATCTTCGCAATTGCAACATTTTTGCAGATCTATTATCTCGCCATCCCAAAATGGGTTTGTAAAATGTAAATCTATAACCACTAACCTTTTAGAATTTACCTCTATAATTACAAGCAGTTCCAAAATGCTAAACAAACTGATGTCATATACACTGAATTCAGTAAAGCGTTTAATTCTGTTAGCAATACCCTAGTACTTTCTAAACTGAACGACATTGGGTCAAGCTTTGCTTTACTTATAAACAACAAGCTGATCTTATAAACTTTCAATCCTGGTGGCAGTTTAATCTATTAAATCTTAACTACCAAATGTAAGGTAATGACTTTTCATCATAACTCTTTTCAACTGGTCACTTAATTTCTAAACAATATTCGTTTAGAGCAAGGGTGGGCACGAAAATTTAACTTGCGAGCCAGAGCATCAGCATCAGAGGCTGGGCAGAGTAAAAGGTCATTTTTTGGTCTCGACGCACACAAAAATTTGTGTGTCGAACTTGTTGACAGAGGGACGGACAAGACCCGAATTTTGCGGGGAGGGGGAAAAAGTCGTGATCTCGAGCTCGCAGCTTAGGTCAGAGGGACGGCCAAGTCCCGAATTTTGCGGGGAAAGGGAAAAAGGGTCGCGATCGCGAGCTCGCAGCTTGTAGACAGAGGGACGGCTAAGTCCCGAAGGGGGAAAAAGGGACGTGATCTCAAGAACTCGACAAAAACAACGCTTATTTTCTTACCCGTCCCTCACCCCCTCTGTCCACAAGCTGCGAGCTCGAGATCGCGACCTTTTCCCCCCTCCCCGCAAAATTCGGGACTTGTCCGTCCCTCTGTCAACAAGTTCGACGACGACACACAAATTTTTGTGTGCGTCCACACCAAAAAATTACCTTTTTCTCTGCCCAGCCTCTGCCGACAAAGAGCCACGGGAGCCAAAAAGAGCCACTGCGTGCCCATCCTTGGTTTAGAACGTCTAATAATTTGGGAGTCCTTATGGACCATAAGTTTACTTTTAACACCCCTATTTCCACCCCTAATTTGCAAATACCATGAGTTTCTATGTTTCATTAAAAAATGGTCAACAGAATTTGACGACCCCTAGACATCCGCCCGAAGTTCCTGACCGTTTTAATTACTTGTACCAACTCACCCATTCCAGAAGATACTGGCAACCGGAAAGAGTTGGTATTCGCACGTAAACAAATTAATTTTTAACAAAATGGAAACAAAAATCGTTTCAAAATAGTAATGGTAATTGTGATAATACTAAGAACTACAACAATCATTAATAATAATTCTAATTCAGAAAACTTCGAAAGTTTTCTTATGAACAAATAAAATATATAGCTTAAATCGTAACCCCACATAACTCTAAAATTGACGATGGGGCAATAAAATTACTATTGATGTATCACTAATAAAACAGAAAGTATTGAGCCCTGTATTCCTTGGGCTGTGTCCTGTGTTATGTGTCAACATACACAAACAAACATAACAAAGCGGATTGGTAAAAACGTCCAATTTACAATAGGCAAAACCAGAATCAAAGTTAGCCGTGTCTCAATGAAACAAGCCTTCTAAGTAATAGAAAATGATTTTTCCATCCCATGTTCCGGAATACTGAAACTTGATTTCACAAATAAATTAAATTGCACAATTACTCAACCAACAAATAGACCCTAATAAATCACGGTCTAAGATTGTGATTAAAATAGGAATCAGTCAAAACACACTTGTGTTGCACATTTCATCTAGGGCTGAAAATATACTAGCATTGCAATAAACTCAATTAATAATGAAGTAATTAAGACGTCACGCCGACTTAGGTATACCATACTCCAGTAAAAAAAATAATTCAAATTTATAACAACAAATGGATTTACATTTCTTTTTAATTCTGATCACATGCTTTTTACAAGAATATCTCAGAATCTCGCTCACCAAAGCTTGCGAGCTTAGCGCCCCCCTAGACAACGGCTAACCGGAAAAACGTTTATATGCATAACTTGGCTACTTTTTGTCTGATTTTGATCAATTTTGGTATTTTGCTGGGTATTAGTATCAAATTTACATGTGTCAAATTTGATTCCACAAGGTAAATGAAGTAAGTCGTCTCGCCGACTGAGGTATACCATACACCAGTAAAACAAATATTTCAAATTTATTAAACCAATGCATTTTCACATGCTTTTTATTACAAGCATATCTTATAATCTCCCTCACTCAAGTATACGAGCACCCTAGCGCCCCCACCAGCCAACGGCCAACTACGGCCTTATGGAAAAATTGTTATATGCATAACTTGGTTGTTTTTTGTCCGATTTTGATCAAATTTGGTGTTTTGCTGGGTATTAGTATCAAATTCAAGTGTGCCAAAATTGATTACAAAAGGTAGAAAATTACGTGAGATAATCGAGGCAAAACCGTTGCATATACAATATATGCGCATTTATTAAACAAATACACGTACAAAATTTGGTGTCTCTAGCTATTATAGTCTTTAAGAAAATCAAATTTGTTTAAATTTCGTGGGCGGAGGGGGCGTGGCAAATTTTTTTTTGCAACAAATTTGTGCGCGCTTACTAAAGGATTAATCATACTAAATTTGATGTCTTTAGCTATTGTAGTCTTTAAGAAAATCAAATTTGTTTAAATTTCGTGGGCGGAGGGGGCGTGGCAAAAATTTGAAATAAACTTGACCACCGTAGGTAATACACGAGTCTACGTACCAAATTTGGTGACTCTAGCTCTTATAGTCTCTGAGATCTACGTGTTCATACGGACAGACGGACGGACGGACGGACATGTCTATATCGACTCGGCTGTTGATACTGATCAAGAATATATATACTTTATGGGGTCGGAAAAGCTTCCTTCTGCCTGTTACATACATTTTGGCGACTTTAATATACCATTTCACCCTATGGGTGTATGGTATAAAAATTACTGGTTATAATCGAGTTTTTCAAATTTCGGTAGCGGAAAGGGGCGTGGCAAAATCTTTATACATATAAAATGTGCGCATTTACTAAGCAAATTTGGTGGCTGTATCTCTTATAGTCTCCGAGATCTACGCGTACATACGGACGGGCAGACGGACAGACGGACGGACAGACTGACATGGCTAGATCGACTCGGCTGTTGATACTGATCAAGAATATATATACTTTATGACGTCGAAAAAGCTTCCTTCTTCCTTCTTCTTCATACATTTTGGTGACTTTAATATACAATTTCACCCTATGGGTATAAAAATACAAAAAATTCAAAGAAAAACACCAACAGTTCCTTGGTTCAAAAATGACGATACATATTGAAAGAGATGCTGTAAAAAGAGTGTTCGGTTGGTCCTCCACGGCTGACTTCTAATGAAGGCAGTAGTCATTAAAAACGAAAGATAGCTTCAGATATCGCGACTAATCGAAGGAACAATACAGCAATGCTTTTTCATGCAGGTACCATATACGCCAAAAAATGAAAATGTAATGAAGTGTACTTTTTTTTTTTTTTTTTTTTTAAAAAATTTTTTTTTTTTAAAAAGAAGAGGAAAAATTATTAAAAAAAAAAATTTTTTTATTTTTTTGCACATTTATTTTTTTTTTTTTTTATTTTTTTTTTTTTTAAAAAAAAATTATTTCATTCCTTTCAAAAAAAAAACCAGAAGTTTGGTTGCGACGTTTTCCCCTTCTTCGACAATTTTTTTTTACCCTTGCAAAAAGGGTTTTTTAATTTTGGTAAAAGGTTGCAAACCAAAGAAAGAAGCTT
The DNA here is from genome assembly GCA_018150345.1 of Drosophila equinoxialis. Classification (NCBI taxonomy): domain Eukaryota; kingdom Metazoa; phylum Arthropoda; class Insecta; order Diptera; family Drosophilidae; genus Drosophila; species Drosophila equinoxialis. The sequence goes on along the minus strand of JAECWI010000901.1, from coordinate 398,715 downwards.
CTCAGACCATATAAAGTATATATGTAGGAAATGAAGTGTCAGGCGGGCATAATAATCATAGCAATCGTGAAGTAGCTAGTGAGCGAGACAGAACTACACGCAGCGGCCGTACCTATCTGGTCGACTCACTCATTAGCAAATAAAGCAGAAGGGTTGATTCAAAAAAGCACTCGCAATCGTACTCTCGCCTCGATCACATCGCGCACCCAAATTCATCACTGAGGCCATTATTATAATAAATAAATAAATGTATTCTTAACACAAAGAAACATTGTTAATAATAAGACTAACCACGGAAACACATCCGTATAATATTGAATTAAATAAACGGGGAAATAATAAAAATCCCCACAAACTGGGGGCTCAACCGAGATTTTGGCCCAAGACAATTAGTGAAATTTGTGTGTGTGTGAAGTTCGCAGTTGAACAGCCAATTTGTTAAAATTGCATGCATTAACGTGTAATACATATACAAAGTCAAGGTTGGCGAACGAATTTCACAAGAAACAACCAATACAAGTTCAAAAAGTAGTGGAAGTTGGTGTGACTGTACGAGAGTTGACGACTGGATGGCGAGACGGTGAGCGGTTGGACGACACAAGAAGAGCGTCACTAAAAATTTTGGCGCCGATTAGACAAAAGGCGGCGGCTGAAGCCAAAAGCAGCTCGAGAAGGGTGGCGACTCGAGAGGGAAAGAGAAAGCAGACAGCAGACACGAAGTTGATGATAATTAGTGTTCACTGTGGAAGCAGACAGCAGACACGAAGTTGATGATAACTAGCGTTTACTGTGGAAGCAGACAGACCGAGAGAGCAGACAGCGGGCACAAAGTTGATGATAACTAGTGTTCACTGTGGTAGCAGACAGCAGACACGAAGTTGATGATAACTAGCGTTTACTGTGGAAGCAGACAGACCGAGAGAGCAGACAGCGGACACGAAGTTGATGATAATTAGTGTTCACTGTGGAAGCAGACAGCAGACACGAAGTTGATGATAACTAGCGTTTACTGTGGAAGCAGACAGACCGAGAGAGCAGACGAATGATAACCAGTGCAGACAAAAAGAGAGCAGACAGCGGGCACGAAGTTGATGATAACTAGAGTTCACTGTGGAAGCAGACAGCAGACACGAAGTTGATGATAACTAGCGTTTACTGTGGAAGCAGACAGACCGAGAGAGCAGACGAATGATAACCAGTGCAGACAAAAGAGAGAGAGAGAGCAGACAGCGGGCACGAAGTTGATGATAACTAGAGTTCACTGTGGAAGCGGAAAACCAAAAGAGCAGAGAGCGGACAACACAAACCGTTACAAGAAGCAGACGACGCCGACAAGACCAAACGAGAAGGAAGGCAGCGGACACGAAGCTGAGACAAGTTAGTGTGAAAGCAGACAAAGAGAGACCAAGAGAACGAGTGGAAAACAACAGAGTGAGCTGCGACAGCCGAGTGAGTAGCAACAAAGAGCGAACCGAACATTCGCAAGAAGTCTGAGTGAGTTGCGACAACGATATTGAGTTGCTACATAGAGCAAGACGACTACAGTTGGGTGAGCTGTTTTATTATTGTTTTGAGTGTGAGTTACTTTGCTTGCACGACGAGACCAGACCGGTGGCAGAAATATTGACGAAATTGATGCGAGCTGCAGAGAGCACATTTCTAAGAATCGTCTGAATAATCCATAACCTACCCCAATTTGACCTACATTAACATAGTGTGTAAATTTTGCTGGAAATTTTTGATTGAAATTTGATTAATTGTTACTAACCATACATTAATATACCAATCTTGTTAAGCAATATACGTACAGGTAATTGTGTGAAATGGATCGAGGTGAGATTCTAACATTGCGTATTGAGGAGTTGCGCAGTAAATTAAGTGAGTTAGGGCTAGAGACTACAGGCCTTAAAGCTGAGCTGCAAACGCGTCTACTCGCTCATTACGATCAAATAGAAACCGAGAATGATGGGCAAGAGGCAGATTTCGCCTCAGTTAGAACAATTCAAGAAGTCCCGAACACAGATGGGCAAAGGTCATGGTTTACACTAAAAGATGTGGAGGGAAGCGTTTCCGAATTTTGCGGTTTAGGTTCGATTGATGTTTTACAATGGATTAGGGAATTAGAAGAATGCGCTTTAACCGTACAGTGGAGTCAGTTACAGCTTTTTGTGTATGCAAAACAACTGTTAAAAGGAGCTGCATTGTCGTTTATACGTAGTAAGAGAAATATTTGTAGTTGGGAGTCCCTGAAGGTTGCTTTGAAAAATGAATTCAGAGTAAAGGTTTCATCAGCAGAAGTTCACAGAAGACTAAGCAATCGACAGTTGAAGAAAGGTGAGAACTTGTACGAATTTTTGTATTCGTTAATGGAAATCGCAAAGCCGATCGATTTGGATGATGAAAGTTTAATCGAGTATTTCGTAGAAGGTATACCAGACATGAGAGCAAATAAGGCATTATTGTATCAAGCAAGAACAGTGGATGCGTTGAAAGTTCAAATAGAGACCTATTTAAAATCCTATGATCCTAGGAAGTCGTCAAAGAAATCAACATTTGAATCATCTTTTCACAAGCAAGGCAGAGATAATAGAGAGAAAAGTTTGATAACAAAGGGAGAACGCAAATGTTTTAAGTGCGGTGATCCTTCGCACATGATGAGAGACTGTAGCAAGAAAACGTTTACTTGTTTTAAGTGTGGCGAAACAGGCCATCGTTCATTTGAATGCAAGGGAAAAGATACCACTAAAGCTGAAAAAACCAATGTTGTAGAGGATGAATTAGCAAAACCATCCGGTAAATTTACTGATACGGGTTTGGAGTTAAAAGAAGTAACTTATAAAACGATTAAGTTCAACGGTCTAATTGATACAGGAGCAAATCTGAGCCTCATACGTAAGAGCGTGTTTGTCAAACTTGGAATTAAGTCGTTAACAGGATACTCGAAGAGCCTTACGGGCATTGGTGGAAGTCATGTCATGACGTTTGGTAGTTTTAGCATAAGTGTCATGATAGATGACATAGAGATGGAAGTCGAGTTTCATATCGTTCCTGATGAGGACATGGCATATCAGGCAATCTTAGGTAGAACCATATTAGATCACGTCGATTTGGTTGTTACAAAGAAAGGTACAAAGTTTGTAAGCATCAAGAGAAAAGAATCACTGTGTAGGGCGAATGGATCTTGTGATGAGTTGTTTAAGGAATTTGAAAGCATGTGTATGCATAGTGCAGAACAGAATAAAGTGGAAATCAAGAGTGACTTGTCACATATCAGTGCAGAAATCGCTAGTGAAGTTAAGAAATTGATTAAAAATTATAAACCTATTAGAAATACAAACACTCCTATAGAAATGAAGATTGTACTAACCGATGAGTTGCCAGTTTATCAGCATCCAAGGCGTCTAGCAGAGTCCGATCAAAACATTGTTGACAGTACAGTACAAGAATGGTTGGAGGAAAAGATAATAAAGCCAAGTTTTTCCGAATATGCTTCGCCTGTTGTACTTGTAACAAAGAAGAATGGGAAAAAGCGTCTGTGCTGCGATTACAGAAAGCTTAACGAGAAAGTGGTCCGAGATAATTTTCCTATGCCACAGATGGATACCGTATTAGAAAAACTTCAAGGTGCGTTAGTTTATACTACTCTAGATCTAACAAACGGTTTTTCCACGTTCCCGTTGAAGAAAAATCTCAGAAGTACACAGCATTCGTAACCCAGAATGGTCAGTATGAATTCCTATACGTACCATTCGGAATTTCAAACTCTCCAGCAGTTTTTACAAGATTTATAATGGCAGTAATGAGAGAATCAGTCAAGAATGGAGATGCAGTGGTGTATATGGACGATATAATTATACCAAGCGTTAGCGTGAATGATGGTCTAATTAAACTTAAAAGTGTGTTGAAGATAGCTGCGGAAAATGGGTTGAGAATAAACTGGGAGAAATGTCAGATACTGCAGAGTAAAGTAAATTTTTGGGCTATATAGTTGAAAATGGAAGTATTAAGCCAAGTAAGGAGAAGACTGATGCCGTTTCAAGATTTCCGATCCCACATGATAAGAAGTCAGTTCAACGATTTCTAGGGTTAACATCATATTTCCGTAGATTCATCGAAGGATACGCAGTAACAGCTAAGCCCTTGACTGACATTTTGCGAAAAGACAACAAGTTTGAGTTTAAAGAATTGCAAATGGTAGCGTTCGAGCAATTAAAGTTAGCATTGACCAAAGGTCCCGTTTTAAAGTTATACAATCCTAAACTAGAGACTGAGATTCATACTGATGCCTCGAAACATGGTTTCGGAGCTGCGCTTTTACAGAAAGATTCAGAAGATGGTTTATTTCATCCGGTACAGTATATGAGTCGGAAAACTAAACCTTGCGAAGAGAAGTACGATTCATATGAACTTGAGGTTTTAGCGGTTATAGGAGCATTAATAAAGTGGCGTGTATATGTGTTAGGGTTGAAATTTAAGATTGTCACAGATTGTAATGCGTTCACGATGACAATGAAAAAGAAAGAGGTTCCGTTACGTGTAGCACGTTGGGCAATGTACCTACAAGATTTTGATTACCAGATTGAACATCGTTCAGGTTCAAAGATGCGGCATGTGGATGCCTTGAGCCGTTTATCTTGTTTTCTGCTAACCGACACCATAACCCATAGACTGAAAGAAGCACAGTTGTCAGATGATTGGACTAAAGTGATCAGGAGTTTGGTTCAGGAGAAGGGATATGAAGATTTTTACATTGACAATGAAATATTGTTAAAGAACCCGAATAAAGAACTTATCGTCGTACCCTCGCAGATGGAAAAGGAAATAATACAGATTGCACACAAACAAGGACATTTCGGAGCTAGAAAGACTCAGGATATCGTAGAAAAATCGTATTATATTCCAAAGTTAAAAGAAAAGGTAGCCCGTGTTGTTGAGTGTTGCGTAGAATGTCTTATTGTTAATGGCAAAACCGGTAAAAAGGAAGGATATTTGATGCCAATAAGCAAAGGAGATCAGCCATTGATGACATATCACATTGATCACGTTGGCCCGATGGAGGTCACAACAAAGCGTTACAATCATATACTTGTTATTGTTGATGGTTTCTCCAAGTTTGTATGGTTGTATCCGACTCGTGGAACTGGAGTCGATGAAGTAGTTAGTTGTCTTGAAAAGCAGGCCATAATTTTTGGTAACCCGGTGAGAATAATTTCTGACAGGGGAGCAGCATTCACATCCAATGCGTTTAAAGAATATTGTAACAGACAGGATATACAGCATTTACTGATAGCAACAGGTGTACCCCGTGGCAACGGCCAAGTAGAAAGGATGCATAAGATAATAGTTCCAATGATTTCAAAGTTAAGCCAAGAAAATGAGGGGAAACTGGTACAAGTATGTAGGACGTGTGCAACAACTTGTTAATAATACTGCCCCAAGAAGTACAAAAGTTACACCTTTTAAGATATTGACAGGAATAGAGATGCGTAGTCCTGGTGATCCTGAAATGAAAAAGCTGATAACCGATTCGTTAATAGAAGACTTAGACTGTGGTCGTGAAGAGATTAGAGCGGAGGCTCGTAAGAATATCGATGAAATACAACAGGAAATGAAAAGGACGTTTGACAAAAACAGGAAATGGGAAAGAAAATATAATTTAAACGACTTGGTGGCGATTAAACGTACGCAGTATGGGACAGGACTAAAGTTGAGAGGTAAATACTTAGGACCATATAAAGTCACAAAGGTGAATAGGCACGGTCGATACGAAGTTGAGAAAGTTGGCGATAGTGAAGGGCCTTGTAAGACATCAACAGTGGCTGAGTTTATGAAGCCTTGGCTAGGATCATTCGGGTCGAATGACTTGTCAGGACAGCCGATTGTAGGAAATGAAGTGTCAGGCGGGCATAATAATCATAGCAATCGTGAAGTAGCTAGTGAGCGAGACAGAACTACACGCAGCGGCCGTACCTATCTGGTCGACTCACTCATTAGCAAATAAAGCAGAAGGGTTGATTCAAAAAAGCACTCGCAATCGTACTCTCGCCTCGATCACATCGCGCACCCAAATTCATAAAATATACTTAAGGCCTTTTTTTAAAAAAAAAAAAAAATGTTTTCTTAACACAAAGAAACATTGTTAATAATAAGACTAACCACGGAAACACATCCGTATAATATTGAATTAAATAAACGGGGAAATAATAAATTCCCCACATATATATTCTTGATAAGCACGACGAGACGAGTTCAAATAGCCATGTCCGTCCGTCGGTCCGTCCGTCTGCAGGCGTTCTATATCTCGGATTGAGCCGGATCGGACCACTACATCATATAGCTCCCATACAAACGTCAAAGTCACGAACAGTGACTTTCTCAATAACTTCATTAATTTTATAGCTATTGTCATAAAAGTTGGTATTTGTCAGTTTTGTGTCCTCATTAATAATTGGGCCAAATTTGATCAAGATCGGATGACAATATCATATAGCTCCCATAAAAACGGCAAAGTCACGAACAGTGACTTTCTCAATAACTTCATTAATTTTATAGCTATTGTCGTGAAATTTAATATAAGTTAGATTATTGTAGCTAAAAACCATCGGGTGACTATATCATATAGCTCCCATGCAAACGGGAAAATCACGAACAGTGACTTTCTCAATAACTTCATTAATTTTATAGCTATTGTCATAAAAGTTGGTATTTGTCAGTTTTGTGTTCCTTTTAATAATTGTGCCAAATTTAATCCAGATCGGGTGACTATATCATATAGCTCCCATACAAAGGGCAAAGTCACGAACAGTGACTTTCTCAATAACTTCATTAATTTTATAGCTATTTTCATAAAAGTTGGTATTTGTCAGTTTTGTGTTCTTATTAATAATTGTGCCAAATTTGGTCAAGATCGGGTGCCTATATCATAGACCTCCCATAGAAACGATCGGTCGAAAACAGTGACTTTTGTCAAAAAGTTCGTTATATCCTATGCTAAGATTGAAGGCCGTTCTTTCGCAAACATTAGACTTTTTTGATAAATCGTTTTTACACTTTGATATCTATGGGTAAGGAAAGAATTACCAAAACAGTTGCAAGGGGTATACAAACTTCGACGCGGTCGAAGTTAACCCCGGCCCTCTGGTTATCACTTATGATAAGACTTTTATGGCATCTGAAAAAAAAAAATACTCGATAAAAGCTACCAAAACCAAAACAAAACTTATTCACTTATTCTCATCTATTTTAAACTTTGATGAGGACACTTTGAATGCTTAAATGCTGTAAATATGAAATGTCTACAAAAGTTTCGAGAATTTCTGTGCGAAAGCTTCAAACTTGTTGTTTTTGTTTGCCTTTTAGGCTCGCGCCACCTTCCTAATTTTCGTTTAATTGCGTTGTTGTTATACCCTTGCAAAAAGGGTATATTAATTTTGGTCAGAAGTGTGCAACGCATAGAACGAAGCATCTCAGACCATATAAAATATATATATTCTTGATCAGCACGACGAGACGAGTTTAAATAGCCATGTCCGTCCGTCCGTCTGGATCAACCCCAACTCCTCCGAGACCGTAAGAGCTACAGAGCTGAAATTTTTGCACGTAGGCTTGTATATACTGTAGGCGTTGTATATCTCGGATTCAGCCGGATCGGACCACTATATCATATAGCTCCCATACAAACGTCAAAGTCACGAACAGTGACTTTTCTCAATAACTTCGTTATTTTATCAGCAATTGTCATAAAAGTTGGTATTTGTCAGTTTTGTGTTCTTTTTAATAATTGTGCCAAATTTGATCAAGATCGGGATACTATATTATATTACTCCCTTACAAACGCCAAAGTCACGAACCGTGACTTTCTCAATAACTTCATTAATTGTATAGCTATTGTCATAAAAGTTGGTATTTATCAGCTTTAATCAAGATCGGGTGACTATATTATATAGATCCCATAGAAACGTCAAAGTCAGGAACAGTGACTTTTCTCAATAACTTTGTTACTTTTAAGCTATTGTGATTGCCAGTGGAAAGACTGATTTGGGTGAGTAACGCACAGTGGGGCCTTCTGGCATTTAGCATTGCAAAAATCATAGCTTCTAAACCAATAATGCGATTTCAAAAATTTAAAAAGCATATAATAAAGAATACCTTAAGCTTCAAAATGAATGTTTGTTAAAAGGTGCTGGGTGTGGTGCTGTAATATTCAAGGTCAAAGTCAGAAAATATTTCCAAGCACGTTTTTCCTTTAAAAACCCGGTTTTTTTCAATCAACAATGGAATTTTTCATTGTTTTAGACGACTGTTTAAGAATAAACATCGTGTTCATCTGAGATGGCTTCACCAAATCAGATTGACCAAAGAAATATACAAAAACGAAACATAAACAAAAGTAAGTCATAAAAATCATATGACAATTATTGCTTAATAGCAAACAAAACATGCATCCACATTCTGTGGAAAACACTTAAGATCAAACAGCGGCGCGGTATCAAGTAACCAGCGCTCAGCATGAAATATAAACATTTTTCAACCCCCGAAAACGTGGGGCATTAGAATAAGCATTTTTAAGAAGAATTGTCGCTTCTTAGAGTTTAAGAGTTTTTAAATAAAATCAGTTCATATTTTGAATTCAACGAATGAAGACTGGGTTATTTTCTCTGCTCTCCGGGAATCCCTATTCATTTGGTCCTTCGAGAAAAAGGAACTCTGTAGTTTTCCCCCACCAGTGGTAAGAGACTCAGAGTGTGAATCAGCTCCTTGAAGTCTGATCTTATGCAAGTGTAAATGCTAAGATCAGCTAAAGGTAGCAAAAATAAATTAACTCTTGTTTTCCCCACCCGTGGTAAGAGACAGAGTATAATATAAAAAGCAAAATATTGCTTAATAATTAAAAAGTGCGTGCGTCCGATTTTAAAGACAGTTCGGCTAGTGGAGCAACTGTAGTAATATCGGCGGGAGTTTTTGTGTGTGGCGTATTCGAAGCCCTAATATCGAAAAAAAAAAAGTTAAAAGTGTATATGTATTTGCAAGTCAGCAACTACAAACAGCAGCAGAGCAACAAGATAGTTGCAAAGAAGAGGCTGCTAATTCGAGAAAATCTGGTGCGATGACCGGCACCAGTACCGGCTGAGCCCATAGGCCCTGGACAAAGCAAAAAAAAAAACATACCGGGTAAGACGGGTCCCAAGGACTGCCCTGGACCATTTGACTCACCTTATTGCGAATACGCCTGTGCGAAGACCAGCATCGGCGCCCCAACAGCCTGTGCGAAGACCAGCACCGGCAACTTGAAAGCTGCTGAACGTCTGGACCGATAGCGCTACAAAGGGCGCCCACCAAAATAAACAACTATGCGCTGCGTCGCACATTTTTTTTTAATGCACTGCGATGCATATTTTTTTTCATAATTATAACAAACTATGTACAATTGTGCGGCATTAAAAGCTGTCCGATTAGAGTGTGGCCTGAAAACCATACGTAAAAATAGGCAGGGATATATGTAAAAAAAAAAAAACACAAAACACTAAAAAAAAACAAACATTTAAAAACCAATATAAAAAAAAAAATTAAAAAAAAAAGAATCGATTGATTGTCACACATATATACATCCACCATATAAAATGTTCAGTAATAAGACTGCTAAATTGTTAGAGAAGCAGGTAGAGTTGCATACCAGGTTAAGGCAGTTGGAAGCACTGGATCCCAGAAACGTTACCAGCAAGGTAATCGAGGAAGTAAAAGTGATTAGTAGCCGATGGATGCCTAACCATGAAAAATTGCTCCAGCAGGGTATTTTCAATCATCAGTACTACAGAGATAAAGTACATGAAGAGGTTTTAACGATAGTTGCCAAAATAATAGCTACAGGAGAGTCAGAAAAACCAGGCACTAGTAAGTCAGTGTTAGTTGAAGCAGAAGCGGATATGTCAGAAATGTTTGATGATAGCAAAGGAGAGTCGCGCGGGAATGCGACCTCCAGTCATGAAAACGGTAGTGGTAAACAGGTGATGTTTATGGATAGAGTCCGACAGCTCCAGGAATATTTGGATAGGGTAACCAAAGAGTTACGCACTATAGATAATTCAACAGGCAATGAGGCGTGCATAATATATATTAATAAGATCAATTATTTATGGGAGAAAGTACAGGCGTGCCAGGTTGTAGTGAAAGATGCAAAATTTAAAAATACTTTGGATGATTTAGAATTCGATGTCCGGAATTCAGTATCAGTGTTAGAAAGGAAAATAAACGATCAGAAAAATTTGAAAGTTGAGAATGTAACCGTGAGAGGCGAATTACCGGTGTTGCCGAAAATACAGGTACCCACATTTTCTGGAGAACCTAGAGAATGGGACCTGTTTGTAGAACTATTTGCGGAACTGATTGAAAAAAAGAGGATTTAAGTCTTGCTCTTAAGTTCAATTATTTAAAATCCGCGTTAAAGGGCGAAGCAAAGAGCATGGTAGCCCATCTATTGTCAGGTTCAGCTGATAACTATAGTGCCGCTTGGGAATTGTTAACCAAGCGGTATGAAAATAATAGGAGGGTATTTTCCGAACAATTAAGTCGGATCGTTGATTTACCGATGATCAACAATGAATCCGCAAAAAGTGTTAAAGAAGTGATTGACATAGTTAATGAGTCAGTTTACTTAATTAAAATAAAAGCAAATTTGTCCGATGAAGTTGACGTCATATGCGCACAACTCCTACTAAGGAAATTTGACAGAGAGGCTCTACAATTGTATGAGAGTCAGATTAGAAAAACAAGACAAATTCAAATGCTATCTGATGTCATGGAATACTTGGAGCAAAGATATTGCTCGCTAAGTGCCATGAGCAAAGAAGAGAAAAAACCGCTAAAAACTGTGTTAAATTATGCGGAAATCGAAGATAAATGTCCGATTTGCAAAATTTCCGGGCACAAAGCGTATAAGTGCTATATGTTTAAAGTGTTGACACCTACTGAAAGGTATGAAACAGCCAAAAAGTGCAGCTTTGCATAAGATGCTTGAACCATTCAAGCAATAAGGTGTGCACAAATGAAATGGTCTGTTCATTGTGTAGTAAGGAACACCATACCTTACTCCATTTTGAAGAAAAACAGGAGAGAGCTAATACTTGTGTAACCGCACAACCAACACTGTTGGCCACAGCTTTAATACAAGTAAAAAATATAAATGGAGGATATAAGACTCTAAGAGCCCTTATTGATTGTGGTTCACAGAGCACCATTTTGTCTGAAGAGGCAGCTCAAATATTAAAACTACCAAAAATTAAACAATATACAGAAATAAGTGGCGTGTCCTCAATAAAATCTAATAAATCAAAATATAAGGTAAAGATAGATGTAAAGACGCGAAATCCTTGGAAAGGACATCTAAAGGTTGAGGCAATTGTGTTGCCAAAATTAATGAAAGCTCTTCCATTAAAAATAGCAAACGTGGATATGTCAAAATGGCAAACTTACGTGCTAGCTGATCCCACCTTTAATAAACCTGGTAGGATTGACATAATAATGGGAGTAAACGTATATACCCAAATCTTAAAAGGGGGAATTACAAAGATTGATGGCCTGCTAGGCCAAAATACTCAATTTGGTTGGATCGTCTCGGGATGCACCAAATCCAATCAGAATAAATCTGTAGTGGCAACAACAATAGATGTCACATGTTTTGAACAATGTTGGGAGAAAAAGAAAGATAAATTTCAAAATAAAAATAACACAATTCCAAAGAAATACAACACCAAAACTCAAGAAATAAATTTATGGCCCCCGGCAGGACCTCACATTGGAGGTAAAGTGAAAATTGGGGAAGAAAAAGTATATATCCCAGAGCCAGTAAAACATGAAAATATTCAGAAGGCAATGGGTCAATTAGATAATGCTTATCTAAAAAATAATATCAAAATAGATTCCGGTAACAAATTGTCCGAAACTATAGTACCAAAAAAACAGATATGGCAAAATAATTATAAAAGGACAACATTTAATGGTAACCAGAATAGCAACTCACACTTCAGCAATCAGCGATATTTAAAAATAGTGGAGCAAAGATCACATTGGACCAAGTCAAAAAGTAAAGGCAGTTATTTATTTAATTCTCCACCTTATAAAAAAGCTAGAAGTCAGCACAGTAATACACATCAGAAGTGGGTAGATATCCCAAAACAGAAATCGTTAGGTAATATGCCAAATATTATAAAAACCAGTAGAAGCCCACTCAGTAATACATATGGGAGAATTGGTAAGAATAAGAAGTCAGTTACAATCAGTAAAGGAACATCAGATTGACTAGGTTCAACGTCTATCATGCTTCTTTAACAATAGTTTTCTTACTAATGATAATATTATTAATAATTTGGATAAGACAACTAACTATAAAGGTAAAGTCCAAAACGCCGCATTTGGCGGCCCTTTGCAGAATGTTTAAGAATAAACATCGTGTTCATCTGAGACGGCTTCACCAAATCAGATTGACCAAAGAAATATACAAAAACGAAACATAAACAAAAGTAAGTCATAAAATTTATATGACAATTATTGCTTAATAGCAAACAAAACATGCATCCACATTCTGTGGAAAACACTTAAGATCAAACAGCGGCGCGGTATCAAGTAACCAGCGCTCAGCATGAAATATAAACATTTTTCAACCCCCGAAACCCCACGTTTTCGGGAATAAGCATTTTTAAGAACAATTGTCGCTTCTTAGAGTTTAAGAGTTTTTAAATAAAATCAGTTCATATTTTGAATTCAACGAATGAAGACTGGGTTATTTTCTCTGCTCTCCGGGAATCCCTATTCAACGACTGTGTAACATTTTTTAATGTTTTAATTTAATTTATTAACATAATTGCAAAAAAAAAAATTTTTGTTTAATTTTTTTTTAGGTTAATTTTGAAAATTTGCTATTGATGGCTGATTTTCTTCAAAATAATTTTCAGTATTTACATCAACATCTAATAAACTCAACATTTCGGGGCCTTTAGTTGCTATTTTCCAAATCGCACGTGTCTCAGTGTTGCAATAAGTGGGTCCGAAGAGGCTGCTAGCATGTTAAAAAGGTCTTCATTTTGTCTAATTGTAAGACGAGAAGTTTTTAATGTATTAGTGTATCTGAACCTTTTGTAGTCCTTGTTTTTACATTCCTGTGCTTCTTCGGATAGCTCTCCAAGTAGTAAACACTGATATTCTATTAAATCCTTTCCGTGAGCTAAAATCCTATATACCGTTGGGGTAAGTTTTTTTGCGGATACAATTCAGTCAAAAATTGAGCAGTCTTTGAAGTATATTCGGCAAATTTTTCACCATTTACCGTTTCATTTTTTTCACGAAATATGCCAGATTTCAGAAGCTTGCGATCCATTTTCGCCTTAACTTATATTGCGTATACATATTTGATATGTATCATTTTCGAATGAAACGCCCATCTCTTCAGCAATCCCATTTCAAAATCATTTAAGTTTTCACACTCGTAAACTTTCAAAATCCTTTCATTCTTTAACAACATTTTTGCACAAATAAATAAAACTGTCTTGAATTATATTGACAAATACTATTCAGTCTGGATTTAAGGTGTTTCCACTTATGAAGTTAAAAATAAACTGTCGCAAACGAGAGGAATAATTAGCTATGTTATATTCTTTGAATTAACTAGGTAGATTGAAAAATTGGTATTACCCTTTTTCGATTAATTAGGTAAGGAGCCTTATATTTACATCCAATTAGATAAACGGAAATAAAAACCACCAACCCACAATTAGGACAAATTTTTCATCAACTTAAATAACATTTACCTGTCTTGTAAGTTTTACCAAAGCAGGTAATTAGCAATTAATCATTGTAGAATGGCATATATGTAAATAGGTAGTATTTGCAAAACAGCATTACGCAATGTTATCATTTAAATACAAAGAAGCTACATGCCAATACGCATGCGCTCTTCTTCTTCCTTATACCTGCAGCGCATTTTTTAGGCGAGGTTGCCTTAGTTTTATGGCTTACGCATCGGTGTCGCAGGTCTCCGCATATTGGGAGTATATACATCTGATAGGTAAATATTTCACCTACCTAGTGTATGTAGTCCGGTATTGATACTCGTTGATCCTTGCTAGTTTTGTTCCACCAAAGTTCGAAAATGCCAATATTTAGTACATTTTTTAAACGCTTCTAGTTCAATAAAGATTTAAGTAAATATTCAAATTTATGAAACATGCTATTCATAAAGAACATACCTTTCAGATAAAACCAAAATTCAAGATCGATTGTTGAAATCGCCCAATATTCAGTTTTAAAGTTGCGATTTTTTTTAAAAATTATCATTTTTTCCTATTCACTAAAAATGCATATATCATTTTTGCCAAACGCGATCATGAAAAAACGTATTTTTGCAACGCTATCCGAGCAAAAGGCCCAACTGTGTAACGTTGATGTGTTCGGGTAGGTGTTCATTATGGCTGAAAAACTGTTACCGTTGACTACGGAGCAAATCACATTACTTACTTCGCTGGAGAAGTCATTGGCGCGGTATAAATCGGAGGAATAGGGACATACCGTTTGTCATCTGGAAGCCAGATTGGACTCGCTCCATCATCCATCAACAACTGGTGCAAGAACGAGATAATGTGGAGATAAAGGGTCGATATTTTGACAAAGACATCAGAGACCGTTTCGAAGAAACCTACATCATTGGAGTAGCTGAGATTCGAAATGAGTTGCAGAGACATAAGGATCGGAGAATCCCGGCGTCGACTGCATTTGATGAGTCTTGTTTGCATCAGACGGTTCATGAACAAATGGGATCAATTTTGGAGGAAGTGAAACTCCCAACAGTTAAACTGCCTACCTTCAGCGGGAAATTCATTGAGTGGCCGGGGTTTAAGGAGGTGTTTTTAACAAGAGTACACCACTTACCGACTTACATCGTTTTCATTATTTGAAGGATTCATTGGTTGGAGACGCAGCTAAGGATATTGAACATCTAACGCTAATAGCGGCGAACTATGAAGTGGCTTGGAGAATGTTGATGAATTTGTATGTATGAGTGTTATTTTTACATTACATGGATGTGTTCGACCAGCAATTACCAATTAAATATGGAGATGCGGAAAGTTTGAGAAGATTTGTGCAAACTTCCCGCTCATGTGTGAATTCATTGGAGAAGACTGGTGTGAATGTGCGACAACAGTACATGATGAAGAGATTACCGAATCAATTAAGAGTGGATTGGGAGCGGTCAATATCTTCAACACAGAATCTGCCGAGCTTTGAGAAGTTCAGTCATTATCTTGAAACACAGTACAGAATAATGATTACGGCGTCAGCAAGTAATATCGAGGGAATTCTATCACGGGATAGACAACGAAATGCAAGACCAGGTGTACATGGGTTATATTCCAGGAGATGAGGCTATCGGAACGAAAGGCATGTGTAGTGAGGCATCGAACGTGTTTTAGATGCCTTAGACCAAATCACCGAATAGATGCATGTGACAGTGCGGTAAATTGTGAAAAATGTCAAGGACGGCATCATACACTACTTCATGTAGACAAGTCAGGAGAGTTATCCCAACAGCATCTGCGAATGCTTTAAATGGAAAGAGTACAACAGATATTGCGGTAAGGCATAAAGACGAGGTTTTATTACCAACAGCAACGGTGTGGGTAGAGTCGATATAAGGCTATCCCTTACAGTTTAGAGCGTTTTTGGATCAAGGTTCACAAGTTTGGTTTATTTCAAAGAATGCAGCTCAGCAGCTACGTTTACGGCGCAAACGGGCTCACATCACGATTACTGGATTAGCAGATACCAAAATTACAGATGTGAGAGCACAGGTCGAGCTAGTCATAGGATCAATCTACAACCCACATGCGAAATACAAGCTGCTCGCGTCAGTAATACCTCTAGTGAGTAAGCGCATGCCAATCAAACGACTGCCATTTGAAGAGTGCAAGAGTAAAGGACTTACCGTTGGCCGATCCTAACTTCTTCAGTCCACAAGGAGTTGATATTTTGCTGGGAAATGATATCTACGATGAAGTTATGTTAGGAGAAGTGCATCGAGGAATACGTGGCGCAAAATAAGCATTTGGGATACATTGTATCAGGGAAAACGAATCAGGAAGCTGGTAGCAGATCGTTCTACACCATAACGGTCCGTAAGAAGGAAGCTGATGAGAATGTGAATGTGTTGTTCGTCTTCCTTTTCTTACTTACTTGGACAAATCAATGGTAATTGGAGAATCATATAAAGGCGCGTTAAAACGATTACATTCTCTGCACAGACGGCTGCGTAGCGATGCGAGTTTGAAGAACGCTTATGTTGGCACGATAATTGAGTATCTGGAGTATCAAATGGAACGTGTGACGTCACGGACTAGTAAGATGGGCAATCCTGCATTGGGGGGAGTCGATCATTGTTACCTACCGCGTCACCCAGTCATTAAGGAATCGTCATGAACTACGAAGATAAGAGTTGTCTTCGATGGATCCAGCAAGACGAGTAATGGGAAATCATTTAATGAGATTCTAGCTATTGGTCCAAAATTGCACGTACATCTTCAAGGAATCATCCTCAATTGGCGAGGGCTAAATTGGGTATTTATGGCGGATGTTGAAAAAATGTACAGATGTATTAATGTTCCACGGACGACGCGCAGTACCAACGTATTCTATGGAATCAGAAGGAACTGATACTATTCGCACTTAGGTTTTTACTGGAGTCCTAATGAAGATGAGTTCCGCTTTGCTTTGAATGTCGTTCCACCAACGAGCTCACCTACAAAGAGGAAAATACTATCAGCAATTGCACGACTGTTTGATCCCATGGGATGGCTTAGTCCGATAATTATTACTGCCAAAATTCTCATGCAGCATCTATGGAAGGAGAAAATTGGCTGGGATAGAGCACTACCGGACACTATTAAGAGAGAATGGGAGAAATTCGTGAAAGAGTTACCAAATATAGTAACTACGGCATGTTACATGGGGTTACCGGGTGGTGTGGCTGAACTGCACCTGTTTTGCGATGCGTCGTCACGGGCATAGGAAGCTGCAGCTTACTTACGTTTCCCAATTGGAGAGGATAAGTATCACACAGAGTTGTTATTGTCAAAGGGGAAAGTATCGCCAACTAAACAACAACTAACCATACCTAGGGCAGAGTTATGTGCTGCGCTTGAAGCAGCCAAAATCTTTAAGTATCTAAGGGAGAATCTAAGAATTAACATTAATTATTCGAACACTATTTTTTGGTCAGATTCTATAATAACCATCAGTTGGATCCGTGGTGGAGCTGTCAACTGGAAAGTATTTGTGTCCAATCGAATAAACAAAATCCTGGAAATCTCAGACGAAAGGCAATGGAGACACGTCGCCTCGAAAGATAACCCTGCAGATTATCTAAGCCGTGGCATGAGTGCAACCAAGTTGGCATCTTGTGAATTATGGTGGCATGGGCCATCATGGTTACAAGGATCGGATATCGAATGGCCTTGTAATGCTATTGATCAGGATTCGCTGTCGGTTGTTGACACTGAAGTTAGAAAGGTGACCTGTCATAACATAGCAGTAAAAGAAATGCCAAGTGTGTGTATCAGCAAGAATTCATCGTATACACGACTCGTATGGATTATATCATATATAAAACATTTCGTATCTAACGAAGAGGATTAGTACTCTCAATTGTGGAATTAGAAGAGGGCCTACGTGAATTGATTAGGATAGTGCAGAAGGATTGTTTTTACTCTGAATGGAAGGCGCTATCGGAAGGAAGGTTAATAGCAAAGGACAGCATACTACTGTCTCTTAGTCCGTATTTTAATTCGAACGAACGTGTTTTACGTGTCGGAGGCAGACTCCGAGATTCCCTGTTGCCCATAAATGAAAAATATCCTTATATATTACCGTATAAACATCCATTTACAGATCTGGTCATATCTTACAGTCATATTTGCACCTTGCATGGTGGAACCTCACTAACGCTGAATTTTATAGGAAAGAAATTCTGGCTTATTAATGGACGCAATGCAGTTCGGTTTAAAATTCATGAATGTATCACATGTTTTAAGATGAAGCCTCAATTTGCAGGTCAGAAAATGGGAATGTTACCAGCAGTACGGGTACGGCTTTCTAGGGCATTCTCATCCGTTGGACTGGATTAC
Organism: Drosophila equinoxialis; assembly: GCA_018150345.1. Classification (NCBI taxonomy): domain Eukaryota; kingdom Metazoa; phylum Arthropoda; class Insecta; order Diptera; family Drosophilidae; genus Drosophila; species Drosophila equinoxialis. Next base: position 380,551 of record JAECWI010000901.1, on the reverse strand, counting down.
GCTGGACCCGTAAATATTTCGCCCTGCAAAGGAAGAGGACGTATATCCCAGAAGGGATATATTGCTGTGTTCGTATGTCTAGTAACGAAGGCCATTCATTTGGAACCAGTTGGAGATCTGACCTCAGATGCGTTTATAGGAGCATTTAACCGTTTCATTGGCAGACGTGGCCTATGCAAAGACGTTTATAGTGACTGCGGTACTAATTTTATTGGTGCCAACAAAAAATTGCAAGTGGACAAACTGGCATATTATTCGTACATTACGAAACATATTGCACCAACATTATTGAGAAAGGGAATCACCTGGCATTTCAACCCACCATCAGCGCCACATTTTGTTGGATTGTGGGAGGCTGGAGTGGAGTCCATGAAGTATCATCTGAAGAGAACTCTCGAAGAACAAGTTTTAACATTTGAGGAAATGGCAACTACGTTGGCGCAAATTGAGTCTTGTTTAAATTCAAGACCTTTATGTCCCCTATAAAATGATTCTGACGATTTAATGGTATTAACACCCGGTCACTTTCTGATCGGTGAAGCGCCTTTAGCACCTCCTGCTCCGGAATTGTCTAAGGTTACTCTGATTGATCGATGGAAGAATTGTCAATATTGTGCACAACAGTTTTGGAGAAGATGGAATTCGTAATATTTATCAAGATTACAAAGGAGACCAAAATGGCTGCAGACCAAGGAAAATCTAACAGTTGGATGCATAGTGCTTATCAGGGACGAGCGATTCCCTTCTCATCAATGGTCTCTAGGTCGGGTTATGGAGACACATGCAGGACCCGATGGACTAGTGAGAGTGGTGACTTTGAAGACAGTCAATGGGCTCATGAAACGACCGGTAGCCAAAAATGACTCCAACCCCACACCTAAGCCTTAAATTGTTACTTTCTCGCTTCAGTTTATTCTTTTCGCAGGAGTCTTCCGTCTTCCGTCATCAAAGGGGGGAGAATGTTTGGGCTACAACTGAATCAAGACACTTTTTTGCTGAAGAGAGAAAACGACCAAAGAAAGAGAGAGAGAGACCAAGAACAGCGCAAATTACTTTGAAGAGACAAACTTGGAGTTCCATTACTTTAATTTTTTTCTTTCTTACTTCTTCTATGGTAATATCCAGAACTTTGAATTTTGTAAAAGACAGCATGGTTTGCTGTACTTGAATTTTACTCTTGAAATTAATCTCGTTCGATGTGGTTGCATCTGTGCCCATCTGTAATAGAATTATTTGTACTTGAATGCAAATAAAGATTAATGCATTATAACAAACAAAAGCAAAAGCAGTGATAAAGTAAGTGGAAAAATAAAAGAATATAAAGGTGAAAGCAAAATAAAAACAAAGTGTTTTGCCAACAAAATTGAATAATGCGTATACCAGGTTCAATCCCCAGCCGTTCCCAAAAAAATTAATTTTTTTTATTTTTTATAAATTTAATTTTTTTTTTTTGTTAAAAATATTAACCATACAATGTGCCAAGTTTAAATATTTTTTGTGGTCTAATAATGAAAACTAATTATGAAAGAAAATCAGATCAATTAATTCATAATCGGTTTACAATTGATGAATTGTCGTTTTAATTGTTTTTTATAACAAATTATTAATTATTATTGTACATAGTATGTAGGATCGCGGTATGGTAGAGTTGACTTAGAGTAAGAATCGGTATCGATAGAATATCGATAAGCAACGATATACGATGCAAGGGCAGTTGAAAAGTAGAGCTTGAGTGGAATGGAGTGTGCCGAAAGAGTTGCGTCTCGAAGTGTGTGCCGTGCAAGAGAAATATTGTGAAGTAGTTAATAAGTTGATCGAAAGCTAATAAACTAACAAAATACATTTAATAAAGCTGATAAAATTAAAAGCCAGTGTGTGCAAATCGAATCCCTTCATCTCGGGGACTCGTTAAGGAAATTCCAGGACAAATTTTAAACTCCACAACTTGGGGGCTCAATCGGGATTACGTTAGACTAGCTAGGACTATCCATCAATCATCAAATTGTTGCAGTCTGAAATCCGTTACTATACATCAGTCATTAAATTGTTGTACAAAAACCGTTAAATCCATGGGAAAAATTGTGAAATTCAACCAATTCTTGGAATAAGGCGCACACAAGTAAGAGTGAGACGGCAACAGAGATTCTTGACAAACGAAAGAAAAAGCACACCGAGCGTTCACTGAATATTTTGGCGCCATGTCAGCGGTAGAGACGGCAACACGGCAACAAACCACGGAGAAAACGACATGATCGTGCGAAGCTAAACAAGGTGGCAACAAGACGAAGACCTAAGAGAGGAGGCAACGAGGCACTGAGTGTGCAAAAACGAGGCACTGAGTGTGCAAATACGAGGCACTGAGTGTGCAAATACGGGGCACTGAGTGTGCAAAAACGAGGCACTGAGTGTGCAAATACGAGGCACTGAGTTTGCAAAAACGGAGCACTGAGTGTGCAAAAACGAGGCACTGACAAAGACAACACAAAGACCTAAGAGAGGGAGACAACGAGGCACAGAGAGTGCAAAACCGAGACGAGAAGCACTCACACAGACGACGGCATCAACCATCGCAAGTGGGAGTAGTAAAACGTAGAGTGCGTTATTGAGGCCGACAACACACAAAGAGTATCCAGAGAGCAGTATCCAGAGAGCAGCATTCACACAAACGACGACAAAGAGTTTCCAGAGAGCAACACTCACTCCGACGGCGGCATCAACCCCCAAAAGTGTGTGTGACGCGACGATCGAGTACAGAGGCGTACTGAGGCGATTTTGGCTTACGAGAGGGACAGCAACCGAGTCGAGATACAAGAGCAAGTATTAACTGAGCAAGAAAGGGCCATAACCGAAGAGTAAAATATTTGTATAACATTATAGATTGATATCAATTAACTTAACCCACTAACGTTAGCTTAAGATACGTATTCAAAATTCGTTATATAATTTGTTAAAAGGGTCGGCTGTTATCTTGAATGTTATAAATTGCAAGGAAATGGTAAAATGTCAAAAAATTTGCCTAATATACTTCAAAGACTGCACAATTTTTGACTGAATTGTATCCGCAAATAAAACTTACCCCAACGGTACATAGGATTTTGGCTCACGAAAAGGATTTAATAGAATATAAGTGTTTACCAATTGGAGAGCTGTCCGAAGAAGCACAGGAATGTAAAAACAAGGACTACAAAAGGTTTAGATATACCAATTAAAAACTTCTCGTGCTAGACAAAATGAAGACCTTTTTAACATGCTAGCCAGCCTCTTCGGACCCACTTATTGCGTTACTGAGACACGTGCGATCACGAAAGGATTTGGAAAATAGCAACGACAGTCCCGAAATGTTGAGTTTATTAGATATTGATGTAAATATTGAAAATTATTTTGAAGAAAATCAGCCATCAATACCAAATTTTCAAAATTAACCTAAAAAAAAATTATAAAAATGTTTATTTTTTTCTTTTTGTCATAATGTTAAAAATTAAATTAAAACATTAAAAAATGTTACATAGTCGTTTAAAACAATGAAAAATTCCATTTGGGATTCGGTCCATTTTTAAAGGAATGCTCCATTTCCCGAACGGTGGCATGAGTCGATAGTGCGTGTCCCTCTTCGCCGGCATTGCCAACAAAACAGCATCTATAAATTTGTACAAACTCGTGCGTTCGTTTTTCAGGTCTTCTACGGTAGCACTGGTGTCTAATCCAAATTCATCGCTGAAAACTTCCAATTCGGCCTTGCGTCGATGGTTTACCCAATAAACACCCTTTGACCGTAATGTAAGGGATATTCTTAATCAGATATTCCTAATCAGGTTGTTCAGAGAGGATAAATAAAAGTGAACCGTGAAAATAAGGTTTCAATTTCGTGACGGTTTGAATTTATTAATGAATTGGATCCCGTTTATTGCCTTAAGTTAAGGAATGTAAGATCCCAATTATTTACAAGTCTTTTAAATACTCACGCATATATCGAAACCGGTATTGTAATATCGATTGTTAGTAATAAGTATCGATTGTTAGTAATAAGTATCGATTGTTAGTAATAAGTATCGATTGTTAGTAATAAGTATCGATTGTTAGTATTTAAGTCTCGATTGTTAGGATTTAAGTATCGTTTGTTAGTATTAAGTCGCCTATGGAAAATATCGGTATCGGCCTGGTGCCGCACTGAAAGTTTTCTCTCTCTTCTTCCGGTGACGCTTGACCAAGCTAGACGCACCAACTGCCGAAAACTGCCGAAAACTTAGAAATTAAATCTGAAGACTCTAAACTAATCCTTATCATTTTAACTCAATAAATAGGTGTTTACAGGAATAATCGGCGAATGTAATATAGGGTTGGTAGAATAACATTTTCCAATGTCCTTAGTATTATTATCCTTGGATGCTGTGATGTCCTTGAGGCTTAGTAGTAATAGGTCCTAGGCAGTGAATGTCCTTCACTAAGTCCTTCTTGAACTTTCGGTTGTAGTGTAATAAGTGCGAAGACCGGGTTCCTTTAGGTTTGAATTAATTGTTAAGACGGACACGTCAGTGTCCATTCATTGTAGTTTTTAGATTGATTATTTATTCAAATAAATAAATAAATAAATAAATAAAATTATTCTTTTGCTTAAGCTAAGTTTACATATACATATATTCTTATGCTGTGACTTATGCGACAGGTATAAAAGAGAGGGAGAGTGTCAGTACATATATACATAGGCAGAGGCAACCCGTTGGAAGAGGCAAAGCTGGACGTAGCGCAAGGTAAAACGTCGGCAGAGGCAACCCGTTGGCAGAGGCGAAGCTGGACGTATCGCGTGCCAAAACGTCAGCAGAGGCAGGTGCAACCCGTTGGCACAGGCAGAAGCCGGACGCGGCAAGAGACTAAACGTTAGAAGAGGCCAGACAATCCCCTGGCAGACTTTAAACGAAGACTTCGTGGGAGAGGAGCGGAGTTAGGTAAATTTTTGGGGACTATATGTAGATAGTTCTAACCTTAATTGAATTTACTAAAACTAGCCTTAGCAATAATTATTGGAATTGAACAAAAGAAAATATTGTAATATGGAGCTTGACGAGGTTATGGTATTGCGAGTCGCAGATTTGCGAAACAAGTTGGCCGAATTGAACCTAAGCACAGTGGGAAAAAACGTGATTTACAGAATAGACTTCCTACTCATCACAATATTCAAGACCAGGATAGCGAGGAAGAATTAGAATCAGTCAGTTGGTACACATTAAAAGATGTTGAGGGCAGTATATCCTATTTTTCCGACTCAGGTTGTCCCAATATTGATTCGTGGGTGCAAGAGATAGAAGAGTGTGCTATTACAGTACAATGGCACAAGTTACAGACCTTTATATACGCCAAACAGTTGTTAGCTGCGGCAGCTAAATCATTTATTCGGAGTCAACTTGGCATATACAATTGGAAGATATTCAAAGCAGCATTGCGCAAGGAATTTGGTTCAAAACGATCATCAGCTGAGATTCATAGAATATTATCGCAACGTTCTCAGAAAAAAGAGAGGACTTTACATGAATATTTGTATGCTTTAATGGAAATTGCCAAACCAGTGAATTTGGACGATGAGAGCTTGATAGAATACTTTGTAAAGGGCATTCCAGACTCACAAGTAAATAAAGCTATTCTATTTCAAGCCAGGCATCTAGAACAACTGAAATTTCAAATAGAAACGTAAAGTTCGTACTTCACAAGTTTGAGGCTCACTCAGGAAAAAGGATTAATCATGGTCAAAACAGACCGAAGCCGCAGACATTTGGCCAGAAGAGATCTGAGGCGACGGACATAAAAAAAGGCCAAAAAAATAAAAGTATATGACTCTCTAGCTTGCTTTGCTTGATAAGTAAAAGCTTTTCTTTAAACAATTATCAGCCAGTGAAGCTTTCATATGTGTAGCCGCTTGGCTTGCGTTCCGTTTTGATTTTTTTTTGTTACTGGTGATTGCTGCATAGCCTTCAGCCACAAAAATTAAATATCTTCGCGAGGCCCTAATGTTGAATGAGTTAAATAAATTTTGGGCGCAAATAATTTACGCCTTTGATTTTTTTATATTTTTTTTATATAATTTTATCTTAAAGTTAACCTTTTAAATCGTAAAATTCTGATGCATTGGTGTACTCCAAAGCCAATTTTATTTTTTTAAATCTTTTATTTCATTTTGCTTTTACAATATTTCTATGTAATTTTTTTTGGTCATGATTGAACTTCGATGAAAATTTTTATTTAACCCCTTTTTCGGCACGCCTATGGCAAAAGCTTATCATGTGGTTTAATTCTCTCTCCAGCTATCAACAACAACTCTCCCTATATTTAATACAATTGCTTACAGCTGTCACCAGAAAGATCTTTCTCCGTGAGATGCTTAAGTGAGTACTCTTTTTTTAATATCATTTTTTTGTTTTTGGCATATGATTGACCAGTGGAGTAAAGAGAGAGTTAAAGCGGTTTTCGTTTCTCTCGTTTAAATAACATGTAAAATTGAATGTTGGTAAAACCATCAATGCTTTTTAAATAAACATTGACATATATATATATTTTTATCATTATCTATAATTTTGATTTTTGAAATGCCTTATTATATTTGTTACTTTTATTAAATATAAGTTTTTAAGATGAATTTGGTCTGAGACGTTTATGAGGGGGGAATCATGCGAAGTAAGTTAGAGTGAAAATTGGTTTAGCATAGGGTTCGCTGTGTAATTTTATATTTTGGCTTTAGTACAGCGATCATGGTAGGGTGGGCGAATTTTTCTTTCGGGCGTCACTGACATCGGACCCCTTTCTTTTTCAGCAGCTGCGCTAAAAACGACGGTATTTCTTTTTTTTATCCTTTTCTCTATTCTTTTCTTTTTTGTACGAAATGTTAAACCGAGTATAAGTAGTCTTAGTACGCGAATTTATTAATAAAATTTTTACTAATAGAGCAGGTATTCTATCCATTCCCCCATCCCGTACTACTGATAGGTTCTACCAGTTTCCAACAGCTCGCAGTAAAATTGTGGCAGGTTATATATTACACCTGCGACACCGATGCGTAAGCCATAAATCTAAGGCAACCTCGCATAAAAAATACGCTCCAGGTATAAGGAGGAAGAAGAGCGTAAGTATAAGCAATGATAACAGTGCGTAAGGCTGTTTTGCAAGTGCTACCTGTTTATATATATGCATTTCTACAATGTTAGATTGCTAATTACCTGCTCTGGAAAAACTGACAAGACAGGTAAATGTTGATTCCTTACCCATAGATATCAAAGTGTAAAAATATTTTATCCAAAAAGTCTAAAGCGAAAGAACGGCCTTCTATCTTAGCATAGGATATAACGAACTTTTTGACAAAAGTCACTGTTTTCGACCGATCGCTCCTATGGGAGGTCTATGATATAGTCACCCGATCTTGACACAGAAATTTGACACAGTCGTTTATAGCTATAATAAACTAACTTTTATTAAATTTCACGACAATAGCTATAAAATTAATGAAGTTATTGAAAAAGTCACTGTTCGTGACTTTGCCGTTTGTATGGGAGCTATATGATATAGTCACCCGATCTTGATCAAATTTGGCACAATTATTAATAAGAACACAAAACTAACAAACATCAAATTTTATGACAATAGCTATAAAATTAATGAAGTTATTGAGAAAGTCACTGTTCGTGACTTTGCTGTTTGTATGGGAGCTATATGATATAGTGGTCCGATCCGGCTGAATCCGAGATATACAACGCCTGCATATACAAGCCTACGTGCAAAATTTCAGCTCTGTAGCTCTTACGGTCTCGGAGGAGTTCGCGTTGATCCAGATGGACGGATGGACGGACGGACGGACATGGCTATTTGAACTCGTCTCGCCGTGCTGATCAAGAATATATATACTTTATATGGTCTGAGATGCTTCGTTCTATGCGTTGCACACTTCTGACCAAAATTAATAATCGCAGTTGGTCCTTTTCATTTCCGTTTTCATAATTGGATGTAAATGTTAAGTTCTTTACCTATTTAATACAAAAAGGGTAATACCGATTTTTCGTTTTTCCTAGTTAATTCAAAATATATAACATAAAGAGTTAATTGTTCCTCTCGTTTGCGACAGTTTATTTTTAACTCCATAAGTGGAAACACCTTAAATCCGGACTGAATAGTATTTGTCAATATAATTTAAGACAGTTTTATTTATTTGTGCAAAAATGATGTTAAAGAATGAAAGGAATTTGAAAGTTTTCCACGAGTGTGAAAACTGAAATGATTTTGAATTGCTGAAGGAGATTGGTGTTTCATTCGAAAACGCTAGTAACTTAAGGTAAAAATCAAATATACGCTTAAACTTAACTATACACTAGCTTAAAGCGAAAATAGATCGCAATAGACTGCACAATTTTTGACTGAATTGTATCCGCAAAAAAACTTACCCCAACGGTACATAGGATTTTGGCTCACGAAAAGGATTTAATAGAATATAAGTGTTTACCAATTGGAGAGCTGTCCGAAGAAGCACAGGAATGTAAAAACAAGGACTACAAAAGGTTTAGATATACCAATTAAAAACTTCTCGTGTTAGACAAAATGAAGACCTTTTTAACATGCTAGCCAGCCTCTTCGGACCCACTTATTGCGTTACTGAGACACGTGCGATCACGAAACGATTTGGAAAATAGCAACTACAGTCCCGAAATGTTGAGTTTATTAGATATTGATGTAAATATTGAAAATTATTTTGAAGAAAATCGGCCATCAATACCAAATTTTCAAAATTAATCTAAAAACCAGAGGGCCGGGGTTAACTTCGACCGCGTCGAAGTTTGTATACCCTTGCAACTGTTTTGGTAATTCCTTCCTTACCCATAGCCATCAAAGTGTAAAAACGTTTTATCCAAAAAGTCTAATGTTTGCGAAAGAACGGCCTTCAATCTTAGCATAGGATATAACGAACTTTTTGATGAAAGTCACTGTTTTCCACCTATCGTTTCTATGGGAGCTGTATGATATAGTCACCCGATCTTGACCAAATTTGGCACATTTATAGCTTCAATAAACTAACAATAGCTTAAAAAGTAACGAAGTTATTGAGAAAAGTCACTGTTCGTGACTTTGACGTTTGTATGGGAGCTATATGATATAGTCACCCGATCTTGATCAAATTTGGCAGAATCATTATTAAGAACATAAAACTGACAAATACCAACTTTTATGACAATAGCTATAAAATTAATGAAGTTATTGAGAAAGTCACTGTTCGTGACTTTGCCGTTTGTATGGGAGCTATATGATATAGTCACCCGATCTGGATCAAATTTGGCACAATCATTAATAAGAACATAAAACTGACAAATACCAACTTCTATGACAATAGCTATAAAATTAATGAAGTTATTGAGAAAGTCACTGTTCGTGACTTTGCCGTTTGTATGGGAGCTATATGATATAGTCACCCGATCTTGATCAAATTTGGCACAATCATTAATAAGAACATAAAACTGACAAATACCAACTTTTATGACAATGGCTATAAAATTAATGAAGTTATTGAGAAAGTCACTGTTCGTGACTTTGCCGTTTGTATGGGAGCTATATGATATAGTCTCCTGATCTTGATCAAATTTGGCACAATCATTAATAAGAACATAAAACTGACAAATACCAACTTTTATGACAATGGCTATAAAATTAATGAAGTTATTGAGAAAGTCACTGTTCGTGACTTTGCCGTTTGTATGGGAGCTATATGATATAGTCTCCCGATCTTGATCAAATTTGGCACAATCATTAATAAGAACATAAAACTGACAAATACCAACTTTTATGACAAAAGCTATAAAATTAATGAAGTTATTGAGAAAGTCACTGTTCGTGACTTTGCCGTTTGTATGGGAGCTATATGATATAGTGGTCCGATCCGGCTGAATCCGAGATATACAATGCCTGCAGTATATACAAGCCTACGTGCAAAATTTCAGCTCTGTAGCTCTTACGGTCTCGGAGGAGTTCGCGTTGATCCAGACGGACGGACGGACGGACGGACGGACGGACGGACATGGCTATTTGAACTCGTCTCGTCATGCTGATCAAGAATATATATACTTTATATGGTCTGAGATGCTTCGTTCTATGCGTTGCACACTTCTGACCAAAATTAATATACCCTTTTTGCAAGGGTATAAAAAATTATAAAAATGTTTATTTTTTTCTTTTTGTAATAATGTTAAAAAATCAAATTAAAACATTAAAAAAATGTTACATAGTCGTTTAAAACAATGAAAAATTCCATTTGGGATTCGGTCCATTTTTAAAGGAATGCTCCATTTCCCGAACGGTGGCATGAGTCGATAGTACGTGTCCCTCTCCGCCGGCATTGCCAACAAAACAGCATCTATAAATTTGTACAAACTCGTGCGTTCGTTTTTCAGGTCTTCTACGGTAGCACTGGTGTCTAATCCAAATTCATCGCTGAAAATTTCCAATTCGGCCTTGCGTCGATGGTTTACCCAATAAACACCCTTTGACCGTAATGTAAGGGATATTCTTAATCAGATATTCTTAATCAGGTTGTTCAGAGAGTATAAATAAAGGTGAACCGTGAAAGTACGGTTTGAATTTCGTGACGGTTTGAATTTATTAATGAATTGGATCCCGTTTATTGCCTTAAGTTGGAATAATCCGCGAATGTAATATAGGGTTGGTAGAATAACATTTTCCAATGTCCTTAGTATTATTATCCTTGGATTCTGTGATGTCCTTGAGGCTTAGTAGTAATAGGTCCTAGGCAGTGAATGTCCTTCACTAAGTCCTTCTTGAACCTTCGGTTGTAGTGTAATAAGTGCGAAGACCAGGTTCCTTTAGGTTTGAATTAATTGTTAAGACGGACACGTCAGTGTCCATTCATTGTAGTTTTCAGATTGATTCTTTATTCAAAATTATTCTTTTGCTTAAGCTAAGTTTACATATGTATACATATATTCTTATGCTGTGACTTATGCGACAGGTATAAAAGAGAGGGAGAGTGTCAGTACATATATACATAGGCAGAGGCAACCCGTTGGAAGAGGCAAAGCTGGACGTAGCGCAAGGTAAAACGTCGGCAGAGGCAACCCGTTGGCAGAGGCGAAGCTGGACGTATCGCGAGGCAAAACGTCAGCAGAGGCAGAGGCAAAGCTGGACGTAGCGTGAGGTGAAACGTAAGCAGAGGCAGGTGCAACCCGTTGGCACAGGCAGAAGCCGGACGCGGCAAGAGACAAAACGTTAGAAGAGGCCAGACAATCCCCTGGCAGAATTTAAACGAAGACTTCGTGGGACAGGAGCGGAGTTAGGTAAATTTTTGGGGACTCTATGTAGCGGACGTTGACGATACTATGCGCAGTACGTTCAAGTGGCCCCTACGACACCAGGACAAAGCCTGTTACGCGCGAGCCCAAGCAGATAGCTGCCCACCTCCCACCCGACCGACCGAGGGGGTGCAGCCGTATAACGCACGTCACGAATCGCGTGGACAAATACACAATAGAATAAACAGACAAACAAATAACTAAAAAATACTATAGCTATCTATTAACTAAATGGGATAGGATAGAAGTTTTAATCATATTAATAGAAAGCTCTGAGCCAATTACAGGGAATAGAAGGTTGTAATCAGAGCAGAGGACCCTAAAAGGTTCATGCAGGGCATAGTTAGAAGAACAACGACTAAGGGATAAAGGGATCAAAGGATGTCTACTCCGTCTACATGGTACCGATAGATTTACCTGAGCTAATAACTCAGGCGAGTCGATATCACCAATTAGGAGCTTGTGCATAAAAATAACACCAAGCATAATTCTACGGTTAGTTAGGGAAGGAAGGTTAATCAAGAGAAGTCTACTAGAATACAAAGGCAAATTGACATTGCGATTCAAATTCTTTTGACCATCTTTTAATGAAACCTAGGACACTCATGGCCTTTGCGACCGTGGTGGAAATATGGGTGTTAAAATTTAACTTATGGTCCATAAGTACGCCCAAATCATTCATATTATTTAGACGTTCTAAGGGACTATTGTTTAGAAAATAAGTGACCAGTTGAGGAGAGTTACGAAAAAAAGTCATTACCTTACATTTGGTAGTGTTAAGATTTAGTAGATTAAACTGGCACCAGGATTGAAAGTTATTAAGATCAGCTTGTAGCCGACTAAATGAATCTGTATCTTTATAAGTAAGACAAAGCTTGACATCGTCAGCATACATAAGCACATGCGAATGAACAATGACTGATGGAAGATCGTTAATGAATAGTGTAAAAAGCAGAGGGCCAAGATGACTACCTTGAGGTACACCAGAAGTCACAGGAATGGAATCGGAAAAAGAAGACTTAAAAAAGTACCTTCTGTTTTCTATTTGTTAAATATTCTCGAACCCAAGAGAGGAAAAGGTGTGGAAACCCAATGTCGCTCAGCTTAGAAAGTAATAGGGTATGATTAACGGAATCAAAGGCTTTGCTGAAGTCAGTGTATATAACATCAGATTGTTTACTATTTTTGAACCCCTTAATAATTATTGATGTAAATTCTAAAAGGTTAGTGGTTGTAGATCTACGTTTCACAAACCCATGTTGGGATGGCGAAATAATAGAACTGCAAAAATGTTGCAATTGAGAAGTTATAATTTTCTCAAAAGCTTTCGGAATAGCGGACAATTTTGAGATACCTCTATAGTTAGAGGCTTCGGACTTTTTGCCATTTTTATGCAGAGGTATGATATACGACTCCTTCCAAATAGATGGAAAAGAGGAAGATTCGACAGACAATAGAAACAATTTTAAAATGGGTTTGCATAAAGCGTTTGCACAGAACCTGAGTACACATCCAGGAAGACCATCTGGCCCCGGAGAATAAACGGGTTTAACTGATTTAAGTTCGCTAAGAATAGAACTTTCATCAAACACTGGATTGAAAATGCAATTAGCCATATGTAAATGATAAGGATACGGACTTGCTCGATATTCCGTTGAGGAATAAGTTGTTTTGAAAAAACTCGCAAACATATCGGCAATTGCCTGATCAGTGCTCACTTGAAAAAGAAATTTTGAAAAGACAAAAAAGATGGGTGCACGGAGGTCTTACGTTTAGAATTGACAAAATTATAAAATTGTTTAGGGTCAGAAGAAAACTGAAGCTTACACCGCTGAAGATAATCCTTACAGCATTGTGTATTAAGCATCATGAATTTTGAACGAGCGACTGGATACAGAGCATAATCTGATGAACGACGTGTTTTTTGAAACTTCTTATAATATCGTGTTTTCACATTTTTCAAATTGGATAACTCACGAGAGAACCAGGGAGGTTTGTTAAGCCGCTCCAGCCTACCAAGAGGCACACAAATATCAAAGAGTGAATTCAGAGTATCATAGAAAAAACGAACAGCTGAGTTCATATCTCTACAATTGTACAGATAAGACCAATCGGTATTAGTAATGTTTTCGTTAAGGGTGACAAAGTCGGTCTTACGAAAGCACCTAGTTAAAGGAAACTCATTTGAACCAAGTAATGGTGAAAGCAAGGGCAGATCAATTTTTAAATTTAATGTAGGATGAAATTTGTCTTCTGGAAGAACAAATGGTTCGATCCTAGAAACCTCACAATAAGAAGTATCCTCTACAAAAATAAGATCTAACGATTTTCCATTAGAATTTAAGACAGGATTGACTTGGGATAAAGATAAGCCTAGAAGGCCGTCAATAAAGTCATGTGACAAAGAGGGCAGCAACATGGTAGATTCATCTGTTAGTGACCATACTAAAGCGGGTAAATTAAAATCACCTACAACTATGAGCATGTCTTGACTGGAAACTAAAGAGGAGACAAACTGAATTGCCTCTAAATGATTTAAATATACCACCATGTCTGACAATGGTGGAATATAGGAATGCTTTTGCATTAAAAGATTTAAAATTTACTTTAACACCGACAAACTCAATCTCCTGGGTACTAGAAAATTGAATCATTTCAGATGATAAAGCAGCATCAACAGCTATTAGAACGCCCCCGCCTACGCGAGAAATCCGGTCACGTCTGAATATAGAAAAGTTGGTGGAAAACACCGATGCATCAGCAATGTCAGGTTTAAGCCACGTCTCTGTAAAAGCTAGAATGTTATGCTCAAAAGAAAGACTATCTACATAGAGATTAGGAAGTTTGGATTTCAGTCCTCTAACGTTCTGGTAACCCAGGTTAAGGGACGAAGCTAGGGTTTTTGACACACCAGCAGATGCTGATGTGGCAGGAATAGTATTAGTTGTTGTTGTTGGCAAGCGAATCGGTTGCCGATTTTTCTTTCTTACAGTATATTCCTTAACTATTATATGTTTCGGCCAAAAATCTTCTCGACATATAGTGTCGAAAATATTGGGAGAAACACTAATTTTAAAGGACGAAATGTCCCGAGAATAAGAAAATTTAAACTTCTCCACCGCAATATTCGAGACGTTAACTTTCTTCCGAATATAGGCTATTACATCATCAGATGTGACAACAGGGTCTAGCCTAGAAACAAATATATGTTTCTTTGGTGGTATGCCAACGAGAGGCCGCGGTCCCGAAGCATCAGCCGTAGCAGTAACGTTGGACAAGTCACCCACTGCGGCAGTCAACTTGTTTACGGGGCCCTCAATACTTTTGGAACTATCGGCAATTTCCATTGGAATGGGTAATTGCCCGGACACATCGGACACTACAATAGGCATCGTTTTTAAGAGATCATTCCCAGGTGATACCGGTAATTCCTTACTAATAGCATTCACAACCGGTCTCTTAAACGATATCAACTGCTGTACATTAGGAGTGGACGGTGCATTAGACCGGTCGGGGACGATAAGAGACGCTGGCGGATCTACAGATACTGAAACACCCCAAGGACTGGTCCTTTTACGTTTCGGAGACTCATTCATAAGCGATAAACTCCTGAACTGAGTCTCCACCGCATTAAACTCCGCTTGGAGTTTATTAAAACCTGCCCTTAAAGTGTCAAAACTATCTCTAGTCCGCCTCATGAAAGAGCGCATCTCATTCTCGACCCCACGGCAAGCATCACATCCATATTTTAAGCCACCGCCTTTAGCAATAGACTCCTTGATTCTGCCTGTGTAACCTGCACACTTAACGTGAACCGCATTGTCACACAGCCAACAAAGAATATAATCATGGGAGTCAACCGGATGAGTGGCCACTATGCAATTATTTTTTGAGCAGACAACCATTTTATCAAAATTTAATTAATTTAATTAAAAAAGGAAAATACAAAAAAATAAAAATTCTAAATGTTAAAAATCTGTGTATAAGAATATACTGACCAGTTCTGACACAAGGGTTAATGTGCAGAGTAAGCCTTCACAACTAAAGAAAAGAAATTACAAAAAATACACAAAAACAAAAACACGTATCACAGAGTCGCGGGTAGGCAAAAGACGAGAGCGCAAATCAAACAAGAATAGGAAAGAGCGGGAGAGCGCGTCAAATTGAACACATGCAATAACAATTTGTACGCAAGAGCGCGAGAGTTAGTTAAAACGGTAACGACACAAAAGCAAAAAGAGATAAACAAAACAACAACACCGCTAACGCAAGTATTGCTGTAAGTTTTGATTTTATTTAAATTTAAACAAATGCACAAAAGCGACAGCAAGAATTTGCGAAATGAAAATAAAATTCGGATGCTGGAAATATTAGCCGGTAATGAATTTATTAATAAGTTATAGAAAATAAGTTAATCGCGAGAAAAAAAAAAAGTTGATAAGCGCAAAAAAAACACGTCCGTTCTCTGCAACGAGTGAAAGTTGAATTGATGTAGATAGAGTTTACTAAAACTTGACTTAGCAATAATTATTGGAATTGAACAAAAGAAAATATTGTAATATGGAGCTTGACGAGGTTATGGTATTACGAGTGCTTATTACCTAAGCACAGTGGGAAAAAACGTGATTTACAGAATAGACTTCTTACTCATTACAATATTCAAGACCAGGATAGCGAGGAAGAATTAGAATCAGTCAGTTGGTACATATAAAGATGTTGAGGGCAGTATATCCTATTTTTCCGACTCAGGTTGTCCCAATATTGATTCGTGGGTGCAAGAGATAGAAGAGTGTGCTATTACAGTACAATGGCACAAGTTACAGACCTTTATATACGCCAAACAGTTGTTAGCTGCGGCAGCTAAATCATTTATTCGGAGTCAACTTGGCATACACAATTGGGAGATATTCAAAGCAGCATTGCGCAAGCAATTCGGTTCGAAACGACCATCAGCTGAGATTCATAGAATATTATCGCTACGTTGTCAGAAAAAAGAGAGGACTTTACATGAATATTTGTATGCTTTAATGGAAATTGCCAAACCAGTGAATTTGGAGGAAGAGAGCTTGATAGAATACTTTGTAAAGGGCATTCCAGACTCACAAGAAAATAAAGCTATTCTATTTCAAGCCAGGCATCTAGAACAACTGAAATTTCAAATAGAAACGTAAAGTTCGTACTTCACAAGTTTGAGGCTCACTCAGGAAAAAGGATTAAATAGGGTTTGTACCCTATTATTGTAATAGATAAATCTAAGAATCGAAAATGCTACGGATGCGGTGATACATCACATATCAGACGAGACTGTCGAAAGAACGATCAAAATTTGGTAAAGTAGGACATCGAATGGCCCAGTGAAAACCAGAAAATCCAATTAAATACGATCGAAATACAAAGACACTTAACGGGAACTGGCGACAGTAAGGTTGACTTTCGTCAGTTTTATAATACCAGTGAAAGTGGATGGTTTAGTTATAAACATAGAATTCCATGTAGTGCCAGATCAGGACATACGGTCTCGGAGGAGTTCGCGTTGATCCAGACGGACGGATGGACGGACGGACGGACATGGCTATTTGAACTCGTCTCGTCGTGCTGATCAAGAATCTATATACTTTATATGGTCTGAGATGCTCGTTCTATGCGTTGCGCACTTCTGACCAAAATTAAAATACCCTTTTTGCAAGGGTATAATAATCGTAGTTGGTCCTTTTCATTTCCGTTTTCATAATTGGATGTAAATGTTAAGTTCTTTACCTATTTAATACAAAAAGGGTAATACCGATTTTTCGTTTTTCCTAGTTAATTCAAAATATATAACATAAAGAGTTAATTGTTCCTCTCGTTTGCGACAGTTTATTTTTAACTCCATAAGTGGAAACACCTTAAATCCGGACTGAATAGTATTTGTCAATATAATTCAAGACAGTTTTATTTATTTGTGCAAAAATGATGTTAAAGAATGAAAGGATTTTGAAAGTTTTCCACGAGTGTGATAACTGAAATGATTTTGAATTGCTGAAGGAGATTGGTGTTTCATTCGAAAACGCTAGTAACTTAAGGTAAAAAATCAAATATACGCTTAAACTTAACTATACTGTAGTGCCCAGTTTCTGCCGTTAGTTTTATTTTTAAATTTTAAGGCGTTAGTTACAAATCGGTAAGGGGTGGGTAATTGTGTCGATGGAAGTGATCAGCTGAGCTTAAAAATTCGATAATTATGCTAGCGCAGCCCTAGCGAGGAGGCATTATGCGCGATCGCATGCATTGGTCACACTCTTTTCTGACGAACTTCCGCCCTGGCTAGACGCCTAAAACACGCAGCTCCTCCAGAGAAAAATATAAAAATTTAAATCTGAAATTTTCTCGGCCATCCAGTCGAATTATAATTTAAATATTAATTTGGAGCATATAGGACAGCCATTATTGTGGAGTTTTGTGAATCTGATTATCGTAAGTTAATTTTTTTGTGGATATTTGGATATTTGGAAGTGTCTAATAAGTTCTTTTGAAAACTTAGCCATAAATAAATTGGATGTCGAAAATCTGAACAGGGAATTTCATTTTTGAGTTCCGAAAATCAACCAGATATATTTTTGAGACACCGAGGCCTCAAAAGCTGCACACCGTGAAGGGCACATAGACATTTCGACAAAGTCAACAAGATTGGAATAGCCGCCCGAATCGGATACGGGCAGAGAGAGTTTCCTTGTTGCGGATTAAGAGTCCACCAGATCACCTGTGTTGCCTAGGAGTGCCAAACGCTTGATTTAACTTAACATTTTATTCCTAAGCATCATCCAGCGGACGACGAAGGCCTTCGACGGACCGGACGGATGGGTAAGTCCTAAGTTCTTGACAAAAAAAATCATGTTCGTTCTGGCATTTCCCTGTTTTGTTTGGCGAAAAGATAGCGAGTTCTGCGTCAAATAAGCCGCAATTAAGAAAAAGTTCTCTCTCCAGTTTGGTATTATCAAAAGAAAATTATTAAAGTTAAAGTAAATCGCCTTTGACTGTGTGAGCGGGTCCATAATTTAGAATTTAAATAATTTAAGTTGGAGACTTCCAAATTTCATTTGACCCTTTTATTTTGATTACCGATAAGTTTATATATATCCGCCTTACAATTAAGATTCACCAAAACATTACAATATTATTCCTAAATTTGTGCTTTTGGATGCTTGAAATGATCCAATTATTTAATTTGATTACCGTTTATTATAAGAACCTTCATTTTAGTTTGTATAACTCGGATTATGTTTCCGACTTATTGAAGTATTTTGGAATTCCGTAACCCTCGTGAATAAATATCATTTATAATGTTTGAGTAAAAGTGGTGTGATCTTCCTTGTGCCGAAATGTGAGCGGTGAGCTGAATTATATTGGGATTTTCCAGAATCTTGCGACAGGAAAATCATTGGTTGGGAGGGTTTAGACGCGAAGCTATACTACCATCCTCATAGCTTCCCTATTCGTGTGACACTAATATAATCGCTTTCTCTATCACTCTAGTTAATTTCTTTTATTATGTAGTTGTGTAATATTCGTGCTCTAGGGACTTAGTTTTATTTTATGTAGTACGGGTGTATTGAGAACGACTGGTCCAAAGAACCCCCCCAAAGACTGTTTGCTAGCCGACAGCCAGAAGTCCCACCCGGACCAAAACTTCTCGATACATTCAGCCCGTACATGTTGGCTTTGGCCTGATTTGTGGTGCTCTTGCCCATCATAATATCTGATAAATCGGGACTGCGAGAGTTACCACACATATATATATAGGCCAAAGTTGACCTCCTCTTGGATCAAATAACATCCTTTGACAAAGAGGGGATGTGCATGATTTGGATTAAATCTAGATTGTGTACATTACATAATTTTGGCGCCCAACTAGGAGGCTTGTTAGACTTGTATACAGTTTTCCGGCTCAGCCGCGTTTTTCTATAGGACTCAGGCTGAGCCGTGTTGTTCAAGAATTTCAGGTTCCTTTTTCCTTCTCCTACTTCTTATTCTATCTCTTAACAAAATCCCCAGTCTTTTTTATCTATCCTTTGCTGTCAAATATTTTTATTTTCTTTTCATTTCGCTTTCTTTTTGTGTTCGCGGATAGTTGTTTGAGTGACTTATTCATTAGGAATGCAGATATTTGGAGAATCCGAGTACTAACCAGTGATGATGCGCTTAGGCATGAATCGGTGAATATACTTAGAAACATATACAAACTCTACGATATAATAACAGACGTATATTATAGGCTGTGTTTTTCTTGGAATTCGTAAATTTGATTGTTTCGATTTTACGACCAGTGAAGCATGATAGGCTTGTGATGTCGGCGTTAGCATTGTAGTTTATTGATTCATCCATTTCTTTTAATTACAATAGAACAAATGTTTCAGCAGAGATCAATGAATTGACTGCTTAATCATCAGGAACTGCAGATATTTGGCGAGGCCCGAATTCTGACCGATGAAACAAAGTGAGTTCAGTTTATGATATCGGGTGAAACTAGTCTTTTCGTTTTGGATTTGATTAATGATTAGGTCTACCGCGACAAGATTTCTCTATCCCTTCATATATAAATTTTCTGAGATTGAACTATCAATTAGTTTGATTCTCCCTCTATATTAGTGCCGCACCTTTAATTTTGCTCACCCTCACTTTCAAAACAAGGAAGATAATCGTAAAATGATTAAATATATTAAAACGAATTTATTAAAGTATCTAAAATAATGTTTGTGGAAAAATAATCAAAATAACAATAAGCTGAAATAAATGTTGATACAATCTTGAAAGAATGGAATATTTAATTGATCAGAGATTGGAAATTTGAATGTAAATAATTCAGTTGGACGATCTAGCAACCACGACGAGCATTGCGTTCCAACCCCAAGATCAGATTCAATATCACACCATTACATTAATCCTGGAAAAGCCGCCCAATTAGTACAAAGTTGGGGTCTTAAATTGATGCGTCTCCTAAAGGTCCTACAGTATCAGAGTTTCTATACAGAATAAAAGCATTGACTGTAGACAATTTTCAGAGTGATTTTACACCGGTAAGCAGAAAATTTGCACCTACTGTTAACCGGCAGAGCCAAGGAATGGTATTGGCGCTATCGAAAAGAACATGACGAAGTTGTTTGGGAAGAGTTTTGCATGGATTTAAAACAGGAATACGACGATTTCAAGGACGATGATTTGATTCTTGAAGAAATACGTAACCGAAAACAGAGGTATGGTGAAGCATTTGATGTTTACTATGAAGACGTAATGACTTTGGTATCGAGATTGGTAATACCTATGGAGGAAACACGACTCGTACATCAGCTACAAAGAAACCTGATTTCAGAAGTACGAGAAGCTTTATTATACGTTCCAATTGAATCGGTATCTAAACTTCGCCAGTTGGTGCACCGCCGAGAGCAATTTCTCCGTGAAGAATCAGGAAAACGCATTACGAAGTATACGAATACTAGGAAGAATATCGCTTTACTCGAAGAAACAGACGAAAATCCCGAGGAGGAAGATGTTCAACCGGAATTAAATGCGATTCACGTCAAGGAAAAGAGATATATTTGTTGGAATTGTGACATCGAAGGACACAGATGGGACATGTGTTTAGAAGACCGCCGTATTTTCTGCTATGGATGTGGAAAGAAGAATGTTTACAAACCACAATGTGATGTATGCCAAACCCGTTCGAAAAACTTCAATCAGGGCCCATCATCCCGTCGCAATCGAGTGGACCCTCAGTAGATGTCAATGATAATACAGCGACAAACAACAAAACACCAGATTCGACAGATAACACCGATATGAATAAAATTCAGCCGTATCCCAGACTACCATACCATCAACGGCTGCAAAACTATTTAGCGATTCGAGATAAAATCTTTGCGCAGGAGGTTACAACTTGCCAGTTCATTAGAAGTCGATCTTGCGAACGTCTGCGTCGATTTTGGAAGAAAGTAAAAGACGCCCAAAAACTCATAATAGCGTCTATGATTAACGAAGCTGCAGATGGCCGTTTCTATGCTCCAGTGAAGTTTCTTGAATTTTCTGAGCTTGGTCTATTGGATACTGGAGCTAATATCAGTTGTATCGGATCAGATTTAGCAGCAAGAGACTGGACGAAATATCCCGGATTTTCGACTATTGTTTCAAGTGTAGCCACAGCAGATGGGAAAAGACATCCAGTTACCGGAATAATAAGAACAGAGGTTCAATACGAAAGCAAGCGAAAACCTCTTTCTCTTTTTATTATCCCGTCATTAGCGAAACGAGTCATTTTAGGAATTGATTTCTGGAAATCTTTTGAGTTATGCCCAGAATTTTCATTTCGTTGTAAGACTCCATATTAGATAAAAATATTCACTCGGTTGATGATGAGAAGAAATGTTTATTAACCCCAGAGCAAGAAAAAAAGATTAAAGGGGGTTATTCAATTGTTTCCGGATTTTAAACAACAGGGATTAGGCCGAACTCCACTTATTGTTCATGACATAGATATCAAAGAAGCAACTCCAATCAAACAACGCTTCTATCCGGTGTCGCCAGCGGTTGAAAAGTTGATGTATAAAGAAATCGACCGAATGTTGGAAATGGGAGTGATCGAGAGAGCAAATAGTCCTTGGAGTTCTCCTATGCGTCTGGTGGTAAAACCCGGAAAAGTGCGATTATGTTTGGACGCAAGAAAAATAAATGAAGTCACCAAAAAGGACGCATATCCGCTGCAAAGCATAGATGGAATTTTCGCACGACTGCCTAAGGCAAATTTCATAACAAAAATTGATTTAAAAGATGCCTACTGGCAAATTGCCCTTTCAGATAAATCCAAACCCATAACAGCTTTTACGATACCCGGCCGCCCCTTATACCAGTTCACCGTAATGCCATTCGGATTATGCAATGCTTCGCAAACCATGGCACGATTGATAGATGATTTAATTCCAGCAGATCTGAAATACTGTGTGTTCGGATACTTGGACGATCTCTGTGTGGTGTCAGAAGATTTCGATACCCATTTGGAAATTCTGATTCGTATGTCTCAGCAATTTAGGAAGGCAAATCTAACTTTAAATATAGAAAAGACAAAGTTTTGTGTCACTGAAGTGCCATATCTGGGATATATTATAGGAAGAGAAGGAATTTCAACAGACCCTGCCAAGATAGAAGCAATAAAGAATTGGCCAATTCCGAAAACGATAAAGCAAACCAGATGTTTCTTGGGTGTTGTTGGTTGGTATCGTAGATTCATTGATAATTATTCTGATATTACATTTCCGATAACCCAATTGTTAACTAACAAAAAGAAATTTTTATGGACACAGGAAGCTCAAATTGCCTTCGAAAAACTTAAGGAAAAGCTTACATCGGCCCTGATCTTAATCAATCCAGACTTCAATAAGAAATTCTTTGTGCATTGTGACGCAAGCAACTACGGCATTGGAGCATCGCTGATACAATTGGATGAAGAAGGAGCTGAGAAACACGTAGCGTTTATGTCGAAGAAGTTAACAACTGCTCAACGAAACTATAGCGTAACAGAACGCGAGTGTTTGGCTGCTTTGGAAGCAATTGAAAAATTTCGCTGCTATCTGGAACTACAAGAGTTCGAAGTTAAAACCGACCACGCCAGTTTAGTTTGCCTGATGCGACAATCAGATCTGAAAGGAAGACTCGCGAGATGGGCTGTGAAGCTGCAAAGTTATAAGTTTGAAATAAGTCACCGACAAGGTCGAGATAATGTAGTACCCGATGCCTTGTCCAGAATGTTTTCAGAGGATTTGTGTGCTTTGGAGGAACTTCGCCCCTTTGTCGATTTGAACTCTCCTAGTTTTAATAACGAAGAGTATCAATAACTAAGAGAGAGAATTCAAAAAGAAGAGGACAGATACCCGGATTTGAAAATAATAGATCAATTTGTATATATACGCACGGAGCATGACGATGGAACAGAGTCTAGCCTAGTCAATATTTGGAAATTATGGATTCCGCAAAGTTTATCAAAAGAAGCCATCAAAAGAGCTCATGAAGATACAATATCTGCACATGGAGGAATGGCAAAGACTTTGGAGCTCCTACGTCGTACATTCTTTTGGCCAGGCATGGTGGTACAAGTGCGTGATTTTATCCGAAATTGTGAGACATGCAAGTCAACGAAAGCACCTAACCAAATCTTAAAGCCACCAATGGGGAAACCTGCAGTATCCGAGAGACCTTTTCAGCGATTATATATTGATCTTTTAGGACCATATCCGAGAAGCAAACGTGGTCATATCGGACTCTTGATAGTGGTGGATCATTTATCTGAGTATCATTGGCTGCACCCCCTTAAAGTTCTTAAGAGCAATGTGATTCAAGAGTATCTGCAGGATAATATATTCTTTCGATACGGAGTTCCGGAGATATTGGTAAGCGACAACGGATCACAATTTAAGGCAAGCAAATTTAATGCATGGTTAACATCGTTGGGTGTAAAACATATATATACAGCAGTTTATTCCCCACAGTCGAATGCATCTGAGAGGGTAAACAGATCCATAATTGCAGCAATACGCGCCTATCTCAAAGAGGACCAGCGCGAATGGGATCTACACATACCGGCTATAAGTTGTGCACTAAGAAATTCGTATCATCAGAGTATAGGATGCTCTCCTTTCCATGCTTTGTTTGGCTTTGACATGGCCACACATGGTTCCCAATACACTCTTCTCGAAAAGATTAATATGCTGAATGAATCGAATAAGTGTTGCGAAAGGACAATCAGTTAGAATTACGGCGTAATTTACTCAAGAAAAATATAGCACAGGCAGCAGAACATAATGCAAAGGTATATAATCTGAGAACCAAGAAGGTTAATTTTAAGGTAGGACAAGAAGTTTTTAGACGTAATTTTGGACAGAGCAATTTTCAAAAATGTGTTAGTGCCAAGTTGAACTTGTTGTGGCTAAAGTCTCGAGTACGAGAAAGATTAGGAAACTGTTATTACGTGTTGGAAGATTTGAATGGCAAACTGATAGGAACTTATCACGCAAAGGACATTAGGCAGTAACTGTCTTTTTTCAGGTTAATACTCCGAAGCAAGCTCTCTAGTATTATCCTGTGGTTGTAGTGCCCAGTTTCTGCCGTTAGTTTTTTTTTTTAAATTTTAAGGCGTTAGTTACAAATCGGTAAGGGGTGGGTAATTGTGTCGATGGAAGTGATCAGCTGAGCTTAGAAGTTCGATAATTAGGCTAGTGCAGCCCTAGCGAGGAGGCATTATGCGCGATCGCATGCATTGGTCACACTCTTTTCTGACGAACTTCCGCCCTGGCTAGACGCCTAAACCACGCTGCTCCTCCAGAAAAAAATATAAAAATTTAAATCTGAAATTTTCTCGGCCATCCAGTCGAATTATAATTTAAATATTAATTTTGAGCATATAGCACAGCAATTATTGTGGAGTTTTGTGAATCTGATTATCGTAAGTTAATTTTTTTGTGGATATGTGGATATTTGGAAGTGTCTAATAAGTTCTTTTGAAAACTTAGCCATAAATAAATTCGATGTCGAAAATCTGAACAGGGAATTTCATTTTTGAGTTCCGAAAATCAACCAGATATATTTTTGAGACACCGAGGCCTCAAAAGCTGCACACCGTGAAGGGCACATAGACATTTCGACAAAGTCAACAAGATTGGAATAGCCGCCCGAATCGGATACGGGCAGAGAGAGTTTCCTTGTTGCGGATTAAGAGTCCACCAGATCACCTGTGTTGCCTAGGAGTGCCAAACGCTTGATTTAACTTAACATTTTATTCCTAAGCATCATCCAGCGGACGACGAAGGCCTTCGACGGACCGGACGGATGGGTAAGTCCTAAGTTCTTGACAAAAAAAATCATGTTCGTTCTGGCATTTCCCTGTTTTGTTTGGCAAAAAGTTAGCGAGTTCTGCGTCAAATAAGCCGCAATTAAGAAAAAGTTCTCTCTCCAGTTTGGTATTATCAAAAGAAAATTATTAAAGTTAAAGTAAATCGCCTTTGACTGTGTGAGCGGGTCCATAATTTAGAATTTAAATAATTTAAGTTGGAGACTTCCAAATTTCATTTGACCCTTTTATTTTGATTACTGATAAGTTTATATATATCCGCCTTACAATTAAAATTCACCAAAATATTACAATATTATTCCTAATTTGTGCTTTCGGATGCTTGAAATGATCCAATTATTTAATTTGATTACCGTTTATTATAAGAACCTTCATTTTAGTTTGTATAACTCGGATTATGTTTCCGACTTATTGAAGTATTTTGGTATTCCGTAACCCTCGTGAATAAATATCATTTATAATGTTTGAGTAAAAGTGGTGTGATCTTCCTTGTGCAGAAATGTGAGCGGTGAGCTGAATTATATTGGGATTTTCCAGAATTTTGCGACAGGAAAATCATTGGTTGGGAGGGTTTAGACGCGAAGCTATACTACCATCCTCATAGCTTCCCTATTCGTGTGACACTAATATAATCGCTTTCTCTATCACTCTAGTTAATTTCTTTTATTATGTAGTTGTGTAATATTCGTGCTCTAGGGACTTAGTTTTATTTTATGTAGTACGGGTGTATTGAGAACGACTGGTCCAAAGAACCGCCCCCAAAGACTGTTTGCTAGCCGACAGCCAGAAGTCCCACCCGGACCAAAACTTCTCGATACATTCAGCCCGTACATGTTGGCTTTGGCCTGATTTGTGGTGCTCTTGCCTATCATAACATCTGATAAATCGGGACTGCGAGAGTTACCACACACATATATATAGGCCAAAGCTGACCTCCTCTTGGATCAAATAACATCCTTTGACAAAGAGGGGATGTGCATGATTTGGATTGATTCCATTCCGCGAATGTAATATAGGGTTGGTAGAATAACATTTTCCAATGTCCTTAGTATTATTATCCTTGGATGCTGAGGCTTAGTAGTAATAGGTCCTAGGCAGTGAATGTCCTTCACTAAGTCCTTCTTGAACCTTCGGTTGTAGTGTAATAAGTGCGAAGACCGGGTTCCTTTAGGTTTGAATTAATTGTTAAGACGGGCACGTCAGTGTCCATTCATTGTAGTTTTCAGATTGATTCTTTATTCAAAATTATTCTTTTGCTTAAGCTAAGTTTACATATACATATATTCTTATGCTGTGACTTATGCGACAGGTATAAAAGAGAGGGAGAGTGTCAGTACATATATACATAGGCAGAGGCAACCCGTTGGAAGAGGCAAAGCTGGACGTAGCGCAAGGTAAAACGTCGGCAGAGGCAACCCGTTGGCGAAGCTGGACGTATCGCGAGCCAAAACGTCAGCAGAGGCAGAGGCAACCCGTTGGCAGAGGCAAAGCTGGACGTAGCGTGAGGTGAAACGTAAGCAGAGGCAGGTGCAACCCGTTGGCCCAGGCAGAAGCCGGACGCGGAAAGAGACAAAACGTTAGAAGAGGCCAGACAATCCCCTGGCAGAATTTAAACGAAGACTTCGTGGGACAGGAGCGGAGTTAGGTAAATTTTTGGGGACTATATGTAGATAGTTTTAACCTTAATTGAATTTACTAAAACTAGCCTTAGCAATAATTATTGGAATTAAACAAAAGAAAATATTGTAATATGGAGCTTGACGAAGTTATGGTATTGCGAGTCGCAGATTTGCGAAACAAGTTGGCCGAATTGAACCTAAGCACAGTGGGAAAAAACGTGATTTACAGAATAGACTTCCTACTCATTACAATATTCAAGACCAGGATAGCGAGGAAGAATTAGAATCAGTCAGTTGGTACACATTAAAAGATGTTGAGGGCAGTATATCCTATTTTTCCGACTCAGGTTGTCCCAATATTGATTCGTGGGTGCAAGAGATAGAAGAGTGTGCTATTACAGTACAATGGCACAAGTTACAGACCTTTATATACGCCAAACAGTTGTTAGCTGCGGCAGCTAAATCATTTATTCGGAGTCAACTTGGCATACACAATTGGGAGATATTCAAAGCAGCATTGCGCAAGGAATTTGGTTCGAAACGATCATCAGCTGAGATTCATAGAATATTATCGCAACGTTCTCAGAAAAAAGAGAGGACTTTAGATGAATATTTGTATGCTTTAATGGAAATTGCCAAACCAGTGAATTTGGACGATGAGAGCTTGATAGAATACTTTGTAAAGGGCATTCCAGACTCACAAGTAAATAAAGCTATTCTATTTCAAGCCAGGCATCTAGAACAACTGAAATTTCAAATAGAAACGTAAAGTTCGTACTTCACAAGTTTGAGGCTCAGTCAGGAAAAAGGATTAATCAGGGTACAATAATAGATACATCTAAGAATCGAAAGTGCTACGGATGCGGTGATACATCACATATCAGACGAGACTGTCGGAAGAACGATCAAAATGTGGTAAAGTAGGACATCGAATGGCCCAGTGCAAACCAGAAAATCCAATTAAATACGAGAGAAATACAAACGTGGTAGAAAATGAAGATGTAGTAATACAGCCGTCTAGCGAATTTACTCCATCAGTGTTAGAACTTAAAAACATCGTATATCCTAGCATTATATTTAAAGGACTTGTAGATACTGGCGCTGGTTTATGTCTTATGCGAAGAAAAATATATTTTATGATTGGATCGAAACCGTTTGTTTAAGAATAAACATAGTGTTCATCTGAGCTGGCTTCACCAAATCAGATGCACTAAAGAAAACACAATACAACTGTACCTTTGTACCAAACAACTAACCTAGCATATGACTAAAATTACAATCAGCCACACACGATGTGGGAAAAAACACTTGTAATTCTAAACTAACCCAAAAGAACACTTGTAATTCTAAACTAACCCAAAAGATCACAACGGCAGGATGTCAAGTGGCCGACGCCGTGCCCAAAATAATAATAAATTTTCAACCCCCAAATACGTGGGTGTGAGTCTAGAATAAGATCTTCTAAGAACAATTGTTACCTCCTAGAGCCTAAGATAATCCTATATAAACTCCGTACTTTTGTAAATAAAATCAGTTCATATTTTGAATTCAACGAATGAAGATTGGGTTATTTTCTCTTCTCTCCGGGAATCCCTATTCATTTTGGTCCTTCGAGACGGATTCACTTTGGTCCTTCGAGAAACTCTGCAGTTTTCCCCCACCAGTGGTAAGAGACTCAGAGATTGAATCAGCTCCTTAAAGTCTGAATTCTTATGCAAGTGTCAAGGCTAAGATCAGCTAAAGGTAGCAAAAATAAAACAACTCTTGTTTTCCCCCACCAGTGGTAAGAGACAGAGTATAAAACAAAAAGCAAAATATTGCTTAATAATTAAAAAGTGCGTGCGTCCGATTTTAAAGACAGTTTTGGCTAGTGGAGCAACTGTAGTAATTTCGGCGGCGGGAGTTTTTGTGTGTGGCGTATTCGAAGCCCTAATATCGAAAGTAAAAAAAAAATTTTAATTACATAGTGTATATGTATATACGCTATATATATAGTTGCAAGTCGGCAACTAGAGACAGCAACAGAGCAACAAGATAGTTGCAGAGGAGAGGCGACTGGAGGCGAGGCGAATGTAAAGAAACGGCGAACCACCAGCAAACTATCGGCAAACCCTACCATTGGCAGACAAGCAGCAGCAGATTATCGGCAAAACCTACTTGGCAAACCCTACTTGGCGGACAACAGTGGCGAACGGTGTCAACAACAGGATCATCAGATAAGATATAAATTAAGATAGTTATAAGTACATCTATCTATTTTTATTATTATATACTTATATCGATATCCTAATATACGCATAAAACAAAAATGTTCCCTACCAAAACTGAAAAATTGTTAGGGAAGCAACACGAGTTGCACAAAAGATTAAAGAAGATAGAAGAGTTAGATGCTAGTAAGTTAACTAGCAAGATTCTTAATGAATTAACTGAGATTCAGAAGCAATGGATTAGTTACCATAGCCAAATGATACAGAGTGGTGTAACCGAACACTACTATTTTACAGATGGAAAGTATGAGGAGGGTTTAGAGATGGCAGCCAGATTAATAGCCAAAGGAGAGTCAAGTAGGCAGGGCACTGTTGAGTCGGAGAGCAGTGAAGCAGATGCAACGATGTCAGAAAATGTTGAGGTCAGCATCGGAGAGTCGCGGGGAAACGCGACCTCTAGTAATGAGAACGCTAATGTTAGCCAGGAAAAATTTCAAGAAAAAGTCCGTCAGCTCCAGATATATTTGGACATGGTGAGCAAAGATTTACGTACGATAGACAATAGAACAGGCGAAATGTATATTAAAAAAATAAAATTCTTGTTCAAGAAGGTACAGATGTGCCAAGCTTATACAGGTGAACTTATACATAATGAAACGCTTAAAGAGGTCATAGAAGAATTAGAATTCGATCTTCAGAATACCTTGGTAGCATTAGAAGAGAAAATAAATGATCAGAAAAATTTGAAAGTTGAGAATGTTACCGTGAGAGGCGAACTACCGGTGTTGCCAAAAATACAAGTACCCACATTTTCTGGAGAGCCAAGAGAATGGGACTTGTTTGTAGAATTATTCGCGGAACTGATTGAAAAAAGAGAGGATTTAAGTCTTACGTTTAAATTCAACTATTTGAAATCCGCGTTAAAGGGCGAAGCCAGGAGCATGGTAGCCCATCTATTGTCAGGTTCAGCTGACAATTATAGTGCCGCTTGGGAATTGTTAACCAAGCGGTATGAAAATAATCGGAGGGTATTTTCCGAACAATTAAGTCGGATTGTTGATTTACCGATGATCAACAATGAATCCGCAAAAAGTGTTAAAGGAGTGATTGACATAGTTAATGAGTCAGTTTACTTAATTAAAATAAAAGCAAATTTGTCCGATGAAGTTGACGTCATATTCGCACAACTCCTACTAAGGAAATTTGACAGAGAGGCTCTACAATTGTATGAGAGTCAGATTAGAAAAACAAGGCAAATTCAAATGCTATCTGATGTCATGGAATACTTGGAGCAAAGATATTGCTCGCTAAGTGCCATGAGCAAAGAAGAGAAAAAACCGCTAAAAACTGTGTTAAATTATGCGGAAGTCGAAGATAAATGTCCGATTTGCAAAATTGCCGGGCACAAAGCGTATAAGTGCTATATGTTTAAAGGTTTGACACCTACTGAAAGGTATGAAACAGCCAAAAAAGTGCAGCTTTGCATAAGATGCTTGAACCATTCAAGCAATAAGGTGTGCACTAATGAAATGGTCTGTTCATTGTGCAGTAAGGAACACCATACCTTACTCCATTTTGAAGAAAAACAGGAGAGAGAGTTAATACTTGTGTAACCGCACAACCAGCACTGTTGGCCACAGCAGTAATACAAGTAAAAAATGTAAATGGAGGATATAAGACTCTAAGAGCCCTTATTGATTGTGGTTCACAGAGCACCATTTTGTCCGAAGAGGCCGCTCAAATATTAAAATTACCTAAAATTAAACAATATACAGAAATAAGTGGCGTGTCCTCAATAAAATCCAATAAATCAAAATATAAGGTAAAAATAGATGTGAAGACGCGAAATCCTTTGAAAGGACATCTTAGGGTTGAGGCAATTGTGTTGCCAAAGTTAATGAAAGCTCTTCCATTAAAAATAGCAAACGTGGATATGTCAAAATGGCAAACTTACGTTCTAGCTGATCCTACCTTTAATAAACCTGGTAGGATTGATATAATAATGGGAGTAAAAGTATATACCCAAATCTTAAAAGGGGGATTTACAAAGATTGATGGCCTGCTAGGCCAGAATACTCAATTTGGTTGGATCGTTTCGGGGTGCACCAAATCAAATCAGAATAAATCTGTAGTGGCAACAACAATAGATGTCACAGGTTTTGAACAACGTTGCGAGAAAAAGAAAGGTAAATTTCAAAATAAAAATAATACAATTCCAAAGAAATACAAGAACAAAACTCAAGAGATAAATTTATGGCCCCCGGCAGGACCTCACATTGGAGGTAAATTGAAAACTAGGGAAGAAAAAGTATATATCCCAGAGCCAGTAAAAAATGAAAATATTCAGAAGGCAATGGTTCAATTAGATAATGATTATCTAAAAAATAATATTAAAATAGATTCCGGTAGTAAATTGTCCGAAACTGTACTACCAAAAAAGCAGATATGGCAAAATAATTATAAACGGACAACATTTAATAATGACCAGAATAACCACTCAAATTTCAGCAATCAGCGATATTTCAAAATAGTGGAGCAAAGATCACATTGGAACAAGTCAAAAAGTAAAGGTAGTTATTTTTTAAATTCTCCACCTTATAAAAAGGCTAGAAGTCAGCACAGTAATGCACATCAGGAGTGGGTAGATATCCCAAAACAGAAATCGTTAGGTAATATGCCAAATATTATAAAAACCAGTAGAAGCCAACTCAGTAATACATACGGCAGAATTGGTAAGAATAGGAAGTCAGTTACAATCGGTAAAGGAACATAAGATTGACTAGGTTGAACGTCCGTCATGTAACTGATCATGATTCCTTAATAATAGTTATCTTACTAATGATAATATTAATAATAATTTGTATAAGACAACTAACTATAAAAATAAAGTCCAAAACGCCGCATTTGGTGGCCCTTTGCAGAATGTTTAAGAATAAACATAGTGTTCATCTGAGCTGGCTTCACCAAATCAGATGCACTAAAGAAAACACAATACAACTGTACCTCTTGTACCAAACAACTAACCTAGCATATGACTAGAATTACAATCAGCCACACACGATGTGGGAAAAAACACTTGTAATTCTAAACTAAC
Organism: Drosophila equinoxialis; assembly: GCA_018150345.1. Classification (NCBI taxonomy): domain Eukaryota; kingdom Metazoa; phylum Arthropoda; class Insecta; order Diptera; family Drosophilidae; genus Drosophila; species Drosophila equinoxialis. The sequence continues at coordinate 348,437 of JAECWI010000901.1, read as the reverse complement.
CCAAAACTTGTAATTCTAAACTAACCCAAAAGATCACAACGGCAGGATGTCAAGTGGCCGACGCCGTGCCCAAAATAATAATAAATTTTCAACCCCCAAATACGTGGGTGTGAGTCTAGAATAAGATCTTCTAAGAACAATTGTTACCTCCTAGAGCCTAAGATAATCCTATATAAACTCCGTACTTTTGTAAATAAAATCAGTTCATATTTTGAATTCAACGAATGAAGATTCAGGGTTATTGTTCCTCTTCCTCCGGGAATCCCTATTCATTTTTTTGTAAAAAAAAGTTCATATTTGAATTCACAAATGAATGGGTTATTTTCCTTCTCTCCGGGAATCCCTATTCATTTTGGTCCTTCGAAAAGAACTCTGCAGTTTTCCCCCACCAGTGGTAAGAGACTCAGAGATTGAATCAGCTCCTTAAAGTCTGAATTCTTATGCAAGTGTCAATGCTAAGATCAGCTAAAGGTAGCAAAAAAAAAACAACTCTTGTTTTCCCCACCAGTGGTAAGAGACAGAGTATAAAACAAAAAGCAAAATATTGCTTAATAATTAAAAAGTGCGTGCGTCCGATTTTAAAAACAGTTTTGGCTAGTGGAGCAACTGTAGTAATTTCGGCGGCGGGAGTTTTTGTGTGTGGCGTATTCGAAGCCCTAATATCGAAAGTAAAAAAAATTTTTTAATTACATAGTGTATATGTATATACGCCATATATATATGTTGCAAGTCGACAACTAGAGACAGCAACAGAGCAACAAGATAGTTGCAGAGGAGAGGCGACTGGAGGCGAGGTGAAGAAACGGCGAACCACCAGCAAACTATCGGCAAACCCACATTGGCAGACAAGCAGCAGCAGATTATCGGCAAAATCTACTTGGCAAACCCTACTTGGCGGACAACAGTGGCGAACGGTGTCAACAACAGGATCATCAGATAAGATATAAATTAAGATAGTTATAAGTACATCTATCTATTTTTATTATTATATACTTATATCGATATCCTAATATACGCATAAAACAAAAATGTTCCCTACCAAAACTGAAAAATTGTTAGGAAGCAACACGAGTTGCACAAAAGATTAAAGAAGATAGAAGAGTTAGATGCTAGTAAGTTAACTAGCAAGATTCTTAATGAAGTAACTGAGATTCAGAAGCAATGGATTAGTTACCATAGCCAAATGATACAGAGTGATGTAACCGAACACTACTATTTTACAGATGGAAAGTATGAGGAGGGTTTAGAGATGGTAGCCAGATTAATAGCCAAAGGAGAGTCAAGTAGGCAGGGCACTGTTGAATCGGAGAGCAGTGAAGCAGATGCAACGATGTCAGAAAATGTTGAGGTCAGCATCGGAGAGTCGCGGGGAAACGCGACCTCTAGTAATGAGAACGCTAATGTTAGCCAGGAAAAATTTCAAGAAAAAGTCCGTCAGCTCCAGATATATTTGGACATGGTGAGCAAAGATTTACGTACGATAGACAATAGAACAGGCGAAATGTATATTAAAAAAATAAAATTCTTGTTCAAGAAGGTACAGATGTGCCAAGCTTATACAGGTGAACTTATACATAATGAAACGCTTAAAGAGGTCATAGAAGAATTAGAGTTCGATCTTCAGAATACCTTGTTAGCATTAGAAGAGAAAATAAATGATCAGAAAAATTTGAAAGTTGAGAATGTTACCGTGAGAGGCGAACTACCGGTGTTGCCAAAAATACAAGTACCAACATTTTCTGGAGAGCCAAGAGAATGGGACTTGTTTGTAGAATTATTCGTGGAACTGATTGAAAAAAGAGAGGATTTAAGTCTTACGTTTAAATTCAACTATTTGAAATCCGCGTTAAAGGGCGAAGCCAGGAGCATGGTAGCCCATCTATTGTCAGGTTCAGCTGACAATTATAGTGCCGCTTGGGAATTGTTAACCAAGCGGTATGAAAATAATCGGAGGGTATTTTCCGAACAATTAAGTCGGATTGTTGATTTACCGATGATCAACAATGAATCCGCAAAAAGTGTTAAAGGAGTGATTGACATAGTTAATGAGTCAATTTACTTAATTAAAATAAAAGCAAATTTGTCCGATGAAGTTGACGTCATATTCGCACAACTCCTACTAAGGAAATTTGACAGAGAGGCTCTACAATTGTATGAGAGTCAGATTAGAAAAACAAGGCAAATTCAAATGCTATCTGATGTCATGGAATACTTGGAGCAAAGATATTGCTCGCTAAGTGCCATGAGCAAAGAAGAGAAAAAACCGCTAAAAACTGTGTTAAATTATGCGGAAGTCGAAGATAAATGTCCGATTTGCAAAATTGCCGGGCACAAAGCGTATAAGTGCTATATGTTTAAAGGTTTGACACCAACTGAAAGGTATGAAACAGCCAAAAAAGTGCAGCTTTGCATAAGATGCTTGAACCATTCAAGCAATAAGGTGTGCACTAATGAAATGGTCTGTTCATTGTGCAGTAAGGAACACCATACCTTACTCCATTTTGAAGAAAAACAGAAGAGAGTTAATACTTGTGTAACCGCACAACCAGCACTGTTGGCCACAGCAGTAATACAAGTAAAAAATGTAAATGGAGGATATAAGACTCTAAGAGCCCTTATTGATTGTGGTTCACAGAGCACCATTTTGTCCGAAGAGGCCGCTCAAATATTGAAAATTACCTAAAATTAAACAATATACAGAAATAAGTGGCGTGTCCTCAATAAAATCCAATAAATCAAAATATAAGGTAAAAATAGATGTGAAGACGCGAAATCCTTGGAAAGGACATCTTAGGGTTGAGGCAATTGTGTTGCCAAAGTTAATGAAAGCTCTTCCATTAAAAATAGCAAACGTGGATATGTCAAAATGGCAAACTTACGTTCTAGCTGATCCTACCTTTAATAAACCTGGTAGGATTGATATAATAATGGGAGTAAAAGTATATACCCAAATCTTAAAAGGGGGATTTACAAAGATTGATGGCCTGCTAGGCCAAAATACTCAATTTGGTTGGATCGTTTCGGGGTGCACCAAATCAAATCAGAATAAATCTGTAGTGGCAACAACAATAGATGTCACAGGTTTTGAACAACGTTGCGAGAAAAAAGAAAGGTAAATTTCAAAATAAAAATAATACAATTCCAAAGAAATACAAGAACAAAACTCAAGAGATAAATTTATGGCCCCCGGCAGGACCTCACATTGGAGGTAAATTGAAAACTAGGGAAGAAAAAGTATATATCCCAGAGCCAGTAAAAATGAAAATATTCAGAAGGCAATTCAATTAGATAATGATTATCTAAAAAATAATATTAAAATAGATTCCGGTAGTAAATTGTCCGAAACTGTACTACCAAAAAAGCAGATATGGCAAAATAATTATAAACGGACAACATTTAATAATGACCAGAATAACCACTCAAATTTCAGCAATCAGCGATATTTCAAAATAGTGGAGCAAAGATCACATTGGAACAAGTCAAAAAGTAAAGGTAGTTATTTTTTAAATTCTCCACCTTATAAAAAGGCTAGAAGTCAGCACAGTAATGCACATCAGGAGTGGGTAGATATCCCAAAACAGAAATCGTTAGGTAATATGCCAAATATTATAAAAACCAGTAGAAGCCAACTCAGTAATACATACGGCAGAATTGGTAAGAATAGGAAGTCAGTTACAATCGGTAAAGGAACATAAGATTGACTAGGTTGAACGTCCGTCATGTAACTGATCATGATTCCTTAACAATAGTTATTTTACTAATGATAATATTAATAATAATTTGTATAAGACAACTAACTATAAAAATAAAGTCCAAAACGCTGCATTTGGTGGCCCTTTGCAGAATGTTTAAGAATAAACATAGTGTTCATCTGAGCTGGCTTCACCAAATCAGATGCACTAAAGAAAACACAATACAACTGTACCTCTTGTACCAAACAACTAACCTAGCATATGTCTAAAATTACAATCAGCCACACACGATGTGGGAAAAAAACACTTGTAATTCTAAACTAACCCAAAATAACACTTGTAATTCTAAACGGCAAAAAAAGGATGTCAAGTGACCGACGCCGTGCCCAAAATAATAAATTTTCAACCCTCAAATACGTGGGTGTGAGTCTAGAATAAGATCTTCTAAGAACAATTGTTACCTCCTAGAGCCTAATATAATCCTATATAAACTCCGTACTTTTGTAAATAAAATCAGTTCATATTTTGAATTCAACAAATGAAGATTGGGTTATTTTCTTTTCTCTTCGAATTTCCCTATTCACTATGTAATTAAAATTTTTTTACTTTCGATATCAGGGCTTTTAATTATTAAGCAATATTGCTTTTTTTATATTATACTCTGTCTCTTACCACTGGTGGGGGAAAACAAGAGTTATTTTATTTTTGCTACCTTTAGCTGATCTTAGCATTCACACTTGCATAAGAATTCAGACTTTAAGGAGCTGATTCAATCTCTGAGTCTCTTACCACTGGTGGGGGAAAACTGCAGAGTTCCTTTTTCTCGAAGGACCAAAATGAATAGGGATTCCCGGAGAGAAGAGAAAATAACCCAGTCTTCATTCGTTGAATTCAAAATATGAACTGATTTTATTTACAAAAGTACGGAGTTTATATAGGATTATCTTAGGCTCTAGGTGGTAACAATTGTTCTTAGAAGATCTTATTCTAGACGTATTTGGGGGTTGAAAATGTATTATTTTTGGGCACGGCGTCGGTCACTTGACATCCTGCCGTTGTGATCTTTTGGGTTAGTTTAGAATTACAAGTGTTCTTTTGGGTTAGTTTAGAATTACAAGTGTTTTTTCCCACATCGTGTGTGGCTGATTGTAATTTTAGACATATGCTAGGTTAGTTGTTTGGTACAAGAGTACAGTTGTATTGCGTTTTCTTTAGTGCATCTGATTTGGTGAAGCCAGCTCAGATGAACACTATGTTTATTCTTAAACACCGTTATTAGGTGGAGCTAGACACTTAACGGGAACTGGCGACAGTAATTTTGACTTTCGTCAGTTTTATAATACCAGTTAAAGTGGATGGTTTAGTTATAAACATAGAATTCCATGTAGTGCCAGATCAGGACATACGGTCTCGGAGGAGTTCGCGTTGATCCAGACGGACGGACGGACGGACGGACATGGCTATTTGAACTCGTCTCGTCGTGCTGATCAATAATATATATACTTTATATGGTCTGAGATGCTTCGTTCTATGCGTTGCACACTTTTGACCAAAATTAATATACCATTTTTGCAGGGGTATAATAATCGTAGTTGATCCTTTTCATTTCCGTTTTCATAATTGGATGTAAATGTTAAGTTCTTTACCTATTTAATACAAAAAGGGTAATACCGATTTTTCGTTTTTCCTAGTTAATTCAAAATATATAACATAAAGAGTTAATTGTTCCTCTCGTTTGCGACAGTTTTTTTTAACTCCATAAGTGGAAACACCTTAAATCCGGACTGAATAGTATTTGTCAATATAATTCAAGACAGTTTTATTTATTTGTGCAAAAATGATGTTAAAGAATGAAAGGATTTTGAAAGGTTTCCACGAGTGTGATAACTGAAATGATTTTGAATTGCTGAAGGAGATTGGTGTTTTATTCGAAAACGCTAGTAACTTAAGGTAAAAATCAAATATACGCTTAAACTTAACTACACACTAGCTTAAAGCGAAAATGGATCGCAAGCGGCAGAAATCTGCCACATTTCGTGAAAAAAATGGTTTGAGGAGTATACAAGAGTCGGAGAAGGAAGAAGGAAGGACTGAAAGTTGACTGCCCAAAGCACGGATTCAGAAACACGAATGATTGAAATACTTCAAGAAGATTTTTTGATAATGATGTAATGACATCTTTAATAACAGGTGTCAATCAAGAGATCATTAAAAGGTCGGCTGTTATCTTGAATGTTATAAATTGCAAGGAAATGGTAAAATGTCAAAAAATTTGCCTAATATACTTCAAAGACTGCACAATTTTTGACTGAATTGTATCCGCAAAAAAAACTTACCCCAACGGTACATAGGATTTTGGCTCACGAAAAGGATTTAATAGAATATAAGTGTTTACCAATTGGAGAGCTGTCCGAAGAAGCACAGGAATGTAAAAACAAGGACTACAAAAGGTTTAGATATACCAATTAAAAACTTCTCGTGCTAGACAAAATGAAGACCTTTTTAACATGCTAGCCAGCCTCTTCGGACCCCACTTATTGCGTTACTGAGACACGTGCGATCACGAAACGATTTGGAAAATAGCAACTACAGTCCTGAAATGTTGAGTTTATTAGATATTGATGTAAATATTGAAAATTATTTTAAAGAAAATCAGCCATCAACACCACATTTTCAAAATTAACCTAAAAAAAATTATAAAAATATTTATTTTTTTCTTTTTGTCATAATGTTAAAAAATCAAATTACCGCGGCAAGAGACAAAACTTTAGAAGAGGCCAGACAATCCCCTGGCAGAATTTAAACGAAGACTTCGTGGGACAGGAGCGGAGTTAGGTAAATTTTTGGGGACTATATGTAGATAGTTCTAACCTTAATTGAATTTACTAAAACTAGCCTAAGCAATAATTATTGGAATTGAACAAAAGAAAATTTTATAATATGGAGCTTGACGAGGTTATGGTATTGCGAGTCGCAGATTTGCGAAACAAGTTGGCCGAATTGAACCTAAGCACAATGGGAAAAAACGTGATTTACATAATAGACTTCTTACTCATTACAATATTCAAGACCAGGATAGCGAGGAAGAATTAGAATCAGTCAGTTGGTACACATTAAAAGATGTTGAGGGCAGTATATTCTATTTTTCAGACTCAGGTTGTCGCAATATTGATTCGTGGGTGCAAGAGATAGAAGAGTGTGCTATTACAGTACAATGGCACAAGTTACAGACCTTTATATACGCCAAACAGTTGTTAGCTGCGGCAGCTAAATCATTTATTCGGAGTCAACTTGGCATACACAATTGGGAGATATTAAAAGCAGCATTGCGCAAGGAATTTGGTTCGAAACGGCAGCAGCTGAGATTCATAGAATATTATCGCAACGTTCTCAGAAAAAAAGAGAAGACTTCACATGAATATTTGTATGCTTTAATGGAAATTGCCAAACCAGTGAATTTGGACGATGAGAGCTTGATAGAATACTTTAAAGGGCATTCCAGACTCACAAGTAAATAAAGCTATTCTATTTCAAGCCAGGCATCTAGAACAACTGAAATTTCAAATAGAAACGTAAAGTTCGTACTTCACAAGTTTGAGGCTCACTCAGGGAAAAGGATTAGTCGGGGTACAATAATAGATACATCTAAGAATCGAAAATGCTACGGATGCGGTGATACATCACATATCAGACGAGACTGTCGAAAGAACGATCAAAATGTGGTAAAGTAGGTCATCGAATGGCCCAGTGCAAACCAGAAAATCCAATTAAATACGAGAGATATACAAACGTGGTAGAAAACGAAGTCGTAGTAATACAGCCGTCTAGCGAATTTACTCCATCAGTGTTAGAACTTAAAAACATCGTATATCCTAGCATTATATTTAAAGGACTTGTAGATACTGGCGCTGGTTTATGTCTTATGCGAAGAAAAATATATTTTATGATTGGATCGAAACCGTTATTAGGTGGAGCTAGACACTTAACGGGAACTGGCGACAGTAAGGTGTTGACTTTCGTCAGTTTTATAATACCAGTGAAAGTGGAAGGTTTAGTTATAAACACAGAATTCCATGTAGTGCCAGATCAGGACATAAGTTTTGATGCTATACTGGGTCGAACGATATTGAATACTGTCAAAGCAAATGGATCTAAGTCACACCCATAGTATGCCAAAGAGAGAACAAAATGTGCCAGATACTTAGTAGGCACGAGAGATTGGAAATATCTTCATCACAAATAATAAATCTTTCACATTTCAACCATTTGATAAAAGGGGAAGTAGAGAAATTAATTTGAAACTACCAACCAAAAAGAAATGCAAACGCACCAGTAAGCATGAAAAAATACCTGTCTTATCAGCAACCGAGACGTTTAGCCCTTTGTGATCGGGAAATCGTTGACAAACAAATTCAAGAATGGCTAGCAGAGAAAATAATTAAAACCAGTACTTCTGAGTACGTGTCTCCAGTTGTCTTAGTCTCGAAAGTTGCAAGGTGCCAATATGTTTTCAACTTTAGACTTAACAAACGGATTTTTCCATGTACCGGTAGTAGAAAGCTCTCAGAAATACTCTTCTTTTGTTACTAATTCACCAGCTGTATTTACAAGATTCATAATGGTTGTGTTACGAGATTTGATTAAAGCAAATGATTGTGTAGTCTACATGGACGACATTATCATTTCAAGTGCAGGTACAGATGATGGTTTGGCCAATCTAAATCGCGTACTAGACGTGTCAGCAAAAAACGGGTTACGAATTAATTGGAGTAAATGTCAGATGCTGCAACGGAATGTCCTATTTTTATGGTATGATGTCTACATCAACATGGTACCATAACGCCGAGCAAAGAAAAGATTAGGGCTGTTTCGAATTTTCCCATACCAAATAGCAAAAAAGGGTTACAAAGATTTTTGGGTTTAACTTCCTATTTTAGAAAATTTATTGAAAGTTATGCAGTAATCGCGAAACCGTTGTCCGATTTAATGCGTATTCGTAATTCGAAGTTTGAATTCAAAGATATACACAAACTCGCTTTTGAAGAACTATGAGCTGTGTTAACTAAAGAACTTGTCCTTAAATTGTTTATCCCGAAATTGCAACTGAAATACAAAAGCAACCGGAGGATAATTCATTTCATCCCGTTGAATATATGAGTCGTAAGACAAAATTGTGCGAAGAAGGGTATCATTCTTACGAACTCGAAGTGCTTGCTATAATTGGAGCACTAACCAAATGGCGTGTTTATGTCCTAGGATCTCGATTCACCATAGTTACTGATTGTAACGCTTTCGCTATGACCATGAAGAAGAAACATGTTCCTTTAAGAGTTGCTCGTTGGGCTATGTATCTTCATGATTTTGATTATGTTATTGTTCATCGATCAGGAAAAAAGAAAGATGTTCCTTTAAGAGTTGCTTGTTGGGCTATGTATCTTCAAGATTTTGATTGTGTTATTGTACATAGATCATGTACTCAAATGAGGCACGTCGATGAGTTGAGTCGTTTCGCATGTTTTATGCTTGTTAAGGACACTATTAAACATCGATTAAAAGAAGCTTAGTTGCAAATTGAGTGGACCAAGGCAGTAAGGACGCTAGTCGAAAAGGAATGTTATGAAGACTTCTATATAGAGAACGAAATTCTCTTTGAAGACCCTAATTATGAGTTGATTGTAGTACCTTCGGCAATGGAACATGATATTATTAGTCTTGCGCATACCCAATTTAATTTTTCCGTCAAGAAAACGCAAGATTTGACCGAGAAATAATACTATATTCCCGCATTAAGAGATAAGGTTATTCGTGTGGTACATAGTTGTGTGGAGTGTGTTGTTATTAACGCAAAGGCTGGCAAAAGAGAGGGATATCTAACTTCCATAGAAAAGCGTGACAAACCACTTTGTTCTTACCATATTGATCACGTCGGACCAATGGAACTTACAAATGAACGGTATAATTACTTGCTGGTTATAATAGATGGGTTTTCTAAGTACATTTGGTTGTATCCTACTAGGAGCACAGGCGTAGACGAAGTGATACGGTGTTTAGAAGTTCAAGCGACAAATTTTGGGAACCCATTACGATTGATATCTGATAGAGGCGCGGCTTTTACTTAGACATCTTCAAAAACTATTGCGAGAATCACGACATCCTCCATTTATTGATTACCACCGTTCTTCTAATCGAAGAACTAGCAGAACATAGGAAGAAAATACAAATGGAGGCAGTTGAAAATATAAAACAAATTCAGGAGGAGAACAAGAAGTCAGCTAATCTAAAGAGAAGAGAGGGAAAACGATTCAAAATAAATGATTTGGTTGTTATTAAGTGGCGTTGGTCTGAAACTTAAAGGAAAGTATTTAGGACCCTATAAGGTAACGGCAACCATGGAACCATGGAAGATATGAAGTGGAGAAAGTAGGACTGGCGGAAGGGCCTAATAGGACATCAACTGTATCGAAATATATGAAATTGTGGGGACCGTCATTCGGGTCGAATGTGCTGTCAGGGGGGCGAATGTGGGAAATGGCATTGAGAGAGAGCAATCCAAAGTGATAGAAGAGAAGAGACAAACACGTAGTGGCCGAACATTCTAGTAATTGAGAGAGAGCGGGGCATAGGATCATTATAAGAGTTGAGAGAGAGTTTGTTGAAGAGGCCGTGGGTCATTCGCAAATAGACTGTCAACTGAGTCGCACGTCAAGGTCCATAAGTAGTCCAGTGTTATTTTATAAGTATGTTTAAATCTTGAACTCGACTGTCATCAAACGATTCAAATATTAATAAATAAATAAATATAGTAACGATCATTAAATCACCGCTACATCTATACATATAAACATATTCAAGCGCACAATTATATTTTAATGCGTATATGTTCAATTGTTTATACTTGCAACAAAGTATTAGAAGTTGAGCTCATTGTATTGAATGATTATTTGTATGAATATACTACACCTCCCTTTTTTAGAGAATAACGTAATATTATGGTGTTATTATAATGATTATTGATAATATTATGGAGTTAATATAATGATTATTGATAATAGTAAAGGTAAAATTAAAGTAAAGTAAAGATGTATCTTAGGAAAATCGTTTTTTTTTTTTTTTTTTTGTTTGTGTCTCTCCAGAAAATTTTCTTTCTCTTGTATTTCGAAATTGTATGAATTTATTTTCAATAATAGATGAATCCATAAAGATGTATGTATATGTATATTTTTTTTTTTTTTTTTTTTAAATTTTATTCTTGATCTTAATTTACTTGCATAAATCTGTTATTATTTGGTTTTTATACTCTGTTCGAATGTCCGAAATGAACGTCTTCATTGGGCCGTACTTCAAAAATTGCTTTTGAGACATTGTTTGTAGTTTTACTTTTGATTATAATGGCTACTGGCTATTTTGTTAGGTCGCATATTAATGTGACTATATATTCGTTGCCATGTTCCGATTTGGATAGTGTCACTGTGTCGAAAACGTTTACTGTTATCTCGGTAAGAACGATTGGAATTTTTGTATGTGTCGTTGTTTTGGACTCTTTTATATGACGTGTCATAGTTTTCCAGTAGTGTCTTTTGATTTTCGCTAGCGTTTTTGTTATGCCACTATGACCTCCATGCATTGGATCATCATCATATGTAGACAATATTTTTGTATCTTTTTTTTTTTTTATTGGATCACCGGCTGGAGTAGCGTTACTCTTAATAATTTTAATAATTTATTGCCCATATATTTAAAAGTATCTATTGAAATAGTTTCAAAGATATTTTCGCTCGGTGCCACTTTGACTTGGCTGATACTAAGTATACCGGCTTCTTTTTCGAGCCTTTGGAAAAACTGACCTAAGTCGAGAATTCCATTGGTATACATATCGCAAATGTCAATTCTTGCTATAACTTTATTTCCACGTTTAAATAAACATTTAGATTCTGTTATGCGCAGGGTCACTACTTTCCGTACTTCATCATTTGTAATGACGTAATGTACGTTGGGCATTAGATAAATTTTTCTAACTTTGCCTTGGCAAAAGTTCATTATTTTCAACTGTACAGCTTTTCTTGTCTACTTTATCACCTGGTAGTGACTTTCAGAACTTTATTTTGGATGTCTTGTAAGTCGGATATTTTAATAAACAGGGCATCTGCCACGACATTGTCTTTTCTACTATGAAATCATAATCTTCGAGTTCTGGTTAATTTAGAACTTGGGTTTGTCATTGAAAATAGGTAAGTTAATGGTCTATGGCCTGTTTTTAGTAGAAAATTTTTGTCAGGAGTATATGGTCGAAAGTGTGTAATCAAGTTATTTGCAGCGAACTATTCTGACCCTAAAGTATTTTGGGGTTACCTGACATTGCTCGAATTTCCTCGGCCTCTAAAGTTTCGTCTAGAGTGTCCTTGGTTTCTATTATTTCTGTTATTATTATTTCGGAAACCGATATTTTGGTAATTACCTCGGTTGCCTCGACTATATCCATTTTGTCGGAAGTACAGTATAGTATTTGACTGTCCCATTTCTTCGGTACAGCTGGTTACATATTGGGAAATGGCGTAATTCATATTATTAAATCTGCCTGCCTGCATGACAAGTTTTACCTTATCAATTGAGCAGTTCCAAGTCGTAGCTTGACAGCAAGTGTTGCGCTATACGTATTAGCTAAATCAGGTGAAAAATTGTCACTAATATAAGCTCCTGCTAGGGACTTTTTTCTACCTTTGGTACCCGATTTCTATAATTCTTGTTAATACTACGACAACCGACGATTAGAGCCAAAATTGTTTTTGTTGTTTCTTCTTTTTTTCAGATTTTGTGTTTTTTTTTTTTTTTGCTGATGATGACCCTTTAACCATCTTTTTATTAATATTAAAATTCCCATCTACTTTTAGTGTTGAAGATATGATATGGCCATTAAAACTGTGGATTCTTTAGCGAAGTCTGCTGATGATAGAACTTGGTAGTTCTTGAAATAGCTATACAGACAACCTACTCACCTTTTGTCCTGCCTATGATTTAAAATCTTACAAAATTAGTAAGATTTATTGACCTGAAGCCGGCTCATACCCAGTTTTGATTAACTTCAATAAGGTCGAAATCTAGACAAATACCAAAAACGGAAAGCCCGCCTTATTACACATGTTGTTTTTACACTTGCTGTAAACAATTTTTTTTTATCAATAGTACAATATACTATAACAAAAAATTTGGGCGCGATGGTTATTTTGTGAAGGCGAAGCCCTTTACACTAATTCTGATGGCGCCCAATGGTATGCACATTAAAAAGGTGGAATCTGCAGTTGCAAGCTTTGCCTTCTTTTCTCGCTTCATGTCGTTTGGAATTCCCAACTTCTTTTTGCGTTGAAGATATGGTATGGCCATTATATGGATTCTTTAGCGAAGTCTTCTGATGATAGAACTTAGTAGTTCTTGAAATAGCTATACAGACAACCTTCTCGCCTTTTGTGCTGCCTATGATTTAAAATCTTACAAAAATAGTAAATTAGTAAATTAAATCTCATTCTCTCTCTCACTTTTCTCTCACATGTGTATGTAGACGATATCCATATGCATAACCTTCCATACCCATACTCATACGAATGTATCTGTTATGTATGTGACCCATCTCTAAAAAGCTGTTATCGTCGCACTGTTAAAGGTCTGTTAACAGCAGTACTCCTCAGTCGTTCTGCTAACTTCATCGGGACAACATCGGCTACAACTACAAGGGAACTACTACTGCCACTACGAGGGAACGTACTACCCTTCAGTACCAAATGTCGCCGGGGACAAAATTATGAGTAAAAATAAAATTGATTGCGGATTAAATCTTTCTATACAACAATTATATAAATATAATTTATATTTCAATTATATGTACCCTGATTATGCAATTAATGAATCCGGTACGTTTAGTATTCTTATTGTATATCATATTTACACACAGTTTTGCATAGTCGGCTATGCTTAATTACATTCTTTGTTTTCGGCACGGGACATAGCGGAAGATGGAAAGCAAAATTTGACAAAGCGAGGATGAAACTTTGCATTGTTGTTTTTGTATACCTTTTAATTTTCGTTTAATTGTGTTGTTGTTTTTTATTTTATTTTGTTTGCGCGTCGTTATGCACTTTTCGTTTCTCAGTGCATTTGCGATAAATTTTCGTAAGAGCAGGAGTGATAGTGATTTTATAAATTAATTTTCAGTGAAAATTCAGTGAATTCATTATCAAATAAAGGTAAGTGCAATTTAATATTATTTACATTATAATTATGTGTATTAAGCACAATAAAATTTGGAATAATTACATACATATTGGCAGGTGAAAAAATTACGTTTTTAGTCTCCCAAGCTTCGCCTGGGAGACTTCTATACGGCAGGTATTGGACGATTCTTTAATAGAGAGCCACAATGTCGACGGGAGGAATGGGAAACATAGCTTGAGAGCTTATCCCAATTTCCTCTCCGTATTGCTAGATAAGCAATATAAATTTAAACGTGCATTCTTGATTGCCTGATAAATTTTTATCTTTTTCAGAATCAATTTCAAAACTCTCACCCCGGCGAGCCACCCGAAAATGTCCTGAGAAGCTCTATGGCTTGTGCCAAAAACACTTGAATTACAAAAAAAATTGAAATAAAAATACAAAATAAATATAAATAAAGTAATTTTAATTGTATCAAACGACATGTCGCCGCAATGTCGATTGTAAATTCGAGCTGTAATTTCGCTGGGACATTGCGTCAACATATCGCCGCTAATTCGATTGAAAAATAAACCACTTTTTTGCTGGGACATTCCGTCGACATGGTCTCCGCAAGTTCCGTTGAACACACACCTGAGAAATCGTCTCGGACATTTAGAGGAATTTGCGGCGACCGGTACTGAAGATCATGTACTCTGTTGATTTGATGATGACTTAGTAGGCAGCAAGCAACGCTGCCGGCAGCGCTTGAACCGATTTATATTGACTGTGACTTGTGCTCTTTTTGTCCGATCAGATTCAAATTTTGGGATATGATATAGTGTAGCCAGTTCTATCAAATTGGTAAATATTATGGGGATACTACAATTTCCGGTAATCCGAAGTTTCATCCCAATAGCTCTTAAGATGACTGAATAAAACCCAAACGCACACACGGACGACGGACATGGCTATATGGACTCAGCTTCTCATGCTGACCAAGAATATATATCGAAAACGTCTGCTTCTGTGGGTTACAAACATCTGACCAATTTTGCAATGCCCTCTGCAAGGGTATAATAAAAATAATAGTACATGTTCACATTGAATAACTGCTGTAAAAAATTTAAAATTTTAACTTTGACCGAAGTGGAAGTAGAAGTGGAAAAACGTTTTATCTAAAAAAAGCTTATGTTTACGAAAGAACGGCCTACAATCTAAGCATCGGAAATCACGAAAATATTGATTAAATTCACTGTTCCAACGATCGTAACGAAGTTATTGAGAAAAGACACTGTTAGTGACTTTACCGATCCGTCTGAGTCCGAGATATACAAACTGTCCACTATATACAAACCTACATGCAAAATTTCACCTCGATTTCGTTGTTTGAAATTCATTTTTATTATGATGCGTGTTTGTCCGGTGAAGCTCGAGGAACCGATAAAGTGTTTCAAGCCAAGTCATAAACCAAAAAGTTTATGACAAAGACTGGCCCATTTTCATGTAAAATATTGTCAGGTCTGCTCAAAGAGGCATAGTTGTTTTTGTATAAGCCCCCAAAAAGTTAATATGGCAATTCCGACGACCAAACTATAACTTTGTCGCTTATATACATATGAAAGCACATGCCAAAACGCCGAATAAAAATAGAATGAAGTAAATAAGTCATCTCGCCGACTTAGGTATACGATACACCAATAACACAAATATTTTAAATTTGTAATAACAAATGCATTTGCCTATTTTAAAAAATTCTGTTCACATGCTTTTTACAAGCATATCTTAGTATCTCGCTCAATCACGCCAACGGCCAACTCTGTCAACTCATACTCAAGCCTGGCTGCACGTCTTTCGACTGGTTTCATAATAATCATCTGCCTTTGCCTTAGCCGCTCCATCTCCCGTACGAATTCCCGCTCTTGTTCAGTTCTATTCGAAACATTTCTTCTGATTCTTTCTGCGTTGCGAGTACGAGACCCAAATTCGCCTTATTTCTTATTCGGCATTATTTCGTTTGTAACTGAATTTGTACTTTAATGAATGTCCTAATGGAAAAACGTTTATATGCATAACTTTTTAGTCCGATTTTGATCAAATTTGGTATTTTGGTGGATATTAGAATCAAATTTGGTAAAAATTTACTAAAGATACTCGAGTTTCAGTGTTGGAAAATTAAAAACGGCTAAAAAAATCCGCTAGGTTGCAGTTTAGTGTTGGTAGTAGTGGTATTCTACATTTTGATGACAGACTTTCAGACCTGACAGAATTACTTGCTTTTTGACTCGTATTTTGAACAGTGTTATTTTTGGGCAGGTCAATTTAAACCTTGTGGTTAATTTCAATTAATCCCCCCAACACAGTACTGCAAAAAAAAGATGAAAAATACAAAAATAAAGTATAACGGAGACGTGGCTAAATACAGACATTGTTCATGCAATGACCGTGACCTTCTGGCGAAGGCGGTGGCATTCTAATAGCTATTGATGCTACTTTATCATCTGAAATAATTCAATTTTCTAATACCCTGGAGATTGAGCTTTTCGGTGTTAAAGTAAATTTTAAATCTTTTTAATGCTTTTATTACTTGTTTCTATATTCCACCAATGTCTGACATGGTGGTATATTTTAATAATTTAGAGGCAATTTAGTTTGTCTCCTCTTTAGTTTCCAGCCAAGACATGCTCATAGTTCTAGATGATTTTAATTAACCCGCATTAGCATGGTCACCAACAGATGAATGTACCACGTTGCTGCCCTCTATGTCACATGACTTAATTGATGGCCTTCTAGGCATATCTTTATCCCAAGTCAATTCTAATGGAAAATCGTTAGATCTCATTTTTGTATTGGATTCTTCTTATTGTGATGTTTCTAGGATCGAACCGAAGAAATTTAAAAATTGATCTACCCTTGCTTTCACCATCACTTGGTTCAAATGAGAAATCTCTAACTAGGTGCTTTCGTAAGACTGACTTTGCCAGCCTTAATGAAAATGTTACTACTACCGATTGGTCTTATCTGTACAATTGCAGAGATATGAACTCAGCTTTTCGTTTTTTTTATGATACTCTGAATTCATTCTTTGATATTTGTGTGCCGCTTGATAGGTTAAAGCGGCTTAACAAACCTCCCTGGTTCTCTCGAGAGTTATTAAAAAGTGTGAAGACTCGATATTATAAGAAGTTTCAAAAAACCGGTCGTTTATCAGATTACGCTCTGTATACAGTTGCTCGTTCAAAAGCATGATGCTTAATACACAATGCTATGAAAATTATCTTAGGCGGTGTAAGCTTCAGTTTTCTTCTGACCCTAAACAATTTTATAATTTTGTTCCAATTCCAAACGTAAGACCTCAGTGCACCCATATTCTTTGTCTTTTCAAAAGCAATTGCAACATTTTTGCAGATCTATTATCTCGCCATCCCAACATGGGTTTGTAAAATGTAAATCTATAACCACTAATCTTTTAGAATTTACCTCTATAATTACAAGCAGTTCCAAAATGCTAAACAAACTGATGTCATATATACTGAATTCAGTAAAGCGTTTAATTCTGTTAGCAAAACCCTAGTACTTTCTAAACTGAACGACATTGGGTCAAGCTTTGCTTTACTTATAAACAACAAGCTGATCTTATAAACTTTCAATCCTGGTGGCAGTTTAATCTATTAAATCTTAACTACCAAATGTAAGGTAATGTCGCGATCGCGAGCTCGCAGCTTGTAGCTCGAGATCGCGACGTTTTTCCCCTCCCCGCAAAATTCGAGACTTGTCCGTCCCTCTGTCAACAAGTTCACACAAATTTTTGTGTGCGTCCAGACCAAAAAATTACCTTTTTCTCTGCCCAGCCTCTGCCGGTAAAGAGCCACGGGAGCCAAAATAGCCACTGCGTGCCCATCCTTGGTTTAGAACGTCTAATAATTTGGGAGTCCTTATGGACCATAAGTTTACTTTTAACACCCCTATTTCCACCCCTAATTCGCAAATACCATGAGTTTCTATGTTTCATTAAAAAATGGTCAACAGAATTTGACGACCCCTAGACATCCGCCCGAAGTTCCTGACCGTTTTAATTACTTGTACCAACTCACCCATTCCAGAAGATACTGGCAACCGGAAAGAGTTGGTATTCGCACGTAAACAAATTAATTTTTAACAAAATGGAAACAAAAATCGTTTCAAAATAGTAATGGTAATTGTGATAATACTAAGAACTACAACAATCATTAATAATAATTCTAATTCAGAAAACTTCGAAAGTTTTCTTATGAACAAATAAAATATATAGCTTAAATCGTAACCCCACATAACTCTAAAATTGACGATGGGGCAATAAAATTACTATTGATGTATCACTAATAAAACAGAAAGAATTGAGCCCTGTATTCCTTGGGCTGTGTCCTGTGTTATGTGTCAACATACACAAACAAACATAACAAAGTGGATTGGTAAAAACGTCCAATTTACAATAGGCGAAACCAGACTCAAAGTTAGCCGTGTCTCAATGAAACAAGCCTTCTAAGTAATAGAAAATGATTTTTCCATCCCATGTTCCGGAATACTGAAACTTGATTTTACAAATAAATTAAATTGCACAATTACTCAACCAACAAATAGACCCTAATAAATCACGGTCTAAGATTGTGATTAAAATAGGAATCAGTCAAAACACTCTTGTGTTGCACATTTCATCTAGGGCTGAAAATATACTAGCATTGCAATAAACTCAATTAATAATGAAGAAATTAAGACGTCACGCCGACTTAGGTATACCATACTCCAGTAAAAAAAATAATTCAAATTTATAACAACAAATGGATTTACATTTCTTTTTAATTCTGATCACATGCTTTTTACAAGAATATCTCAGAATTTCGCTCACCAAAGCTTGCGAGCTTAGCGCCCCCTAGACAACGGCTAACCGGAAAAACGTTTATATGCATAACTTGGCTACTTTTTGTCTGATTTTGATCAATTTTGGTATTTTGCTGGGTATTAGTATCAAATTTACATGTGTCAAATTTGATTCCACAAGGTAAAAAATTACTGGTTATAATCGAGTTTTTCAAATTTCGGTAGCGGAAAGGGGTGTGGCAAAATCTTTATACATATAAAATGTGCGCATTTACTAAGCAAATTTGGTGGCTGTATCTCTTATAGTCTCCGAGATCTACGCGTACTTACGGACGGGCAGACGGACAGACGGACGGACAGACTGACATGGCTAGATCGACTCGGCTGTTGATACTGATCAAGAATATATATACTTTATGACGTCGAAAAAGCTTCCTTCTTCCTTCTTCTTCATACATTTTGGTGACTTTAATATACAATTTCACCCTATGGGTATAAAAATACAAAAAATTCAAAGAAAAACACCAACAGTTCCTTGGTTCAAAAATGACAATACATATTGAAAGAGATGCTGTAAAAGAGTGTTCGGTTGGTCCTCCACGGCTGACTTCTAATGAAGGCAGTAGTCATTAAAAACGAAAGATAGCTTCAGATATCGCGACTAATCGAGGGCACAATACAGCAATGCTTTTTCATGCAGGTACCATATACGCCAAAAAATGAAAATGTAATGAATGTACTGACTGTAATGATTGTTCTTTAAAACAAAATGTTATCAATATCAAGAGGAAAAGCAATTGCAATCAAAAACCAGTTCAGATGATTGCACATGCAGCATTAGCATTTCTACTTGAAAATTCTTTTTCCAAAAAGCAGTATAACGCCATTCGAACCATAAACCAGAAGCATGGTTGCGACGTAATCCCATGCTACGACAACGTTTTTATACCCTTGCAAAAAGGGTATATTAATTTTGGTCAGAAGTGTGCAACGCATAGAACGAAGCATCTCAGACCATATAAAGTATATATATTCTTGAAAAGCACGACGAGACGAGTTCAAATAGCCATGTCTGTCCGTCGGTCCGTCCGTCTGCAGGCGTTCTATATCTCGGATTGAGCCGGATCGGACCACTATATCATATAGCTCCCATACAAACGTCAAAGTCACGAACAGTGACTTTCTCAATAACTTCATTAATTTTATAGCTATTGTCATAAAAGTATTTGGTATTTGTCAGTTTTGTGTCCTTATTAATAATTGTGCCAAATTTGATCAAGATCGGATGACAATATCATATAGCTCCCATAAAAACGGCAAAGTCACGAACAGTGACTTTCTCAATAACTTCATTAATTTTATAGCTATTGTCGTGAAATTTAATATAAGTTAGATTATTGTAGCTAAAAACGATCGGGTGACTATATCATATAGCTCCCATGCAAACGGGAAAATCACGAACAGTGACTTTCTCAATAACTTCATTAATTTTATAGCTATTGTCATAAAAGTTGGTATTTGTCAGTTTTGTGTTCCTTTTAATAATTGTGCCAAATTTAATCCAGATCGGGTGACTATATCATATAGCTCCCATACAAACGGCAAAGTCACGAACAGTGACTTTCTCAATAACTTCATTAATTTTATAGCTATTTTCATAAAAGTTGGTATTTGTCAGTTTTGTGTTCTTATTAATAATTGTGCCAAATTTGGTCAAGATCGGGTGCCTATATCATAGACCTCCCATAGAAACGATCGGTCGAAAACAGTGAATTTTGTCAAAAAGTTCGTTATATCCTATGCTAAGATTGAAGGCCGTTCTTTCGCAAACATTAGACTTTTTTGATAAATCGTTTTTACACTTTGATATCTATGGGTAAGGAAAGAATTACCAAAACAGTTGCAAGGGGTATACAAACTTCGACGCGGTCGAAGTTAACCCCGGCCCTCTGGTTATCACTTATGATAAGACTTTTATGGCATCTGAAAAAAAAATACTCGAGAAAAGCTACCAAAACCAAAACAAAACTTATTCACTTATTCTCATCTATTTTAAACTTTGATGAGGACACTTTGAATGCTTAAATGCTGTAAATATGAAATATGTCTACAAAAGTTTCGAGAATTTCTGTACGAAAGCTTCAAACTTGTTGTTTTTGTTTGCCTTTTAGGCTCGCGCCACTTCCTAATTTTCGTTTAATTGTGTTGTTGTTATACCCTTGCAAAAAGGGTATATTAATTTTGGTCAGAAGTGTGCAACGCATAGAACGAAGCATCTCAGACCATATAAAGTATATATATTCTTGAAAAGCACGACGAGACGAGTTCAAATAGCCATGTCTGTCCGTCGGTCCGTCCGTCTGCAGGCGTTCTATATCTCGGATTGAGCCGGATCGGACCACTATATCATATAGCTCCCATACAAACGTCAAAGTCACGAACAGTGACTTTCTCAATAACTTCATTAATTTTATAGCTATTGTCATAAAAGTATTTGGTATTTGTCAGTTTTGTGTCCTTATTAATAATTGTGCCAAATTTGATCAAGATCGGATGACAATATCATATAGCTCCCATAAAAACGGCAAAGTCACGAACAGTGACTTTCTCAATAACTTCATTAATTTTATAGCTATTGTCGTGAAATTTAATATAAGTTAGATTATTGTAGCTAAAAACGATCGGGTGACTATATCATATAGCTCCCATGCAAACGGGAAAATCACGAACAGTGACTTTCTCAATAACTTCATTAATTTTATAGCTATTGTCATAAAAGTTGGTATTTGTCAGTTTTGTATTCCTTTTAATAATTGTGCCAAATTTAATCCAGATCGGGTGACTATATCATATAGCTCCCATACAAACGGCAAAGTCACGAACAGTGACTTTCTCAATAATTTCATTAATTTTATAGCTATTTTCATAAAAGTTGGTATTTGTCAGTTTTGTGTTCTTATTAATAATTGTGCCAAATTTGATCAAGATCGGGATTCTATATTATATTACTCCCATACAAACGCCAAAGTCACGAACCGTGAATTTCTCAATAACTTCATTAATTGTATAGCTATTGTCATAAAAGTTGGTATTTATCAGCTTTGTATTCTTTTTAATAATTGTGACAAATTTAATCAAGATCGGGTGACTATATTATATAGCTCCCATAGAAACGTCAAAGTCAGGAACAGTGACTTTTCTCAATAACTTTGTTACTTTTTAAGCTATTGTGATTGCCAGTGGAAAGACTGAATTGGGTGAGTAACGCACAGTGGGGCCTTCTGGCATTTAGCATTGCAAAAATCATAGCGTCTAAAAAAATGACCTTTTTCTCTGCCCAGCCTCTGCCGGTAAAGAGCCACGGGAGCCAAAATAGCCACTGCGTGCCCATCCTTGGTTTAGAACGTCTAATAATTTGGGAGTCCTTATGGACCATAAGTTTACTTTTAACACCCCTATTTCCACCCCTAATTCGCAAATACCATGAGTTTCTATGTTTCATTAAAAAATGGTCAACAGAATTTGACGACCCCTAGACATCCGCCCGAAGTTCCTAAACCAATAATGCTATTTCAAAAATTTAAAAAGCATATAATAAAGAATACCTTAAGCTTCAAAATGAATGTTTGTCAAAAGTGCTGGGTGTTCGTGGTGTGTAATATTCAAGGTCAAAGTCAGAAAATATTTCCAAGCACGTTTTTCCTTTAAAAACCCGGTTTTTTTCAAACACAAATGGAATTTTTCATTGTTTTAGACGACTGTGTAACATTTTTTTAATGTTTTAATTTGATTTTTTAACATAATTGCAAAAAAAAAAAATTTTTGTTTAATTTTTTTTTTAGGTTAATTTTGAAAATTTGCTATTGATGGCTGATTTTCTTCAAAATAATTTTCAATATTTACATCAACATCTAATAAACTCAACATTTCGGGACTATAGTTGCTATTTTCCAAATCGCACGTGTCTCAGTGATGCAATAAGTGGGTCCGAAGAGGCTGCTAGCATGTTAAAAAGGTCTTTATTTTGTCTAATTGTAAGACGAGAAGTTTTTAATGTATTAGTGTATCTGAACCTTTTGTAGTCCTTGTTTTTACATTCCTGTGCTTCTTCGGATAGCGCTCCAAGTAGTAAACACTGATATTCTATTAAATCCTTTCCGTGAGCTAAAATCCTATATACCGTTGGGGTAAGTTTTTATGCGGATACAATTCAGTCAAAAATTGAGCAGTCTTTGAAGTATATTCGGCAAATTTGTCACCATTTACTGTTTCATTTTTTTCACGAAATATGCCAGATTTCAGAAGCTTGCGATCCATTTTCGCCTTAACTTATATTGCGTATACATATTTGATATTTACCTTAAGCTCCGTACTAGCGTTTTCGAATGAAACGCCCATCTCTTCAGCAATCCCATTTCAAAATCATTTAAGTTTTCACACTCGTAAACTTTCAAAATCCTTTCATTCTTTAACAACATTTTTGCACAAACAAATAAAACTGTCTTGAATTATATTGACAAATACTATTCAGTCTGGATTTAAGGTGTTTCCACTTATGAAGTTAAAAATAAACTGTCGCAAACGAGAGGAATAATTAGCTCTTTATGTTATATTCTTTGAATTAAATAGGTAGATTGAAAAATCGGTATTATCCTTTTTCGATTAATTAGGTAAAAAACTTAATATTTACATCCAATTAGGTAAACGGAAATAAAAACCACCAACCCACAATTAGGACAAATTTTTCATCAACTTAAATAACATTTACCTGTCTTGTAAGTTTTACCAAAGCAGGTAATTAGCAATTAATCATTGTAGAAGTGCATATATGTAAATAGGTAGTATTTGCAAAACAGCATTACGCAATGTTATCATTTAAATACAAAGAAGCTACAGGCCAATACACATGCGCTCTTCTTCTTCCTTATACCTGCAGCGCATTTTTTAGGCGAGGTTGCCTTAGTTTTATGGCTTACTCATCGGTGTCGCGGGTCTCCGCATATTGGGAGTATATACATCTGATAGGTAAATATTTCACCTACCTAGTGTATGTAGTCCGGTATTGATACTCGTTGATCCTTGCTAGTTTTATTCCACCAAAGTTCAAAAATGCCAATATTTAGTACATTTCTTAAACGCTTCTAGTTCAATAAAGATTTAAGTAAATATTCAAATTTATGAAACATGCTATTCATAAAAAACATACCTTTCAGATAAAACCAAAATTCAAGATCGATTGTTGAAATCGCCCAATATTCAGTTTTAAAGTTGCGATTTTTTTTTAAAAATTATAATTTTTTCCTATTCACTAAAAATGCATATATCATTTTTGCCAAACGCGATCATGAAAAAACGTATTTTTGCAACGCTATCCGAGCAAAAGGCCCAACTGTGTAACGTTGATGTGTTCGGGTAGGTGTTCATTATGGCTGAAAAACTGTTACCGTTGACTACGGAGCAAATCACATTACTTACTTCGCTGGAGAAGTCATTGGCGCGGTATAAATCGTAGGAATTGGGACATACCGTTTGTCATCTGGAAGCCAGATTGGACTCGCTGGCCCACCTTCACGCAGATTTTCAGAGCAACCATCACCAACTGGTGCAAGAACGAGATAATGTGGAGATAAATGGTCGAGATTTTGACAAAGACATCAGAGACTGTTTCGAAGAAACCTACATCATGGGGAGTAGCTGAGATTCGAAATGAGTTGCAGAGACATAAGGATCGGAGAATCCCGGCGTCGACTGCATTTGATGAGTCTTGTTTGCATCAGACGGTTCATGAACAAATGGGATCAATTTTGGAGGAAGTAAAACTCCCAACAGTTAAACTGCCTACCTTCAGCGGGAAATTCATTGGGTGGCCGGGGTTTAAGGAGGTGTTTTTAACAAGAGTACACCACTTACCGACTTACATCGTTTTCATTATTTGAAGGATTCATTGGTTGGAGACGCAGCTAAGGATATTGAACATCTAACGCTAATTGCGGCGAACTATGAAGTGGCTTGGAGAATGTTGATGAATTTGTATGATAACAAGCGAGTGTTATTTTTACATTACATGGATGTGTTCGACCAGCAATTACCAATTAAATATGGAGATGCGGAAAGTTTGAGAAGATTTGTGCAAACTTCCCGCTCATGTGTGAATTCATTGGAGAAGACTGGTGTGAATGTGCGACAACAGTACTACATGATGAAGAGATTACCGAATCAATTAAGAGTGGATTGGGAGCGGTCAATATCTTCAACACAGAATCTACCGAGCTTTGAGAAGTTCAGTCATTATCTTGAAACACAGTACAGAACAATGATTACGGCGTCAGCAGGTAATATCGAGGGAATTCTATCACGGGATAGACAACGAAATGCAAGACCAGGTGTATATGGGTTATATTCCAGGAGATGAGACGAAAGGCATGTGTAGTGAGGCATCGACTGTGTTTTAGATGCCTTAGACCAAATCACCGAATAGATGCATGTGACAGTGCGGTAAATTGTGAAAAATGTCAAGGACGGCATCATACACTACTTCATGTAGACAAGTCAGGAGGCTAGATATCGCTTGGCACACTAAAGAAGAGAGTTATCCCAACAGCATCTGCGAATGCTTCAAATGGAAAGAGTACAACAGAAATTGCGGTAAGGCATAAAGACGAGGTTTTATTACCAACAGCAACGGTGTGGGTAGAGTCGATAGAAGGCTATCCCTTACAGTTTAGAGCGTTTTTGGATCAAGGTTCACAAGTTTCGTTTATTTCAGAGAATGCAGCTCAGCAGCTACGTTTACGGCGCAAACGGGCTCACATCACGATTACTGGATTAGCAGATACTAAAATTACAGATGTGAGAGCACAGGTGGAGCTAGTCATAGGATCAATCTACAACCCACATGCGAAATACAAGCTGCTCGCGTCAGTAATACCTCTAGTGAGTAAGCGCATGCCAATCAAACGACTGCCATTTGAAGAGTGCAAGAGTGAAGGACTTACCGTTGGCCGATCCTAACTTCTTCAGTCCACAAGGAGTTGATATTTTGCTGGGAAATGATATCTACGATGAACTGATGTTATGAGAAGTGCATCGAGGAATACGTGGCGCAAAATAAGCATTTGGGATACATTGTATCAGGAAAACGAATCAGCAAGCTGGTAGCAGATCGTCCTACACCATAACGGTCTGTAAGAAGGAAGCTGATGAGATACTTGAACAATTGTTATGTAAGTTCTGGGAGCTAGAACAATTCGACGAAGAGCCACGTAGGCTTTCAGTAGATTATACCTGATGCGAAGATTTCTTCGTTAAGACACATAGCCGAATGCCGTCTGGGAAATATGTTGTTCGTGTTCCTTTTCTTACTTACTTGGACAAATCAGTGGTAATTGGAGAATCATATAAAGGCGCGTTAAAACGATTACATTCTCTGCACAGACGGCTGCGTAGCGATGCGAGTTTGAAGAACGCTTATGTTGGCACGATAAATGAGTATCTGGAGTATCAAATGGAACGTGTGACGTCACGGACTAGTAAGATGGGCAATCCTGCATTGGGGGAGTCGATCATTGTTACCTACCGCGTCACCCAGTCATTAAGGAATCGTCATGAACTACGAAGATACGAGTTGTCTTCGATGGATCCAGCAAGACGAGTAATGGGAAATCATTTAATGAGATTCTAGCTATTGGTCCAAAATTGCACGTACATCTTCAAGGAATCATCCTCAATTGGCGAGGGCTAAAATGGGTATTTATGGCGGATGTGGAAAAAATGTACAGATGTATTAATGTTCCACCCGACGACGCGCAGTACCAACGTATTCTATGGAATCCGGACACTAATGATCTTGTGGCAGAATATGCCTGCACAACGGTAATGTTTGGAATTAGCTCCGCACCTTATTTAGCCATGAGAGTTATGAAACAATTAGCTATGGATGAAAGCGAGAAGTATCCACTGGCGGTGAATGTTGTGAATCGTCAAATGTATGTAGATGACATACTGTCTGGTGGCGAAAGTATTGCAGAGACGGAGGATGTCAAGAACCAAGTTATTGGAATGCTTCGTAGTGGTGCATTTGAACTAAGGAAGTGGGCGAGTAATTGCCCAAAGTTATAAGAGAACATACCAGTTAAGCATCGAGAATCAAGCGGATTGTTACACGTAGAAGGAACTGATACTATTCGCACTTAGGTTTTTAGTGGAGTCCTAATGAAGATGAGTTCCGCTTTGCTTTAATGTCGTTCCACCAACGAGCTCACCTACAAAGAGGAAAATACTATCAGCAATTGCACGACTGTTTGATCCCATGGGATGGCTTAGTCCGATAATTATTACTGCCAAAATTCTCATGCAGCATCTATGGAAGGAGAAAATTGGCTGGGATAGAGCACTACCGGACACTATTAAGAGAGAATGGGAGAAATTCGTGAAAGAGTTACCAAATATAGTAACTACGGCATGTTACATGGGGGTTACCGGGTGGTGTGGCTGAACTGCACCTGTTTTGCGATGCGTCGTCACGGGCATAGGAAGCTGCAGCTTACTTACGTTTCCCAATTGGAGAGGATAAGTATCACACAGAGTTGTTATTGTCAAAGGGGAAAGTATCGCCAACTAAACAACAACTAACCATACCTAGGGCAGAGTTATGTGCTGCGCTTGAAGCAGCCAAAATCTTTAAGTATCTAAGGGAGAATCTAAGAATTAACATTAATTATTCGAACACTATTTTTTGGTCAGATTCTATAATAACCATCAGTTGGATCCGTGGTGGAGCTGCCAACTGGAAAGTATTTGTGTGCAATCGAATAAACAAAATCCTGGAAATCTCAGACGAAAGGCAATGGAGACACGTCGCCTCGAAAGATAACCCTGCAGATTATCTAAGCCGTGGCATGAGTGCAACCAAGTTGGCATCGTGTGAATTATGGTGGCATGGGCCATCATGGTTACAAGGATCGGATATCGAATGGCCTTGTAATGCTATTGATCAGGATTCGCTGTCGGTTGTTGACACTGAAGTTAGAAAGGTGACCTGTCATAACATAGCAGTAAAAGAAATGCCAAGTGTAGCATTTATCAGCAAGAATTCATCGTATACACCACTCGTATGGATTATATCATATATAAAACATTTCGCATCTAACGAAGAGGATTAGTACTCTCAATTGTGGAATTAGAAGAGGGCCTACGTGAATTGATTAGGATGGTGCAGAAGGATTGTTTTTACTCTGAATGGAAGGCGCTATCGGAAGGAAGGTTAATAGCAAAGGACAGCATACTACTGTCTCTTAGTCCGTATTTTAATTCGAACGAACGTGTTTTACGTGTCGGAGGCAGACTCCGAGATTCCCTGTTGCCCATAAATGAAAAATATCCTTATATATTACCGTATAAACATCCATTTACAGATCTGGTCATATCTTACAGTCATATTTGCACCTTGCATGGTGGAACCTCACTAACGCTGAATTTTATAGGAAAGAAATTCTGTCTTATTAATGGACGCAATGCAGTTCGGTTTAAAATTCATGAATGTATCACATGTTTTAAGATGAAGCCTCAATTTGCAGGTCAGAAAATGGAAATGTTACCAGCAGTACGGGTACGGCTTTCTAGGGCATTCTCATCCGTTGGACTGGATTACGCTGGACCCGTAAATATTTCGCCCTGCAAAGGAAGAGGACGTATATCCCAGAAGGGATATATTGCTGTGTTCGTATGTCTAGTAACGAAGGCCATTCATTTGGAACCAGTTGGAGATCTGACCTCAGATGCGTTTATAGGAGCATTTAACCGTTTCATTGGCAGACGTGGCCTATGCACAGACGTTTATAGTGACTGCGGTACTAATTTTATTGGTGCCAACAAAAAATTGCAAGTGGACAAACTGGCATATTATTCGTACATTACGAAACATATTGCACCAACATTATTGAGAAAGGGAATCACCTGGCATTTCAACCCACCATCAGCGCCACATTTTGTTGGATTGTGGGAGGCTGGAGTGGAGTCCATGAAGTATCATCTGAAGAGAACTCTCGAAGAACAAGTTTTAACATTTGAGGAAATGGCAACTACGTTGGCGCAAATTGAGTCTTGTTTAAATTCAAGACCTTTATGTCCCCTATAAAATGATTCTGACGATTTAATGGTATTAACACCCGGTCACTTTCTGATCGGTAAAGCGCCTTTAGCACCTCCTGCTCCGGAATTGTCTAAGGTTACTCTGATTGATCGATGGAAGAATTGTCAATATTGTGCACAACAGTTTTGGAGAAGATGGAATTCGTAATATTTATCAAGATTACAAAGGAGACCAAAATGGCTGCAGACCAAGGAAAATCTAACAGTTGGATGCATAGTGCTTATCAGGGACGAGCGATTCCCTTCTCATCAATGGTCTCTAGGTCGGGTTATGGAGACACATGCAGGACCCGATGGACTAGTGAGAGTGGTGACTTTGAAGACAGTCAATGGGCTCATGAAACGACCGGTAGCCAAAAATGACTCCAACCCCACACCTAAGCCTTAAATTGTTACTTTCTCGCTTCAGTTTATTCTTTTCGCAGGAGTCTTCCGTCTTCCGTCATCAAAGGGGGAGAATGTTTGGGCTACAACTGAATCAAGACACTTTTTGCTGAAGAGAGAAAACGACCAAAGAAAGAGAGAGAGAGACCAAGAACAGCGCAAATTACTTTGAAGAGACAAACTTGGAGTTCCATTACTTTAATTTTTTTCTTTCTTACTTCTTCTATGGTAATATCCAGAACTTTGAATTTTGTAAAAGACAGCATGGTTTGCTGTACTTGAATTTTACTCTTGAAATTAATCTCGTTCGATGTGGTTGCATCTGTGCCCATCTGTAATAGAATTATTTGTACTTGAATGCAAATAAAAATTAATGCATTATAACAAACAAAAGCAAAAGCAGTGATAAAGTAAGTGGAAAAATAAAAGAATATAAAGGTGAAAGCAAAATAAAAACAAAGTGTTTTGCCAACAAAATTGAATAATGCGTATACCAGGTTCAATCCCCAGCCGTTCCCAAAAAAATTAATTTTTTTTTTTTTTTTTATAAATTTAATTTTTTTTTTTGTTAAAAAATTAACCATACAATGTGCCAAGTTTAAATATTTTTTGTGGTCTAATAATGAAAACTAATTATGAAAGAAAATCAGTTCAATTAATTCATAATCGGTTTACAATTGATGAATTGTCGTTTTAATTGTTTTTTATAACAAATTATTAATTATTATTGTACATAGTAGTGTAGGATCGCGGTATGGTAGAGTTGACTTAGAGTAAGAATCGGTATCGATAGAATATCGATAAGCAACGATATACGATGCAAGGGCAGTTGAAAAGTAGAGCTTGAGTGGAATGGAGTGTGCCGAAAGAGTTGCGTCTCGAAGTGTGTGCCGTGCAAGAGAAATATTGTGAAGTAGTTAATAAGTTGATCGAAAGCTAATAAACTAACAAAATACATTTAATAAAGCTGATAAAATTAAAAGCCAGTGTGTGCAAATCGAATCCCTTCATCTCGGGGACTCGTTAAGGAAATTCCAGGACAAATTTTAAACTCCACAACTTGGGGGCTCAATCGGGATTACGTTAGACTAGGTAGGACTATCCATCAATCATCAAATTGTTGCAGTCTGAAATCCGTTACTATACATCAGTCATTAAATTGTTGTACAAAAACCGTTAAATCCATGGGAAAAATTGTGAAATTCAACCAATTCTTGGAATAAGGCGCACACAAGTAAGAGTGAGACGGCAACAGAGATTCTTGACAAACGAAAGAAAAAGCACACCGAGCGTCCACTGAATATTTTGGCGCCATGTCAGCGGTAGAGACGGCAACACGGCAACAAACCACGGAGAAAACGACATGATCGTGCGAAGCTAAACAAGGTGGCAACAAGACGAAGACCTAAGAGAGGAGGCAACGAGGCACTGAGTGTGCAAAAACGAGGCACTGAGTGTGCAAATACGAGGCACTGAGTGTGCAAATACGGGGCACTGAGTGTGCAAAAACGAGGCACTGAGTGTGCAAATACGAGGCACTGAGTTTGCAAAAACGAGAGCACTGAGTGTGCAAAAACGAGGCACTGACAAAGAAGGCAACACAAAGACCTAAGAGAGGAGGCAACGAGGCACAGAGAGTGCAAAACCGAGACGAGAAGCACTCACACAGACGACGGCATCAACCATCGCAAGTGGGAGTAGTAAAACGTAGAGTGCGTTATTGAGGCCGACAACACACAAAGAGTATCCAGAGAGCAGTATCCAGAGAGCAGCATTCACACAAACGACGACAAAGAGTTTCCAGAGAGCAACACTCACTCCGACGGCGGCATCAACCCCCAAAAGTGTGTGTGACGCGACGATCGAGTACAGAGGCGTACTGAGGCGATTTTGGCTTACGAGAGGACAGCAACAGAGTCGAGATACAAGAGCAAGAAAGGGCCATAACCGAAGAGTAAAATATTTGTATAACATTATAGATTGATATCAATTAACTTAACCCACTAACGTTAGCTTAAGATACATATTCAAAATTCGTTATATAATTTGTTTGAATTTAAATTATGCCACACGACGAAATCTTGCAAACGGTAGCAGAGCTTAAAGAAAAGTTGAAAGAAAATAATTTGAGTATTAAGGGCAACAAGGCAGAGTTACAAGGAATACTAATATCCTTTTTCGAGTCAGGAGTTGAAGCAGCATCCTTCTACGAGGACTCACTAGAGCGTAGCTTACAAGTAGTAAACGATCAACAAGAGGTACAGAGTATAATGGCGTTTACACTAAGAGATATCCAAGATTCGTTAACTTTATTTAACGTATTCGATGGCAGCCAGCAGCAAGATGTCGACAATTGGCTTGCAGATTTTGAGAACTGTGCAGAGACAGTCAAATGGAACGATTTACAAAAATTCATTTATAGAAGACAATTGTTAAAAGGGGCTACGAAATTGTTTGTCAGTAGCGAAGACGGTCTTACCGATTGGATTAGTCTAAAGTCAGCTTTAGAGAGAGAATTTTCAGAGAAGTTGTCCGCTAAACAAGTACATAAGCTACTCGAGAATAGAAAGAAAAAACAGAGTGAGAGTTTGATCGAATATTTTTATGAAATGAAGAGTTTGGCGAAAAAGAGCACATTGGATGAAGAAAGTGTTATAGAGTATATAATAGAGGGTATACCAGATTCGAAGCTGAACAAGACTGTGTTGTATCAAGCCAAGAATTTTAGAGAATTACGAGAAAACATGAAAATGTATGAGAAAATCTCTACTGAGAAAGAGTCAAAGTGTTCTAAAGTTTTCAAATTCGAGAAAAAGCAAGAGGATATGGCTATAAATGAGCGACGATGCTACAAGTGCGACGGAAGAAATCACATAGCGAAAAACTGTAAAGAGAGCGAGTTGAAGTGTTTTAAATGTAACCAGCCAGGTCATAAGGCGAATGAGTGCAGCATGCAGGGAAAAATATTCAAAAAAGGTGGTAGTAAAGAGCAGCAACTTACACAGAAATTATATAATCGTGTCTTCAAAGATGTTCGTCTTGGCAATAATGTTATATCAGCATTTTTCGATTCAGGTAGTGATGTCTCGACTATAAGTGAGAGCGCGTACAAACGAGTTTACCCTGTTCTCTTGAGTTCAGGTGTGAAAGAGTTAGTGGGAATAGGAAGTAAGAAAATCTACACCAAAGGATCTTTTGAGTTGGATACGGCTTTAGATGGTGTTCCTATTAAGATGTGCTTCCATGTTGTGAGAGATAGAGATACATTATATGATGGTGTAATCGGAAATGACGTATTTGAGGTCGTAAATGCTACAATGGGAAAACAAGGATTAGTGTTTTACGGGAATAATCAATCGGTTGGGGAATATCAAGTTATTACTCGTTATAGTAATCCACAAGATTCACCCCCAGTACGAAATGTAAGTCCCATAGAAGAGTTGCAAAAGACGTTTGGGCAGATATTGACTACGAGAGCGAAAACTTTTCGTCAGAATTAGAGCTTTCCCATTTGAACATTGAGTTGAAGTCTAAAGTTAGTCCGATCAAACCAGCTAACTGTCCAGTGGAAATGAAGATTATACTTACTGATGAAATACCGGTATATCAGAAACCAAGACGCTTATCGTACGAAGATCAGAAAAGAGTCGATCGACAGGTCAAAGAGTGGTTAGAAGAAGGTTTGAAGAGCAAAATACAATTTGCACAGAAGAAAGATGAATGGATCAGCACGATTCTGAAAGTGTTAGAAAAGGGAGCGCACGCCGACTATTACGTGCAGTACGGAATATTGTAAAAAAGATCCCGTTAAGGAGCTTATCGTAATTCCTGCTAGCATGGAGCAAGAGATAATATTGGTTGCTCATCAACAAGGGCATTTGGAGTTATAAAAACGATTGATCTAGTGCAAGGAGAGTATTATACCTGGTCTGTTGAGCAAAGTAGAGGTAGTGGTGAGGTCGTGTATGGAATATATCGTAAGCGAGTCGAAACAGGGTCGAAAGGAAGGTTTCTTGAATGTTATTGATAAAGGAGATGAGCCTTTGGTAACTTTTCATGTGGACCATGTCGGGCCGATGGAGTTGACTAAGAAACAATATAACCACATATTGGTAGTAGTCGATGCTTTTTCGAAATACGTATGGTTATATCCGACGAAAAGTACAGGTTCAGAAGAGGTTGTTGAGAGATTGCAGAAATAGTCTGAGTTGTTTGGAAATCCAAAGAGGATCGTTAGTGATCGAGGTAGCGCATTTACGTCTCATATTTTTAAAGAGTACTGCGAGTCGCAGAAGATACAACACTTAGTGATTGTGACAGGAGTTCCGAGAGGAAACGGGCAAGTAGAGCGAGTTAATCGAATTGTTATAGCATTGTTGACGAAACTGTGTGTCAATGATCCCGGAGCATGGTATAAACACGTAGGTAGGGTGCAACAGTTTATAAACTCGTCACCACCTAGAAGCACGAAGATATCACCTTTTAAAATATTAACTGGGGCTGAGATGAGGACTACCTACGATTTAGAACTAAAGGATATGTTGGAAAAAGAGTTATTAATCGAGTTACAAAACAATAAGTCCGAAATACGTGACACAGCAAAAAGGAACATAAGCAAGATGCAAGAAGAAAACCGTAAAACGTTTGATAAATGTCGAAAATCTGCAAGGGAATATGAGGTTGACGAGCTGGTGGCTGTCAAGCGGACGCAGTTTGGTTCTGGCCTTAAGCTTAAGGGAAAATATTTGGGACCTTATCGGGTTGTTCGGAAAATGAGGCATGGTCGCTATGCGGTTGAGAAAGTAGGAGATGGAGAAGGTCCGAAATGTACTACCACCGTGGCAAAATATATGAAAAAATGGTGTCCATCATTCGGGGCGAATGTGGAGGTCGGATGGCCGAATGTAGGATCGCGGTATGGTAGAGTTGACTTAGAGTAAGAATCGGTATCGATAGAATATCGATAAGCAACGATATACGATGCATGGGTAGTCGAGAGGTAGAGCTTGAGTGGAATGGAGTGTGCCGAAATATTATTATAAATAAAAACTAAAAAAAAAATCAAAAAATCTACAAATATATTGTCTGAAATTAAAAACTTATTTAAAAAGTTAAAAAAAATAAATTTAAATCAAACTTGGCATACTTTTTCTTATGGTTTATTTTTTAGACAAAAAAATAAAATTATTCTAAAATAAAAGATAATTTTGTTCTTTTCAAATTTTAAAACTTACCCCCTCCTTAAGTAAAGTACAATTATTCAAATATATGTGTATATGTATACTTTCTTTTTACAGCCCCTTTTGTTTTAAATTAAAGGTAGTTCATTTTTAAAAAATGTATAAATTTTGGAAAATGTTGAGTAGTAGGCAAATGCGTAGGTTAGAAAAGAGGGAGAAAGATGCTTTAAATTCAAGAAGTGCGTCTCTAGAATTAGGAACAATTCAAAACATACAAGAAAGTGGCCAGTTTCAGATAGTTAGCGTCAGTTGAGGAAGAAACTGTTGCCAATTTAGAAGATATGATAGGTAGCGTAGAAGCACAAGCAAACGTTGGTGATGGCTTAAATGCACAATTGAAAAAATGGTATTTAAAGCATAAACCTAAACGAAGCTGTGCTATTGAATTAGTGAATATTTTAAATTCACATAATTTAAAACTTAAGCCCTTCTATAAGTTTAATTGCTCTGAAAAGCCTGACATTGCTGTAATAGGAGGCGGCACCTATTTACATATTGGCTTATCGAAGCAATTAAATAAACTTTCTATTTTGCTGAAGATTCCCGATGTATTAAGCATCGATATTAATGTCGACGGACTTCCGTTGTTTAAAAGTTTGCGTGCGCAATTGTGGCCCATACTTATTCGTTTAAATAATATTTATAAATGCCCTGTTTTGCCGATCGGAGTATTTATGGGTCACAATAAGCCATTTAACTCCGATGAATTTTTGTCCGAATTCACAATTGAGTTGTCCGAGATTATGAAAAATGGCTTAACCATTGGAAATAAAAAAAGTTCACTTAGAATTTTGCGGTATTGTGTTGATTCTCCTGCAAGAGCATTTGTTACTGGCACGCCTGGTCATACTTCCAGTCACAGTTGTAGCAAATGCATTCAGGTGTCACGAAAAGTTGACTCTGTTTTGACATTCAGCACTAAAAGTGGTGAATTAATTTCAGATGAAGACTTTCGCAATAGAAAGTATCCGTCGCATCATCAAGCCGAGTATTTGAACATTCAGTACGCATTTGAAAAAATTGGTGTTTTAATGATAACACAAATACCACTCGACTGCATGCATCTTGTTGAATTGGGTGTCATGCGTAAATTTTTGACCAGATTAAATACAAATAAAGTTGTCTGTAAAATATCAAAAACTGACAAAGAAAAGATTTCGGAAACCTTAATATCGATGCGAAAATATATTCCAAAAGAGTTTGCAAGGAAGCCAAGATCATTAGTAGAGCTTTCGAATCGGAAGGCAACCGAGAACAGACAGTTTTTGTTGTATACTGGGATTGTAGCTCTTAAAGATACAATGAATGGTGACCAGTATTACGAGTTTTTATTGCTTCACTGTGCTTACAGGTTGTTATGCTCCCAAAAACAATTATAGGAAAATCACAGCAGATACTTTTATTGTGCAGGCAGAAGAAGAAATAGAGTTAGCTGAGAACTTCTTAAAAATTAAGGGATGCACTCTTAGCAATAGAAGTCCAGATAATTATTGTTTCATAGGTGAAAGCATCCCATTTCAGGTAGATTCTTTCACAGAGTAGCTTGGTGAAATATTTATTGTAGGGAAAAGATTTGCACAGATTAGAAGTTTCTTTGATGAGCCTATAAGCTCAAGCAGTGTAGGAATATATTTCACCGATTTAGAAATGGCATCAACTTTGGAAAACTTTTCTGTGTCCGATTTTGTGACCAAAGCGGTAGCCATGCCGTATAAGGGGGGTTTAGTAGTTGTTCCCTTGCTGCATCTGTAGGTAGCTAGAAATGGGGAAATGGAGGTGTTTAGTCCTTTGGTATGAATCGGGCAAATTTATTGCGACGGCTCTTTAAATATCTTTGGGTGATTCACCCACCATGGTTCGAGAAACCAAAAAACCAAAGGGCCGGGGTTAAATTCGACCGCGTCGAAGTTTTCATACCCTTGCAACTGTTTTGGTAATTCTTTCCTTACCCATAGATATCAAAGTGTAAAAACGTTTTATCCAAAAAGTCTATTCGTGACTTTGCCGTTTGTATGGGAGCTATATGATATAGTCACCCGATCTTGATCAAATTTGGCACAATTATTAATAAGAACACAAAACTGACAAATACCAACTTTTATGACAATAGCTATAAAATTAATGAAGTTATTGAGAAAGTCACTGTTCGTGACTTTGCCGTTTGTATGGGAGCTAAATGATGTAGTCACCCGATCTTGATCTAATTTGGCACAAATATTAATAAGAACACAAAATTGACAAATACCAACTTTTATGACAATAGCTATAAAATAAATTAAGTTATTGAGAAAGTCACTGTTCGTGACTTTGCCGTTTGTATGGGAGCTATATGATATAGTCAGCCGATCTTGATCAAATTTGGCACAATATTAATAAGAACACAAAACTGACAAATACCAACTTTTATGACAATAGCTATAAAATTTATGAAGTTATTGAGAAAGTCACTGTTCGTGACTTTGCCGTTTGTATGGGAGCTATATGATATAGTCACCCGATCTTGATCAAATTTGGCACAATTATTAATAAGAACACAAAACTGACAAATACCAACTTTTATGACAATAGCTATAAAATTAATGAAGTTATTGAGAAAGTCACTGTTCGTGACTTTGCCGTTTGTATGGGAGCTATATGATATAGTCACCCGATCTTGATCAAATTTGGCACAATTATTAATAAGAACACAAAACTGACAAATACCAACTTTTATGACAATAGCTATAAAATTGATTAAGTTATTGAGAAAGTCACTGTTCGTGACTTTGCCGTTTGTATGAGAGCTATATGATATAGTCACCCGATCTTGATCTAATTTGGCACAATTATTAATAAGAACACAAAACTGACAAATACCAACTTTTATGACAATAGCTATAAAATAAATTAAGTTATTGAGAAAGTCACTGTTCGTGACTTTGCCGTTTGTATGGGAGCTATTAGATATAATCAGCCGATCTTGATCAAATTTGGCACAATTATTAATAAGAACACAAAATTGACAAATACCAACTTTTATGACAATAGCTATAAAATAAATTAAGTTATTGAGAAAGTCACTGTTCGTGACTTTGCCGTTTGTATGGGAGCTATATGATATAGTCAGCCGATCTTGATCAAATTTGGCACAATTATTAATAAGAACACAAAACTGACAAATACCAACTTTTATGACAATAGCTATAAAATTTATGAAGTTATTGAGAAAGTCACTGTTCGTGACTTTGCCGTTTGTATGGGAGCTATATGATATAGTCACCCGATCTTGATCAAATTTGGCACAATTATTAATAAGAACACAAAACTGACAAATACCAACTTTTATGACAATAGCTATAAAATTAATGAAGTTATTGAGAAAGTCACTGTTCGTGACTTTGCCGTTTGTATGGGAGCTATATGATATAGTCACCCGATCTTGATCAAATTTGGCACAATTATTAATAAGAACACAAAACTGACAAATACCAACTTTTATGACAATAGCTATAAAATTTATTAAGTTATTGAGAAAGTCACTGTTCGTGACTTTGCCGTTTGTATGAGAGCTATATGATATAGTCACCCGATCTTGATCTAATTTGGCACAATTATTAATAAGAACACAAAACTGACAAATACCTACTTTTATGACAATAGCTATAAAATAAATTAAGTTATTGAGAAAGTCACTGTTCGTGACTTTGCCGTTTGTATGGGAGCTATATGATATAATCAGCCGATCTTGATCAAATTTGGCACAATTATTAATAAGAACACAAAACTGACAAACACCAACTTTTATGACAATAGCTTTAAAATTAATGAAGTTATTGAGAAAGTCACTGTTCGTGACTTTGACGTTTGTATGGGAGCTATATGATATAGTCACCCGATCTTGATCAAATTTGGCACAATTATTAATAAGAACACAAAACTGACAAATACCAACTTTTATGACAATAGCTATAAAATTAACAAAATTATTGAGAAAAGTCACTGTTCGTGACTTTGACGTTTGTATTGGAGCTATATGATATAGTGGTCCGATCCGGCTGAATCCGAGATATACAACGCCTGCAGTATATACAAGCCTACGTGCAAAATTTCAGCTCTGTAGCTCTTACGGTCTCGGAGGAGTTCGCGTTGATCCAGACGGACGGACGGACGGACGGACGGGCGGACATGTCTATTTGAACTCGTCTCGTCGTGCTGATCAAGAATATATATACTTTATATGGTCTGAGATGCTTCGTTCTATGCGTTGCACACTTCTGACCAAAATTAATACACCCTTTTTGCAAGGGTATAAAAAGAAAATCGGTGGAATTTTAATTGTAAATGTCAAGAGTAAAATAAAATATATTTTTTCTTCAGAATGGCCGACCAAGAAAGCTCAAAAAAAATGATGAAAATTAGTTTTGAAAGGGCAGAATCGGGTAAGCATTTGAATAATGTTCAGGAAATTAAAAATATTTTAATAATTTTTACAGAATCTAATGAACCTGAGATAAGTAAGTACTTTTAAAGAATTTATTATCAGCCTGTATCTTAATACTAATTCTTTTTGCAAACATTTCTTTCAGACAATTTATTATCAGCCTGTATCTTAATACTAATTCTTTTTGCAAACATTTCTTTCAGACAACGCTGTCATGTTTGGGCAGATCATGGCAGAGGTCCAGGAGCTGAAGGTGATGGTTGCAACGCAAAACGACATGATCAGAGAAATGATGAAGATGATGATCCAGGAGGAGGGGCAACAGACATCGGCTTTCCATGGAATCGATGGAATCGAATAACTTCTCCAAATGGAGAGCAAACTGGGTCCCAGCAACAGGAAACATCATGTAAGCTACTTTTGACAAAAGGGAATATAAACCTATATTGTTATCTACATATTTGGCAGGTGCCTGGGGTAGATGCAAAATAACTTTGAGCATCAGCTCATTGGTGAGCTGAGGTTGTTTGTTACTTATTAACCTCTATTATACTTATAGTGTCTATTAACTAATTAAGTTCGTTTGCATGTACGCTATTACTTTCAAGATTATTTATTTTTTCTTCTAATTCGTCTTGATCAAGAGTACCAAAAAGATATTTGTATATTGAACCAATTCCGTTAATTAGTCCTCGTTTATTACGTTTTACAATTTGTATTCCATTAATTTCCCTACTTAGTTTTTCTGTTAAGTATTGAATATGGATTATGTCTTTAAATTCCTGTGCTTGTTGGATTGAATTGTTATAAGTAATGTCGATTAGCGATAAATTCACTTTTAAATAATGAAATTCAAAGTTTGTCGGTAAGTCCATGGTTCCTGTCTTAAATATTAAGTAACCGTTCGGTGCTTTTACTGGGTTTATGTCAATCTTGAGTTGTTGACCTGTAATGTATCAATTGTACTACTTGCTTATATTAACTTTCTTTTTTTTTTGATTTTTGATTTGTAGTGTGTGACCTTTTGTCCTCTATTTCTTTCTTCAAAATGTTTTTCAGCTAACTGATTTATTTCTCCAGTCTTTTTGAATGGATTTGTTGTTTTTGACTTTACTAGTATCGATTTCAAAGTCGTGTCTATCTTTATTTAAATTGTTTATTTTATGTATTTTATTTGTTTGGGTATTATAGTCGGGTAGTCGTGCATAGATAAAAATGTCCGCTGGTGTTCGGTTAGTTGTTTTATGTCTCGTCTTATGGTTGTATATGCAGAGAATTTTTTCAAATTTAGGTAATTTATCTTCGATGTCATTTTCGCTATTTATAATTTTGAGTTTTTCGTTAACTGTTTTATGGCATCTTTCTACGTCTGAAATGCCGCTTTTACTTGTTGTAATTTCTAACTTTACATTTTCTTCTTGTAGCCAATTTTTTAGTGCTATACACGAAATGCTGAATCTTTGTCTGATTTTATTTCTATTGGTTTGCCCGTTTCAGTGAATACTTTCATAATTGCTCTCTTGGCTTCTAACCAATCTCTGGATTTTACTTCTACAAGTGTTGGAAATTTCGAGTAAATGTCAATGCATGAAAGGAATTGTAAATTGTCGATCATGTAAAAGTCCATGACGTATTTTTCTCTGACGTTAAAAGTTTCTGGTGTTATTTCAAAAGTTAGTTTTGTATTTCTATTTTCTGTCTATGCGTTATTGCATACTGAGCATTCGTTAATAATGTTTTGAATAAGGTTTTGAAAATCGGGGAAATAATATTTTTCTTTAAACAAGTTAATCGTTTTTTCGATTCCAGGATGTAATAATTCTTTATGTTGTTTTAGAATGATTTCTTTGAATTGTGCAAACTTTTGAATGTCCCTTAACATAATGCTTGATTTCGTGGTTTTTGTATTTGCGTTCGATCGTATTATTTCAATAAAGGCTTGTTGAAATATGGGATAATCTTGTTCATTATGGAAATATAGTACAATTTTCTTACCGCAAAGATATCTTTTAATTATATCCCTTGCGTAAGCATTGGTCATTTCTTTGTATGTTATTTTTATGTTTGATTTATAACAAATAGGTTGATGTTTCTGCTTTGTCTTCTGAACCTCTAATGAATTCGAATTGCCTGTTAAAATTATTAATGGGTTTTTCTACTATTGGAATGTAATTTCCATTATACTCATGAACACTATGTATTGTAGCTGCGGTGCTGTCTGTCGATCCTAAAAAGTTTTCATCTGTTTTAATTCTGGAAAGGGCATCTGCTACGTGATTTTCATTGCCGGATAAAAATTTAATTTTAAAATCAAACTCATTTAGTTTTATTTTCCATCGTTGATGTTTCATATTTGGTTCTTTTATATTGCTGAGCCATACTAAAGGCTTGTGGTCGCTTAGAATTTCGAACTTTTTCCCGAAAAGGTATGGTCTGAAATACTTTGTTGCCCAAAACTATTGCTAGTAATTCTTTTTCTATAGCTGAATAATTGATCTCATGTTCGTTCAACGTTCTGCTTGCGAAAGAAATAGGTCTATGGTCCTGTGAGATGTGAGCGCGTAAAGCTATATTGCTAGCATGTGTGATTAGGAAAAATGGGTTTTTAAAATCGGGGTATGCAAGTATGGGATCGTTCATAAGAAGATATTTTAATTTTTCAAATGATGAAATTTAATGTGGGTCGTTTATGTCAATTTTAGCTCCTTTCTTTAATCGAAGAGTTAAAGGTTTTGCAATATGTGCAAGGTTTGGTATGAATTTTCGGAAGAATCCGCATAATCCTAAAAATGAGTTTATTTCTTTTGGGGGTTTTAGCGATCGGAAAATTTTGAATTGCTTTGATTTTATTTGAGTTAGGTTTATACCTTCTGTTGTTATTACATGACCAAGGAATTCTGTTTCCCTTTTCATAAATTCGCATTTGTCGCGTTGGAGTTTAAGATTAGCTTCTCTTAGTTTCTAAAATACCTTTCTGAAAGATAGTATGTGTTCCTCCAATGAAGTGGAGTACACTATAATGTCATCCAGATAAACAAGACAATCCTTATAAATAAGGTCTTCTAAAAGATTATTCATGCATCTTTGAATGTTGCCGGGGCATTTTTAAGAGTGTAATGGCCATGTTTAGTTGAGAAAGCTGTTTTTGCAATAGATTCAGGATCTGGATCTGGATCCATTTGAATTTGATGAAATCCCTTAGCTAAATCAATGGTGGTAAAGTATTGGCATTTTCCCAGTTTGTCAAGAATTTCATCCATGACTGGAATTGGGAATTCGTCATCTATTGTGACTTCATTTAAATTTCGGTAGTCAATGACTAATCTGAATTTTTGTTTTTTGGAAGCATCTCCTTTTTTTGGAACGTTCCAAATGGGTGAACAGTAAGGTGAGTTCGATTTTCGAATGATACCCTGTTCGATCATTTCATTTATTTGTTTGTTGACTTCTATGTCAAACGTTTGGGGATATTTGTAAGGACGTTTATAAATTGGGTCCTCATGTTTTGTATGAATAGAGTGTTTTATTGTACTCGTGAAAGTCAAATTTTCACCTTCTCGGTACTGAATATCACTGAATTCGTACAAGACCTTTTTTAGTTTTTGTGTTTCCTCGATATTTAAATGGTCGAGTCTATACTGATTATTTTCGATTATTTCATTTTCGATAGCAAAGTTTGTGTCTGGGTCCCTTTTCGTAGGTGGGTCTAAACATTCTATGTTATCTTCTTCTTCTATTTCTTCTATTTCTCTGAAATAAAATGTATAGTTTCCTAGCTTTACATATTCTTCTTCATAATTAATTTGGGCTTTGCATGCTCTTAGGTAGGTTCTCCCTATTATACAATTATGTTGAAAGCTTTTTATGATATCTTGATTTGGTATTTTATTGGCTTAGTGATTTCGCCTACTAAGCGTTTGCACTGTTTTAGGATTTTTTGGGGACAGATTTGCTTATTTTTTTTTTTATTTACAAGTCTTTTAAATACTCACGCATATATCGAAACCGGTATTGTAATATCGATTGTTAGTAATAAGTATCGATTGTTAGTAATAAGTATCGATGGTTAGTAATAAGTATCGATTGTTAGTAATAAGTATCGATGGTTAGCGATAAGTCATCGATAGGCGACGAGACAGCTTCTCTCTCTTCTCTTCCGGCAATGCAACCAACCAGTCGCACTCGCGGAGAACTAAAAATAAAATCTGATGACTCTAAACTAATCCTTATATTTTCCCCACAATAAATAGGTGTTTACAATAATTTAGAAATATGGACGGATATATATAGGCACGGTAATGCTGGAAAAAAATATATATGCATTTATTTATAAATATGGGCGGATATATATATATGCGCAAAATACTGGCCGGAGAAAATTATATATATAATTTATATATATGAACGTGTAAGATCCCAATTATTTACAAGTCTTTTAAATACTCACGCATATATCGAAACCGGTATTGTAAAATCGATTGTTAGTAATAAGTATCGATTGTTAGTATTTAAGTCTCGATTGTTAGGATTAAAGTATCGTTTGTTAGTATTAGGTCGCCTATGGAAAATATCGGTATCGGCCTGGTGCCGCACTGAAAGTTTTCTCTCTCTTCTTCCGGTGATGCTTGAACGAGCTAGACGCACCAACTGCCGAAAAATGCCGAAAACTTAGAAATTAAATCTGAAGACTCTAAACTAATCTTTATCATTTTAACACAATAAATAGGTGTTTACAAACGGATATATATATGGGCACGATATGATTAATTGTGTTATAATAATTTTACGTTGTTGTGCGGAGAGAAAAAAAAAAAAAAACGAATCGCTTTTACATACGGCGAATGTTGTGCGCGAAAGGAATAAACTTAACGATCAGTGCATATGGACAAATGCCTGGATATATACAGGCGTTAGTACACAGGTAAGTATATATATGTATGTGCGCACGCGCGTTGTTTACAAAAACGTAATTAATTTGTTATTTAGCTAACTCGATCGGATGATAGGAAATTTAATGCCCTTGTTTGGTTCCATTTGTTAAATAAATGTGCGA
Organism: Drosophila equinoxialis; assembly: GCA_018150345.1. Taxonomy (NCBI): domain Eukaryota; kingdom Metazoa; phylum Arthropoda; class Insecta; order Diptera; family Drosophilidae; genus Drosophila; species Drosophila equinoxialis. Next base: position 304,460 of record JAECWI010000901.1, on the reverse strand, counting down.
CACCGAAATGGATTATGTTTATGTGGATATGTACATATGTATGTGCTTGCATCAATATATGACGATGTATGTATGCATGTAAGAAACGGTAACGGTTTACGAATACGCGCGTGAGTACTTTAATTACTATTTTTTTATGGTAAATGTGCGACACCGAAATGAATTATGTGTATATAAATATGTACATATACACGTACATCAACATATGACGATATATGTATGTAAGTATATACACCGGCTTGCGGATACGCGCGTGAGGAAATTAATTGGGCAATTGAAATTCGAACACACAGGAAATCGCGGTGAATATTTTAATTACTATTTTTTTTGTGGTAAATGTGCGACAACGAAATGAATTATGTATATATTGATATGTATGTACATATACACGTACATCAACATATGACGATGTATGTATGTATGTAAGTATATACACCGTTTTGCGGATAAGCGCGTGAGGAAATTAATTGGGCAATTGAAATAATTCGAACACATTAGAAATCGTGGTGTACACTTTAATTAAATTGTTTTTTTCCTTTTTTTTTATATATAACACTTTAATAATTTGTTTTGTCTTTTACACTTTAACGCGGACTTGGCAAACAGCTGTGGGAAATACATGTACATCTGGGTCTAAACGAGTTTTACATATGTATGTATGTATGGTAATTGGAGAAAATAAAAGTGGAATTGGACAAGTGCTGAAAAAAATGAGTGGTCCTGGAAAGAAAAAAAAGCTTGGACAAACACACTAAGGAGATAGGTCAGGTATGTAAATACAAGTATATAAAAGTGTGGAGGTCGCTATGATCTTTCAGCGGGAAACCTCACACTTTTATAAGTATGTAGGGGCACATGAAGTGAAGAAATTTTGTTCTTAGCAGGAATTCCGCCGATGCAAGCTGGAGGAGCGGAAGAATATCCGGCTCGAAGGACCAATGTTCGTGGAGGGGTGCTAATTTCTTCTGGGTCTGGTGAGTTTGGGGTGAAATTAAAACGCGCGATAACTTCGTGTAAACTAATGATGATTTTATTTACATTATAGAGGATACCGATACACAAACGCAAATGCTTCGATTAAAAGTAGGACTTAAATCGCAAAGTAGAAAATTCTGGAGAATAAAGAAGAACGGGCTCAATCGTAAATGTTTGTTAATTTGTTGCCTTTTATTATTAAGTCGTTGTTTACACAATTTTGGTTAAGTTTTGTTTTTGGTAAATTCCATGTTACAATTATGTTTGGTTCAATGTAATTAGTTTGATAATTCTTATATGTTTTAGTGTAGTTACAAGTGTTTGGGAGTTGATTTTGTAATAGCATATTTATTTTCTGAAAATATAAGTACCATTAGCGATGGCAATAGATTTATTTTTCGCTGCGCAGCTAGTGCGTCTGTCTAGTTGTCTTGTTGCCGGAAGAAGAAGGAGGCCAACTCCAGTGTGGCCTTAGGTCGCATATCGATATTTTCCCTGGGCAACTTAATTCTAACAATCGATACTTAACGATAGTGACTTACTACTAACAATCGATACTTATAATTCTGACTTACTACTAACAATCGATACTTAAAATACAGTCTTCGATATAAGTGTGAACATTTAACAGACTTCCAAAATAACTGACTTAGAACTCGGCCGTCCTGACAAGTAATCGACCTCGATTCTAGTTGCTAACAAAAGGAGATACATAATAACATTAAGTGGCTAGTGTCGCCCTTGTTTGGATATCAGAAGTGCAATCTTGATCAGGGGCTGCCCACAGCTTTGATTTGGAGGCTTCTAGTACCCCATCATACGGCAGTTGGGTGATCTGGGAGCCCTCTACGTCCCGGATAACAAATCGGTCATTCGGAAGTTTTTTATGAACGACGTACGGACCACGATATCGTTTGATAAGTTTTTTGTTTGCACCTGCCGAAGTATCCACATTCTTAATAACTACGAAATCTCCCTCCTTAAAACTAACGGCCTGGAGGTGGTGCTTCGCTTAGTACTCATCATTATATTCTTGGGACTTAACAATATTACGGAAGGCTAATCTCCGGACGTATACCTCTGAGGCATCGACCTCCTCCGTCCTCTCACCCAATCGTTCGGTTAGTTCATCCACTACCACGCCTCGTTGTTCAACTCCGAATAGGAGTACAGAAGCGTCAAATTTTGTTGTGGAGTGGACGAAATTATTTAATGCGAACTCTATGTTCGGCAGTTGTTGGACCCAATCCGCGTGGTCCAAGGGTTCCGTCAGTTTACCCAACATAGGGCCCAAACCCGGTTAACCCGCTCGATTTGGCCGTTGGCCCGAGGTGAGGCAGTGGCATTTTGCACATGAATTATATTATTGGACCTCAGAAATTCTCCAAAATCGGAAGTAAAGCAGGTACCTAGGTCGTTGATACTTCGGCGGGGTCTACTGTAATTTGCGAAATACTGAGATTCTAACGTCTGACATACTTCACGTGAATTAGTAGTGGCGGCAGGGTACAACTTCACAAATTTAGTGAAAGCGTCAATGACCACCAGAAGATACTTCTTCTTAGAGCGTATGATCAATGTTAATGGTATCGAACGGCAGGGGCACTTTCGGAATACGACACGACTGTCAAGAGCGGAAGCGGAGTAATAGATACATTTGAGGCAATTTTAAATGTAATTGTTAACGTAAGACTTCATACACGGGAACCAATAGTACTTCTTGATTTGTGTACAACACTTCTCCGTGGCCATATGGCCAAGTTTTTCATGCACTAATCGGATGACATGATTTATCATTTCGGACGGGACATACAGTTGGAAGTCGAGGTTTAAATCGTCAACGTAGGCGGCAGTTTCTATTCTGCTTAGGGCATCGGCATGGGGCATACTAACTAGACGTCTGCATGGATGCATTCGAAACAAAGCCACATTGAGTACATTCGAATTGAGTAGAATATGAGTGAGTGAAAAAGACAGAATGAGACGAATGTGTATACATGTTGTGTTTCGTCTCGAAAAACAGAGTATAACGAAAGGAGAGCAAAATGAAATGAAAACTTCGAGAATATTCGAACTACTCAAGTAGTAGTCGCAGAATACTTTGTGTACTCACTTTGTGCTTTGAGAAATTGTGAGCAGACGTGCGAAATGGAAGGCGAAGATACAGAAAGAAATGTATGTATGTATTTGGCGGCAAATGCCAGCGTGTTGTTTTTGTGTTTTGTTTTGTTTACAACTTGTGTTTCAGTTTTACTAACAAAATGTGTGGTTGTGACCGTCGATAAATTATTTCTCAAATATAAATTATATGTTATATATATAAATTAAATAATTCACAACAAAAAATACATTTCTATATTTTCTTTATTTTTTCCTCTTTTTTTTAACAGATAATACACACAGCAGAAAACAGTTGTCAATATTCCAATGTATTCAATATACAACATTTCATTACTTCTGCTGCTCACTCACTCACTTCGTTTCTTTTCGGGTATATTTTTCAGCAGCCGAGTGAAACACGACTTCAGTCACTCACTCATTCTCATTTCGTTTTGTACAAGTATTCACTCAATTCAATTTTGACTTTGTACATTTGAATGAGGTTTTTTTGCCATTCATGCAGACGTCTAATACTAACCCCCGAGTGTTGTACAATCGTATAGTTGTAATTTTCTAACAGCAGGGCCCATCGAGCGATCTTAGCGGAATGTCCCCTGTTTCTCAGTGTCAACCCCAGGGAATCACAATCAGGCACGATATTGAACGGGATGAACTTAAGATACGTCTCAAAACGTTTCAAGGCATACACGATAGCTAACGTTTCTAGTTCATAACCGTGTAGTTTCGATTCGGCGGCGGAGGCCATCTTAGAGAAATAGAAAACTGGGTGTAATTTACCGTCTGTTTGTTTCTGGAGGAGCACTGCTCCAAAACCAGTTGAGCTAGCATCACAGTTTAACTCTGTTTCAAACTTCGGGTTGTAGATAGATAACACGGGGGATTCGATCAGTTTCGACTTCAGGGTTCGGAAAGATTCGAGGCATTCCTCGGAGAAGACGTAAGGGGTATTTTTCCTTAACAATCGGGACATCGGATACGCAATCTTGGCAAAACCAGGTACAAATCGGCGGAAGTATGAGAACAGGCCTAAGCAGCGCTCTAATTCCTTGCTATTCCCTGGGACGGGCAAATCCCGTATCGCCTGAAGATGAGCTGGTTTAGGCGTGATACCGGCGGAATTGGATAAGTAACCCAAATACTCTAGTCCCCTATACGCTAAACGGCATTTAGTCAGCTTCAGGCATAGCCTGTTCACTCTTAACGTATACAGTATTTCCTTCAGCACCTCTAGACGGGTTTCGAAATCATGCGATATCGTCCATATATATCACCAGCAGAATTTCTTAAGGACAGAATAAACAAATCTAGCGAACACGGAAGGGCCATTACAAAGTCCGAAGGGCATGCGTACATATTCAAACTGGCCATCAGGGGTTACAAAGGCAGTATATTTGATTGAGACTAGATGCATTTTCACATGATGGAACCCGTTCTTCAAGTCCAAGACAGTGAAAAATGATTTGCCACCCAAATGTTCAATGCAATCATCTAGCAGAGGGATCGGAAAATGATCTCGAACTGTAATTTTGTTCAACGGCCGGTAATAATACACACTTTCTCATGGTGTTGTCCTTTTTACGTACTGGGACAATCGCGGCAGCGTAAGGGGGAATTACTGTGGCGAATAATGCCAGCTTCCAAGAGATCATCACAGATCTCACGCACCTCGATGCGTTCATGGTGCGACAGACGGCGTGGGCGGCAGACGGCGTGGGCGGCAGAAAATCGGAGTTTGGCTAGTCAATTCTATTTGCATTTCATAGTTCAAGGGCTTAACTTAATCTGGGTCAACCTGTACATATGCATTGGAAATAATAGACTTCAAGTCTGCGATTTGCTCTTCCCGTAACTTGGGCTCTATGTCAAACTCTAAATCATTGACAGCGGGGACCTCAATGGCATTTATGGCCATAAGTGCAACATTCAGTGTTTCCGGAGGTACAGCAAAAGTTTTTGGAAGGGGAGAATCAGACAATTCGGCAGATACAATCTCATTCCTATCGCACGGCAGTATCGCTATCTCTTCCCTCAATATGTCAAAGGACTTCAAAAGAGCAGTGAGTTTCACATTTACAGATTCAGTCGGTTTGTTCATAAGTAATATAGATTCTTTTTCATATTTCATTTTTTCCAATTTACAAAGTCTAATATTAATTCTATATAGGAGATCTCTGCCTATAATCATCGGCAGTTCGGTTGCTTTGTTGGGCAAAACTTCAAACGTATGGGCAGTTCAATCTACTGGGACTAAGGCGGCAGTTGGGGGGGACTTCAGCCTCACGGATAAAACTCTTCGGACTGCCCGAGTCGTGAAGGGAAAACATATTTATAAATTTCCTATCTTGCACTTCATCACAAACAAAAGCAACTCACCAGTTGTAAATGGCTCAATCTCTCTCTCCCATCATCAGGAGCGGCAGCGGCAGTGGTAGCGGCAGTGGTGGCGATGGCAGTCCCAATCCGAGACGGGCAGTTTTTATAAATGTGGCCCACTATGCCACACTTGAAGCAGGAACTCGGCGGTCGAATCGGCTTCGGGCATTGGCTTTTATAATGCCTGTTGCCGCCGAAATCCGCTAACGCAGCCACCAATGGGTTAACCCATATCACTCATTCTCTTTCATTTTCATATTTATACTTAAGCGCCAGCCTACGTGCTGGGAAATTAACCATTGCATCTTGCTCTTTAAGCTTACATGTTAGGTTCTACGCTTGTTACTAAGCGGCGGACAGAACAGTTTGGTTACAACCCCGAGTAAAGGCGATTAATTTATAGCCGTCTAACAGTCTATAGTCTAACATTAGCATTAAATAAATGAAGTATCACGTGAAAAGTGAAGTGTTTTCTTGTGGCCCGCTAAAACATCGAACCTTAGCGCCAAATTCAACAATTCTATAAATTAGAGCCTTAAATTAATTTAATAGATCAATTCTATAAATTAATTTAGATCAATTCTATAATCTAAAGGCCATGAATTAATTCTCCAGATCAATGCAATAAATTGTGCTCTCGATTAATTCTACAAATTAATTCAATAGATTTATTCTATTAATTAATCCAACAGTGGTAAACCACTAAATGAACCGAAAAGTTAATTATTTAACTCAACTCGACGGGTCAACCCACGGTTCTACACGCCAATCATATAGAGGTTAACCTCGATGATTGCATAAGCAATTACTCAATTGTTATACATAACCTTAACGGTCAACCGTTCACGACCTACATACATAGGTCACGTAACTAATCAACATCGCTGGCAACAAAAGACTTATCAAGTGAAATATATCATTGCAAGAAATGCATCCAGGAAGACAATGACCGCATGGTGCAGTGCAATCGATGTTGTTCCTGGTATCATTACGACTGCGTTGGAGCAATAAACGAGAAATCTGAGAACAGCTGGAACTGCGGTCGGAAATACCACACGAGCAGGCGAACCTCAGGCTACTTCGTCACCAGCAAAACCAAAGGGGGCGCTACCAGAACACAGCTAGGACAGCTGTTCCTATTTTTACTTCTGCCAAAGAAAAAGCGATGGTCACACACTCAGCTGTACGTGACACGTGGCTACGACACGCGAACAACCGCACCTAAGTACTACGCCGATGGCGCCCTGGAATTTCACAAATACTCAAAACAGGGCTGCATCCTACTTTCCAGAAAGTAAAATGCGAATGGACGTAGACCTGAGCACAGCAACACCAAGCGCGGCACAACTTGCAGCCCGTCAAGCGATACCGAAAGAGCTTCCAACATTTGATGGCAATCCTCAGAACTGGCCTCTATTCTACAGTAGTTTTCAGACAAGTACTGAGATCGCCGGGTATACGAATGCAGAAAATCTTATGCGGTTGCAAGCTAGCCTAATGGGGAAAAGCACGTGAGTTAGTTCAATCCAAACTCCTTTTACCAACAATGGTCCCTGAAATCATACAAACATTACGCATGTGTTTCGGTCGGCTAGAGCATATTTTGCACAACTTACTGGAAAAAACGCGACAACTACCCGCAATAAAAAGATAAGCTTGAACCACTTATCGAATACGCACTGTGTGTACGAAACATCTACTCAACGATGGAAGCATGTGGACTCACAGGTTACATGCAAAACCCAATGCTCGTACAAGAGCTACTAGAGAAACTCCCCACACAATTGAAGCTGCAGTGGGCAATGTTTCCCAAAGACACTAAGATACCATCAATGGAATGTTTTAGCAAATGGATCTACGACATAGCTGAAGCAGTAAGCCTGGTAACATCGCCGCTTTACCATAAGGAGAGTGGAAGCCTAAATCATCACACAGAAGCACCTAAAGAGCAGATCAAGGAAATTACGTGCGTCGCATGTAACGAACCTGGGCACAAAATAAACAGCTGCCCATCGTTCAAAGCCACGCCACATCAGCGAAAGATGTCTTTTCTGAAAAATCACAAGCTCTGCCAACAATGCCTAAACCGTTATCACCAAAAGTGCCAACGTGAAAAGGTTTGTGGCATACGAGGCTGCCGAAGCAAACATCACCCATTGAAATGCAGCCAATACCAGAGGCTGCGAAATCCAGCAGCCAAAACAGGCCAGCTATGGTCACCAACATGCATACGCCGGAGGGCAAGCACACCCAGCAATCCAGAGAGTCTGGCTCAACATATTTCCGTGTCATTCCAATACAAATCATCAATAAGACGAAAGTCACTAACACTTTTGCATTTCTAGATGAGGGATCGGCACTAACGCTCATCGACAACAAGATCTTCAAGCAGCTCGGCTTAAAAGGCGTTCCAGATCCACTGTGCCTAGAATGGACCAACGATACAACACGCGAAGAAAATGCATCGGAACGTGTCACGCTTACGGTTGCTAATCCACATAATGGCAAACAATTCTACTTGGAAGAGGTTCACAGTGTAGTCACCACTGGATCTACCTGTACAGTCTATCGATATGGGGGGCTCTCGGCAAGGAATTCCCCCACCTAGCTGGACTACCGATAGCATCATACACCAACGCACGCCCAAGCATCCTAATCGGCACAAATAACTGGAACCTCGCCGTACCCCTTAAAATCAAAGAGGGGGCATGGCACCAACCAATAGCGTCAAAGACGCGACTAGGATGGGCACTCCAAAGCTCCACGCCATCAAGAGCCACCAGAGCTAATGTCAGCGTTCACTTGTGTGCCTGCAGAGACGCAGACGCCAAGCTGCATGAGATCATCAAACAAGCGTTATCATTAGATGCTACCACAGAAAAACCGCTATCATCACCAGAAGAAACTCAAGCTCTAACCAGACTAGAATCTACTACCGTTTTGAAGAATGACAGGTACGAGGTTGGTCTAATGTGGAAAGACCCTGAAGTTTTATTACCTGATAGCTACGCAAACTCACTAAAACGGCTTAAATGCCTACAAAAGCAATTTTCCCGACAACCACAGTTGAAGGAGCAAATTACCAAGCAAGTCGAAAACCTCGTCGAAAAGTGCTATGCTCGCATGCTGACGCCGGAGGTTTGCCCGACGCATTGTTACCCAAATGGATACGATGGAAACGGATCCTTACAACAATCGCCGGATTGACCAACCCGAGATGATATTTCAACAGCAGCGATCAAATCCATGATGTCCAGTTACACACAACAAATTTTAAACTCATATGCTTGAATATCTTCCTAGACGAAAACCAGCTCCTACATACCCGAGGGCGAGCAGAAAACCTAAACGGCCAAAACCAAATACTGCTTCCATATGGGCACCACATTACTCGGCTCATAGTGAACTGGTATCATCAGGAAATGCACCACCAGACTGGCTGCCTACCAACGTACTTTCACTTACGTCAGAATCGACTACTTCGGGCCCTTCTTGGTTGCCGTTGGACGGCGAAGTGAAAAAGATGGGGCGTTATTTTCACCTGCCTAACCATACGGGCAGTGCATATAGAACTGGCGTGCTCTTTGGATACTGCATCGTGCATAATGTGCATCCGAAACTTTATCAATCGGCGCGGGACCCCGAGAGAAATTTACAGCGACAATGGCACTAACTTCAAAGCTGCCGAAAAGATTGTCTGTGACAAAGCGCAGACGATCAACTTCAACGGCGTGCAACCTGGGTTTGATGACATCAAATGGAAATTTAATCCACCAGCCGCTCCTCATATGGGGGAGCATGGGAGCGACTTGTTCGTTCCGTCAAGACTGTACTCTACGCAATCTGCCCAGCCAGAAAATTCACCAGTGAGGGCCTACAAAGCGCGCTCTGGGAAGTGGAATTTATCTTAAATTCCAGACCTCTTACTTTTGTCTCTCTGGACAGCAAAGACGACGAGGCTATCACCCCTAACCATCTACTACTAGGATCAGCAAACCAGTCTTCGAAACCACAAACACCATACAGCACATGTGGCAAGCTGTACAAGAATTCGCCGATCAATTTTGGCGACGATGGGTACGCGAATAGGTTCCAGATTTAGCCAGGCGAGGAAAATGGTTTACGAAGAGACCACCAATAGCAGCTGGAGACGTCGTTGTAATACTGGACGAGACTCTGCCCCGAAATAGATGGCCAAAAGGTATAGTCGAGCAAACGATCCTGGCCAAAGACAACCAGGTGCGTCGAGTGATCATCAGAACCGCCAACGAGACTCTTCAACGGCCCGTGGCTAAAGTAGCTGTATATATATATGTTATACTTAAGCGCCAGCCTAAGTGCTGGGAAATTAACCGTTGCATCTTGCGCTTTAAGCTTACATGGTAGGTTCTATGCTTGTTACTAAGCGGCGGACAGAACAGTTTGGTTACAACCGCGAGTAAGGGCGATTAATTTATAGCGGCTCGCATACTGCATACACACACCCACTTAGTCTAACATTAGCATTAAATAAATGAAGTATCACGTGAAAAATGAAGTGTTTTCTTGTGGGCCCGCTAAAACATCGGACCTTAGCGCCAAATTTAACAATGCCCCCATCACGAGCACTTAAAAGATCTGGTTTCACTTGTGGTGGTGCCTGAGGCTTTATTCCCAGTCGACGAGGCAGTTGTTGTTGGCTGCACCTTCACGCTGAGACTTTGCTTGGAGGCCGCCGCCTGCAGACGGAAGCGCTCGTAGCGTTCCAGTAGGGGCTTCAATTCGGTCACCGTACGAGCTGAGTACAGCATGCCGACCCGAGTAGAGTTGTCCCGCAGTCCATCGATGATCATGTCGACCAAGTCGTTCTCCGGAATCGGAGCATTCATGGCAATCTCCTGCATTTCGATTGCGAATCTTATTCACCCTTCGCCTGCCTTGTTGCGCCCGCTACGAAGAGCGTGGTACACCTCCTCGATGCTGCGCGAGCGTCCAAACTCTCGGAGGAGAATTGCTTTGAGCTCTCTGTAGCTGTGCACCGATATCGTTCGCAGCACCGCGGCCGTCCCCTCCAGCATACGACGGCATGCAATCAAACGTAGTCGGTCATTCAAGTGGAGGATTTGAAACGCGTCCTTCAGATCGTTCAGCCATTTTTTGACATCATATGCCGTATCCGCTGAGAATCGGGCCACAATGCTCTCGATCACACTCAAGTCACTAACTTGCTGTCTCGGCATTTGTCCATCCTTTGTTGCAGCTTGAGGATCTGCAGCTGCAGCTGTAACACTTCATGCTGTTTCCGAAGCGTCGTCAGTTGCTCGTCCAGACTGGAGGAGGCGGAAGCAGCGGGTGTAGTGGCGGCATATCTTCCCATGCGTCCGCAGCCCATGAACCGTCGGTGTCATTGACGGGTGCGGCGAGCGAGGCCGCAGCCCGCATAGCAGACATGTAGGCGGCGGACACAGTATCCGCGTGTACAGCAAAGTGGGGTGCCGTAGCGGAGGGCACAGCAGAGGTGGATGCGGCGGCAGCGGCGGCGGGTACAGCAATGGATGCGGCGTCAGCGGCGGCGGGTACAGCAGTGGATGCGGCGGCAGCGGCGGCGGGTACAGCCACAGCGGCGGCGGGTACCAACACAGTGACAACAGGCACCGCAGCGGCAGACACGGCAGTGTCTGGATAAGGAAGTATCTCAAAGATAGGGGTTTTTATTATTTCTTGAGGAATGTTTGAAATGATAAATATCCCGATTGAATTTAGTTTAAGCCAGGTGGATGTTTTTGTATTCAATAGTTTTTCGGAATTAAAAGACTTAAGCGATTATGTTTTAAAAGTTTCGGGTGTTATTTCAAAAGTTAGTTTTGTATTTCTATTTTCTGTCTTTGCGTTAATAATGTTGTGAATCAGGTTTTGAAAATCTGGGAAATAATATTTTTCTTTAAACAAATTAATCGTTTTTTCGATTCCTGGATGTAATAATTCTTTATGTTGTTTTAGAATTATTTCTTTGAATTGTGCAAACGTTTGAATGTCCTCTAACTTAATGCTTGATTTCGAGGTTTTTGTATTTGCGTTCGATCGTATTATTTTAATAAAGGCTTGTTGAAATATGGGATAATCTCGTTCGTTATAAAAATACAGTACAGTTTTCTTACCGCAAAGATATCTTTTAATTATATCCCTTGCGTAAGCATTGGTAATTTCTTTGTATGTTATTTTTATGTTTGATTTATAAAAATAAGCTGATGTTTCTGCTTTGTCTTCTGAACCTCTAATGAATTCTATTTGCCTGTTAAAATAATTAATGGGTTTTTCTACTATTGGAATGTAATTTCCATTATCCTCATGAGCACTATTTATTGTAGCTACGGTGCTGTCTGTTGATCCTAAAAAAGTTTTTTTTCCGTTTTAATTCTGGAAAGGGCATCCGCTACGTGATTTTATAATCAAACTCGTTAAGTTTTATTCTCCACCGTTGAAGTTTCATATTTTGTTCTATTATATTGCTGAGCCATACTAAAGGCTTATGGTCGCTTAGAATTTCGAACTTTCTACCGAAAAGGTATGGTCTGAAATACTTTGTTGCCCAAACTATTGTTAGTAATTCTTTTTCTATAGCTGAATAATTGATTTCATGTTCGTTCAACGTTCTGCTTGCGTAAGAAATAGGTCTTTGGTCCAGTAAGATGAACGCACCTAAAGCTATATTGCTAGCATCTGTGGTTAGAAAAACTGGTTTTTAAAATCGGGTTATGCAAGTATGGGGTCGTTCATAAGAAGATATTTTAATTTTTCTAAGCATGAAACATAATTGTGAGTTACCCAAAATCCACATCAAGCCCTTTGGTGGAGATTATAAGGAATGGCATGCTTTCAAGGACCTGTTCGAAAGTACCATTCATGGAAAGGCAACACTAACGAATATACAGAAGTTTCATCACCTGAAGTCATGTGTCATAGGAAAAGCAGCGATACTCATCCAGCATTTGCCTGTCGTAGATGCTAATTACGAGGTTGCGTGGAAATCGTTGAGTGATCGCTACGATAAGCCCCGTTATTTGGTGAATTTGCTTATGGATACATTCACCGCCTTGCCTAAAGCTGTTGGGCAAAACTCAGCATCGCTACGCGCTCTGACGTGCGGAGCCAGTGATGTTATTCGGGCTTTAGACGCTTCTGGACAAACGGGCCGTGACTGTTGGCTCATATACTTGCTCATCAACAAGGTTGATGAGGCTACCCGACGTGAATGGATCGACATAAGCCAGGACATTGAAAATCCTACTCTTGAAGAGTTGCTCAAGTTTTTGGACTCACGATGCGATCGCCTTGAGCTCAGTCAAGTTGTCGATCAGGTAGCGAGCAAACAGAGGGATGAAAAGGGGAAAAAGCCAAGCACGCACCATCCTTGCCATTACAGATAATTGTATGAAATGTCGTAGTACTTTAATTGTTTGAGGACTGGACATGAAGTAACCGCTTGCGACTCGAAGTCTTTTGCAAGCATTGCAAGCGCAGCCATCATTCTATGCTGCATCCTGAGGCCTATTCTACACAGCATAAGAGCGCAGAGCAGCACCAAGGCAACTCAAGCCAGTCTTCTGAGGAAGCACCGTTACCGGATCCAGTAAGCCAAACGGGCAACGAAGAAGTACTCTACCAACTGCATTGGTACACGTGCGAAATTCCCAAGGAGCTTTGCATACGTGCCGTATTTTACTGGATAGCGCCTCAGACTTGTCTTTAATTTCGGAGCGGTGCGTACAGACGTTGGGGCTTGCACGTTCGCCATTTTGAGTTGCCACAACTCGAGGTTTCTGCTCTATTCAGATGATGTCTCGTGTGTCGAGTCATTCCATCGATATTAATGCGCACGTTTTAGGAAAGATCACCTCACCATTGGCACGTGAGAATATTGATGCTTCATCACTGTCGGTATATAATAGATACCGAATGGCTGACCCGGACTTCAGAACTAACGCTTCAATTGACATTTTGCTGGGCAACGATCACATCTGGTCAGTTCTCACCGGGGAGAAGTTATGCGATAGTCAAGGGCACCCTATTGCAGTCAACAGCATATTTGGATGGGTAATTACATCGGTGTACACTTCAAGATTGCCAACATCTACGTCATTGCTGACTACGGTCAATATAGATGGACTACTGCAAAGATTCTGGGAACTAGAGGAAGTTCCACCACGCACAACTGTAAACGAAGAGGATGAAAGGGTCGACACGCACTTCCGGTGCACACACACCCGCAACTCGAATGGAAGATACATTGTCGATTTGCCGTTCAAGGAACAAAATTTGCGGACACATTTCAAGGAGCGAGATCGCGCTTTCTCGCAGTCGAACGTCGTCTAATGAAGGATGCCAACCTGAAGTTAAAATATACTCAGTTCATGAGAGAGTATATCCAGCTGGGTCACATGCAGGAAGTCGCTGCAGACGAAGCTACAAACGTCTCTAAGATGTCATTCTATTTGCCACACCATCCAGCAATAGGTGCCAAGCTGCGGGAGGTGTTCGACGGTTCATTTCAAGATCGGGATGGACAATCTCTTAACGATGCACTTCATATTGGCCCATGTATACAACGCAACCAGTTCAACGTTTGTCTGCGTTTTCGAATGCACAGATTCGTATTTTCTACGGACTTCGTCAAGATGTTTAGACAGATTTCAGTAGCACCGAAACATCAAGATTTTCAACGAATCCTTTGGAGAGAAGACCCTGTGGCACTATTGAAGCATTACAAATTGACCACAGTCACCTATGGCACGGCATGTGCACCGTTTCTGGCAGTTAGAGTGCTGGAACAACTGGCAGCTGATCACGAACACGAGTTTCCAAAGGCTGCTAGGATACTTTTGGATGATTTTTACGTCGATGACGTATTGACAGGAGCCATGATCGAACATGAATTGCTCGACATAAAGGAAGAGCTGGTACTCCTTATGTCACGGGCACAATTGGAGCTAAGCAAATGGGTCTCGAATAGTAAACGGATTGCCAACAACGAGGGCAATGAAATTGATTTCTCAAGGATGGCAGCCAAGGTGCTTGGGCTGCATAGGCGCCCTGGAGAAGATGTCCTAACATATAAGGTTTCACTATCGGAACATATGAGTTGTACTAAGCGACAAGTGCTGTCTGACACGGCACGCATTTTTGACCCACTCGGTATTTTGGCGCCAGTAATGATCAAGTTTAAAATCCTGCTTCAGGAATTGTGGCTGCTTAATCAAGACATTTTCATGTTAAGGAACCTGAAGATACCACGATTTGTAGACAATCAACCTGATGACATCGAACTGCATGGATTTTCAGATGCTTCGCTAAAGGCTTACTCTGCTGTCATTTACAACCGTGTGACACACCTAGATAGAAGCATCGGCACTCATTGCAGCTAAAACAAGAGTTTCACCACTAAAGCAGAAATCGCTACCACGATTGGAACTTTGCGGAGCTCTACTGTTAGCTCGTTTGTTCCAAGTAGTAAAATCTGGTCTGCGCCAGAAGGATGCTAAGATATACGCATGGACAGATTCTACAATCGTTTTGTCATGGCTTTCGCATCAACCCTGTAAACTAAAAACATTTGTTGCCAACCGAACGGCAGAAATACTAGAGACCATTCCACGTAGCGCTTGGAGACATGTCAGCACTAAGGAAAATCCTGCGAATTGTGCATCAAGAGGCAAGGTAGCGAGTGCATTAATGAACTTTGATTTATGGTGGAAGGGACCATCTTGGCTGCACGACGGTACACTATACTCAGAGACAATGAATAGACCACAAACTTGCTGCTCAATTCTAAAGCCAGCAGCAGAACTTGAATTCAAATCCAAAATCTTGACAACTATTTCCAAGGATGTTGAAGATTCCCCCATTTGATGGACTACTCGAAAGAATATCATCTTGGACGAGACTGATTCGAGTGGTCGCATATGTATTTCACTTTGTTCATCGAATCAAATCAAGCCAGCCTAAATATTCTGGATCTCTAAAGTTTGATAAAATTACCAAGGCAAGGAAGTTTTGCCTACGACAGGCACAAAATCGATTCAATGACGATAGACAGCTGCTCTTGAGGAAGCAGCCTTTGGAGCGCCGATCAACTTTAAGCGAACTATCTCCCTTCGTAGACGAAGATGGAATTATACATGTGGGTGGACGTTTAGAAAGGTCACATCTGCCTGCAGACGCCAAGCACCCAGTAGTTTTGCCGAAACCCCATCGCCTTGTGGAATTGCTGCTGAAGCATGAGCATCAAGTCAATCTTCATCCAGGAGTTTCAGCCATGTTTGTAACAATTCGCCAGAAAGATTGGATCATTGGCGCACGAAATCTTATTCGACGTATCACACATGAATGTATAAACTGTTTTAGACAGCGCCATTACACGGCACAACAATTTATGGCCAATTTGCCGGCTGTCCGAGTGGAACAAGCCTTTCCATTTGAGCATACAGGATGCGACTATGCTGGGCCTAATTTGCTAAAGGTTCACAAGGGACGAAACCCTAGGAAGGAAAAGGGCTACATTTGCCTGTTTGTATGTATGGTTACTTCAGCTCTTAATCTGGAGCTAGCCACTGATCTCAGCACAGACACATTCTTGGCGGCATTAAAACGTTTTATGGCTCGTCGTGGGAAATGCTCCCAAATGTATAGCGATAACTGTCGCAACTTTGTTGGCGCAAAACGCGCACTAGATGATATGGTACAGCTCCTTGCTTCACGCGAGCACAATGAAGCCGTTTCGGAAGCCCTTGCAGATCAAGGCATTAAATGGAATTTCATTCCCCCAAAATCACCACACTGGGGTGGTAATTGAGAGTCGGCAGTGCGCTCGGTTAAGCTGCACTTGCGACGAGTAATAGGAACCACCGTCCTCACCTTTAAGCAGATGCACACGCTGCTCTCGCAAATAGAATCAGTCGTTAATTCGCGACCATTGTGCACAACATCGGATACTGAGATTGCCTACCTGTCACCATTACACTTCTTAATTGGCAGAACTTACACAGCAGTTCCTGAAGACAGCTATTTGCAGATTCCGACCATCCGATTGAGCTACTGGCAGCATACCCAAGCAATGCAATCAAGGATTTTGGAAGCGTTGGCATCGAGAATATTTGACATGTTGAGGAACCAATTGTCATTTTATTTATATATCTACTCTAAGTCTCATAAATAATCTTGCACAATGCTACAATGCTTTTGTTTTTGTATTTTATAAGTGTTTCTGGAATTTGCTGGCGCCAGTCTGATATTCTCTGTCTCTGTCTCTCTTTTACAACCTATATGACCTACGTAGATGCGTAAGAATTTAAAATTTAGTAATAAGCAAGCAAACGAACGATCAAGACGTGTTCTAGCAGTGGCAGACACAGTTCAGTACAGTTATAGTAAAAATAAAGTTAAGTTGCTATGAGATATTAAACACAGTGGTTTCGTCATCATCAAATATTTTGACAGAAAATTCATACGATAAATACTATTTTGACAACAACACTTTGTATAATAAAACTACAAAACAAATAGAAACTAATGAATGTATAATGGCCATTTTAAATCAAATCCCAACCACTTGCAAATACACTATAATATATAAGAATTATCAAACTAATTACATTGAACCAAACATGATTCTAACGGAATTTAACAAAAACAAAACTTAATCAAAATTGTGTAAACAACGACTTAATAATAGAAGGCAATAACATAATAAAAATTTACGATTGTGCCTTAATATTAAATGAAATATCAATAACAAATTCATTGCTTGACTACAGTCAAAGCATTTATGTAACAAACAATATCACTAGGCTAGAACCTATTTCTTTTATCCAAACAAAGGATATAATTAACGAACACACAAAATATTATGCTGTATTTCAAACTATTAAGAATGGTATTCCCACAGAAAAAATCGAAATCCCATTTGTTGAAAAAATTGAATCCCAAAGTATAAACAAAATTGACACTCCAATCTTTACAGCTGAGAAAAATCTCTCGCTATATCCTAATGTATCCGCCTGAGGACAGGGAATTTTCTTTAGGATGGGGGAATCATATATCCAACAACAATCCCTAATAACTTATAAATTTTTCGCCCTTACAATTTATAACTTTAAAGTAAACATCTATTTTATTCACAAACAATTGGACACTTGCAATAACAATTGTCCCCCAAAATCTTCCAGCGTGAGAACGCAATATTATAAACAAATCTGTCCCCAAAAATTCCTCTAAGCATGAGAACGCTTAGTACGCGAAATCAATAAGCCAATCAAATATCAGATCAAGATATCATCCGATCACTAGCTCCCACTAGCAGAATAAAAAGCTTTCAACATAATTGTAAACATAAAAAGCTTTCTAACCGAACTGTAAACTTAATTGTATGAATAATGATAAGTTAGTTCTTAATACGCATTCTTTAAATAAAGATCGTTTATTTTGAGTTCAATAGATCCAAGTTTTCTTTTTTTCATTTATAAGAGAAATGGATTTATAATTATATATTCTTGATCAGCACGACGAGACGAGTTCACATAGCCATGTCCGTCCGTCTCTCCGTCCGTTTGGATCAAAAATTTTTATTTTCTCGAAATTTAATGAGTTCGTTATAGCTATAAACGACTGTTTAAAATTTGGTCAAGATCGGGTCACTATATCAGATAGCTCCCATAGGAACGATCGGTCAAAAACAGTGACTTTTGTCCATAACTTCGTTACTTTTGAAGCAATTCTTTTCAAAATAAACATTTGTCAGTTTAATATATGTGTGAATGATCCCACAACCCAATCCCGCAACTCGGCCATTGTAGTACGCATTCGCCTGGAATGCATCCTGGTAGTCTATGTTACAGGAAACCCACGGCTTCAAATAGGCAGCGAAAGTCGTAGTTCGCCTAGCATCATCGTTGAACAATGTATCTATGACGACGTCGTATGTATGTCTGGTTTTTACCATGGTAATGCGGTATGGACCTAAGTATTTGGGCTTCAGCTTCAAACCTCCTTCTTTTTGCAAAAGCATAAAAATTAACCAAAATGTTAAGTAAAAGAAATCATTTTTGGGAATTTACATATGTATATTATAAGATCATGGTGAACAATTTATTTTTCTTCTCTTTTATTCATATTTTTACTTCTATGCAGGAGAAATTTAATGATAAGAGTCCGTCAGCTTCAAGATTTTATAGATATGGTTACCAAAGATTTGCGTATGATAGACAATTAAAGACCCAATGAGGCATGCACAATATATATTAATAAAATCAATTCTTTATGGGAGAAATTTCTGGCGTACCAGGTATTAACGCCAGTTGCAAAATTAAACCAGAGGGCCGGGGTTAACTTCGACCGCGTCGAAGTTTGTATACCCTTGCAACTGTTTTGGTAATTCTTTCCTTACCCATAGCCATCAAAGTGTAAAAACATTTTATCCAAAAAGACTAATGTTTGCGAAAGAACGGCCTTCAATCTTAGCATAGGATATAACGAACTTTTTGATGAAAGTCACTGTTTTCCACCTATCGTTTCTATGGGAGCTATATAATATAGTCACCCGATCTTGACCAAATTTGGCACATTTATAGCTTCAATAAACTAACGTTTATTAAATTTCAGGACAATAGCTTAAAAAGTAACGAAGTTATTGAGAAGTCACTGTTCGTGACTTTGCCGTTTGTAAGGGAGCTATATGATATAGTCACCCGATCTTGATCAGATTTGGCACAATCATTAATAAGAACATAAAACTGACAAATACCAACTTTTATGACAATAGCTATAAAATTAATGAAGTTATTGAGAAGTCACTGTTCGTGACTTTGACGTTTGTATGGGAGCTATATGATATAGTCACCCGATCTTGATCAAATTTGGCACAATCATTAATAAGAACATAAAACTGACAAATACCAACTTTTATGACAATAGCTATAAAATTAATGAAGTTATTGAGAAAGTCACTGTTCGTGACTTTGCCGTTTGTATGGGAGCTATATGATATAGTCACCCGATCTTGATCGAATTTGGCACAATCATTAATAAAACCAGAGGGCCGGGGTTAACTTCGACCGCGTCGAAGTTTGTATACCCTTGCAACTGTTTTGGTAATTCTTTCCTTACCCACAGCCATCAAAGTGTAAAAACGTTTTATCCAAAAAGACTAATGTTTGCGAAAGAACGGCCTTCAATCTTAGCATAGGATATAACGAACTTTTTGATGAAAGTCACTGTTTTCCACCTATCGTTTCTATGGGAGCTATATGATATAGTCACCCGATCTTGATCAAATTCGGCACAATCATTAGTAAGAACATAAAACTGACAAATACCAACTTTTATGACAATAGCTATAAAATTAATGAAGTTATTGAGAAAGTCACTGTTCGTGACTTTGCCGTTTGTATGGGAGCTATATGATATAGTCACCCGATCTTGATCGAATTTGGCACAATCATTAATAAGAACATAAAACTGACAAATACCAACTTTTATGACAATAGCTATAAAATTAATGAAGTTATTGAGAAAGTCACTGTTCGTGACTTTGCCGTTTGTATGGGAGCTATATGATATAGTCACCCGATCTTGATCAAATTTGACACAATCATTAATAAGAACATAAAACTGACAAATACCAACTTTTATGACAATAGCTATAAAATTAATGAAGTTATTGAGAAAATCACTGTTCGTGACTTTGCCGTTTGTATGGGAGCTATATGATATAGGCACCCGATCTTGATCGAATTTGGCACAATCATTAATAAGAACATAAAACTGACAAATACCAACTTTCATGACAATAGCTATAAAATTAATGAAGTTATTGAGAAAGTCACTGTTCGTGACTTTGCCGTTTGTATGGGAGCTATATGATATAGTCACCCGATCTTGATCGAATTTGGCACAATCATTAACAAGAACATAAAACTGACAAATACCAACTTTCATGACAATAGCTATAAAATTAATGAAGTTATTGAGAAAGTCACTGTTTCGTGACTTTGACGTTTGTATGGGAGCTATATGATATAGTGGTCCGATCCGGCTGAATCCGAGATATACAATGCCTGCAGTATATACAAGCCTACGTGCAAAATTTCAGCTCTGTAGCTCTTACGGTCTCGGAGGAGTTCGCGTTGATCCAGACGGACGGACGGACGGACGGACGGACATGGCTATTTGAACTCGTCTCGTCGTGCTGATCAAGAATATATATACTTTATATAGTCTGAGATGCTTCGTTCTATGCGTTGCACACTTCTGACCAAAATTAATATACCCTTTTTGCAAGGGTATAAACATAAAACTGACAAGTACCAACTTTTATGACAATAGCTATAAAATTAATGAAGTTATTGAGAAAGTCACTGTTCGTGACTTTGCCGTTTGTATGGGAGCTATATGATATAGTCACCCGATCTTGATCGAATTTGGCACAATCATTAATAAGAACATAAAACTGACAAATACCAACTTTTATGACAATAGCTATAAAATTAATGAAGTTATTGAGAAAGTCACTGTTCGTGACTTTGCCGTTTGTATGGGAGCTATATGATATAGTCACCCGATCTTGATCGAATTTGGCACAATCATTAATAAAAACATAAAACTGACAAGTACCAACTTTTATGACAATAGCTATAAAATTAATGAAGTTATTGAGAAAGTCACTGTTCGTGACTTTGCCGTTTGTATGGGAGCTATATGATATAGTCACCCGATCTTGATCGAATTTGGCACAATCATTAATAAGAACATAAAACTGACAAATACCAACTTTTATGACAATAGCTATAAAATTAATGAAGTTATTGAGAAAGTCACTGTTTCGTGACTTTGACGTTTGTATGGGAGCTATATGATATAGTGGTCCGATCCGGCTGAATCCGAGATATACAATGCCTGCAGTATATACAAGCCTACGTGCAAAATTTCAGCTCTGTAGCTCTTACGGTCTCGGAGGAGTTCGCGTTGATCCAGACGGACGGACGGACGGACGGACGGACGGACAAGGCTATTTGAACTCGTCTCGTCGTGCTGATCAAGAATATATATACTTTATATGGTCTGAGATGCTTCGTTCTATGCGTTGCACACTTCTGACCAAAATTAATATACCCTTTTTGCAAGGGTATAGAGATAGGATGATTTAACTGTGACTATTATGTTCAATCATTTAAAATCCGCCTTAGAGGGCTCAGCTAGGAGCATGGTAGCTCATCTGTTGTCACGTTCAGCTGACAATTATTGTGCCGCTTGGAACTGTTAACCGATGGTTTGAGAATAATTGGAGGGTATTTTCCGAACAATTAAGTCGAATAGTTGATTTACCGATGATGAACGATGAATCAGTTCACTTAATTAAAAAAAAAACAAATTTGTCCGAGGTAGTTGACGTGATATTCGCACAAGTCCTAAGCAAATTTAACAGTGAGGCTATACAGTTGTATGTATGTAAGATTAAGTATGAGTAAGATTAGAAGATTTGATTATGCCATGAGAAGAGAAAAAACTGCTACAACCTGATTTTTATGTGGAAGTATGAAGGTTTGACACCTATGTAAAAGTATGAAACGGCCAAAAGATTACATCTTTGCACAAGATGCTTTAACCATTTAAGCAATAAAGGATGCGCTAATAAATCGTCTGTTCGTTGTGTAGACACCATACTTACATTAAAGAAAAACAGGAGAGAGTAGTTCTTGTACAACGGCACAACCAACACTGTTGGCCACAGCTCTAATACAAGTAGAAAATGTAAATGGAGGATATAAGACTCTATTAGAGCCCTTATTGACAGTGGTTCCCAGAGCACGATTTGGCTGAAGAGGCGGGTCAAATATTAATATTACCTAAAATTAAACAATATACAGAAATAAGTGGCGTGTCCTCACTTGACTTCACCTTAAAATTTCCACCATATAAAAAGGGTAAAAGTCAATACACTAATGCACACTAGGAGTGGGTAGACATCCAAAGATTGTTAGGCATTGTAGGTAATATGCCATAGTATTACCAGAGGGTTGGGGCTAACTTTGACCACGTCAAAGTTTTTATACTCTTGCAACTTTTTTGGCCTACAATCTTAGCATCGGAATACTTCACTTTTGACCAAAATTAATATACCCCTTTGCAAGGGTATAAAAAACAGTAGAAGCCAACTCAGTAATACATACGAAAGAATTGCTGAGAATAGGAAGTCAGTTATAATCGGTAAAGAAACATCAGATTGACAAGGATTTAAACGTCCAACCTGTAACTTTTCATGCGTCTTTAATAATTGTTATCTTACTAATGATTATATTAATAATAATTTGTATAATACAACTAAAAAAAAAGCCAGATTTGAAGGCCATTTGCACAATGTTTAAAATTAAACATCGTGTTCATCTGAATCAGATGGACCAAAGATATGTACAAAATGAAAAATAAACATAAAACCAAAGAAAACATGGATGCACTTAACGGGGGTTTCTACCTTGTTGGAGTAAAATTTTCCACAGTTGTTGGGAAACTTTATTCTATGCACAAGCATTTTTTTTCGGCGATCCGTGAAAAGGGGGAGGTGGGTGGATGGAAGGCCTATCGTTCGCAAATGAAGTCTGAATTCTTAATCTATAGACATTTTTTCGCACATTTTTTTTTTTTTTGGAAAAAAATGATAAAAAAAAAGTGAAAAATTTATTTTTCGTTACCAATTAATTTTTTTAATGAACAATTTTTAACTTTTAACTTAGCGACCGATAACTTTCGTAATGTTACATATTTTAACTTCAAATTTACACAGAATTCTTGAAACATATATCTATTCGAAACACACTGTTCGCACACTGTAGAAGCCCCCCTCAAAATTCATATAACGGCGCATTATCAAGTAGCCAACGCTGAGCATGAAATATAAATTTCAACCTCCGAAAAAAAACGTGGATCATTAAAATAAGTCCTTTTTAAGAACAATACAATAATCTGCTCCGTGCTTAATCATATCAAGACCAAAAAGAATTTTATAGAGCAAACAAACAATAGTAAGCCCGAACATAACGAATGATAAAATTAATAATTTTTTATATCAGATAACTAACATGGGTCTCGATACCATCACGAAGGGATCCCACGGTCTCACACTCGGACGGGATTCGCTCAGGGCTATGCTTGCAAGAGACTGATCTGCTAAGAGACTGATCTGACCATAATCGCAAAAAGTCCTTATTTCTTCACCAACAGATACTAAGTACCATACGCGACGGCAGCCCCAATAGGTAATATCGAACGAGACAGCACACCGTCTCGTGCCCTCAACCGCTTACATACCGTTTGGTGCAACCGTCAGAACAAAGTTGAGAAAGTCAGATATTATGGTCGCTTGCAAGCCTCATAAAGCGAAGAAGCCCCAGAGACTCTGGTGCATCTCCTAAGTAAGGGCCCAGCCTTGATGGCTGCGAGGCTTACGTCCTATGCTCCCGTCTCCCATCTTTTAGACTAGCTAAACGAGACGCCACTTAAACCGCTTTAAATATCCGGGCAGCTATGAACACTATGGCGGTTGACTGGCCCTATCCAACTAACACGAACAATACCGCAAAAACGTAAAAAAAAATTGTCAAAAATGATGACAGATATATGAAAATATTTAAAAATTAAAAATCTAACATCAACAGATTACCACCATCAAACACAACTGTGTGAACGAAGTAGCAGAACATTCAATGAAGAATTGGGCAAACGACATCTGATCGTGACACTAGGCGATGTTCTGATGACGTCTGAATCGTGGAAGGCAGTACAGATCGAGATGAAGCTGAGCTCCACAGCCGACCACAGTGGGGTGGTCCAATGGCATATAAATACGAAACTGTTAAAATGACCCGATCTTGGAGTGGCTATCCGGAGCAGTACCGAGGTTTGAGGTTTTGCTAATGGGACTAAGCTGGAAGTTTCGCGATTTCGGAAGAGGGAACTTAGAGATAACGGAACGGAACGCAATCTATGCCTGTGCAAGGGTGTAATAAAATTAAATTAATTCATTTTGGACATACATGTTTCATTCTATGCGAAAGAATTCTTCACAAACTCGGAATCTGGCGCACCTTTATGACCATAAAAATTAACCCGATCTACTGTACACATCTCATCCACAGTGTAATAATGAGATTAATAATAATCTCATTTACAATGAATTAATTAATAAGATTGAACAATACTTACGTCGATATAACCAGAATTCATATTCATCTTCCACTGCTACAAATTCACTTGGCACTGTCAAGGACTTATCATTTAAAAGCGACCTTATTTGAGTAGCCCATGAAACTGCGATGGCTTCTAAATTTTTCACAAATTCTCGATCGTATGATATGTTTTCACGCACTATTTGATGAACCACATACGGCACATATAGTACGGTCATGCCAGACATTCTAAAATATATTCTGGTAACAAAGGATAAATAACGATCTAAGGATTTGCAAAAACGTTGTTTCACATTATCGCCCCATTCTGAATAGTTTTTAAAAACAGGTGCGTAAATGACTTCCAATATACGAAGATGTGTCCCATCTACATCGTCGTGTATAGTTCCAAAATTAATGCACTCATGAAAAGTCTCTACTGTAAATTCTTGACTAGGCTGGCGGACGAAATATGACAAATCAAGAACAGGAGCGACGGGAAAACCGAGACAAGCAGTTAATATATTGCAATCGTAGAATATTGTAAGCGTTGATTCAGTTACTTTCAGCAACCACAACTTGATAGTTTTAATGACGTTTTCATTCCAATCAACCACTTTTAACTGTTTTTCGTCCTTGCATAAAATATTATTATATGTAAAATAAATGGGAACCGCAATTAATATATCCGTTACCCCTTGGAGAATTCCTCATTTGTAAAAAAAACTTATTGTATGTCGTTCGAGAAAAACTAGAATAATTTTTACGAATGAGTTTAAACAATATTATAACTGTTTTTTCAGCGATTGCTTAAACAAATTAAGCTTTTTACAATTAAGGGCCAGGCAACAGGTAATCGCTATTGAGACCAAGACAAAAAAGAAATTTAGTTTATTAGTTATCCTTGCTTAACACTCACATAGCAAAAATCCTATTGGTTCTTTACGTATTTTGTTTTTGTTTGGTTTCGTTTTTGTAACACTCACATATCAATGTCTGATCACAGGAGTACTATACAAATTTATTTATTTTTCTTAATGTCTTTGGTTTGATTATTGTTTGTTAATTCCATAAAGTTTTGATAGTCGGTCGACCAAATAAAGATCTTTATTTTTCCACTTCACTTTCACTTTGGCTACACGAATGGGTGACTGTCCTTCAGTCAGTCTGTACGGGACTCCTCTGCCCACAGTTGACAAGGTGAAATACCTCGGCCTCACCCTCGACCGAAGACTTAACTGGAAGGCTCACATCAAGCAAAGACAATGCAGCTTAATTTGAAGGCAAGAAGAATGCAATGGCTCATCGGTCACAAATCGCAGCTCAGTACATCAAACAAGGTGCTGCTGTATAAAGCCATAGATTTCAAAATAAGCTTCTGCGCAAACTGGTGCGTGCGCCGTTCTACGTCCGAAATTCATTTTTACATAGGGACTTGAAAATCCCGTCAGTCCACAAGGAGATCCCCCTGATATGGGGTCCGCCACCTCGACAGACTCACCAGTCACATCAACAGGCTTGCAGCTGACTTAGCAGATGACCACTGCCTTCGCAGGCTGAAGAGGTTGCATCCTCTTGACCTCCCCTTCATGACAGATCTTAATTGGTAGTGCTAGCTGCACCACCCTAATTTTGGCCAGTGAAGAGTGATGACCCCAAACCAACAAACCCTGCAGCGGCTTTTCATTTCATTTCATTGTTATGTACAACATGGCCGTTAACAAATTTAATTATTGTCCTACAGTGGACAGATTTTAAATGTACTTAAACACAAAAAAAAAAAAAAAATATTGTAGCAACCCAGCCTACAAAAAGGCCAAGAGAAAGTAATAGTGGAATTAGCAAAATGGACTTCATCTGAATCACAAAGAACAATAAACCTTTGAGATGTGTAGTCCACTCAGGGTCTTCAATAAATATAATGTCGGAAAACTTTTTTAATTTCAAAACCTATTTAGTAGATTCAAAAATGCACATGATTGAAGCAGCAGTAGAATTAAAAGAAGTAATTTTTCTTGCACCCAGGAAACTTTGTCCAACAGAACAAAAATTCTATATCCATAAATTTTAAAATAAATACGACATGTTGATAGGTAGAACTTTCCTAAAAGCCTGCAAAGCCCAAATAAATTATGACGAAGAATATGCAAAACAAATTTTCCGATTGAAAATGAAAGTATAGACCCGACCATTTGAATAACGAAGAAACACAAAAACGAAAAAAAGTCTTGTACGAATTCAGTGATATCCAGTACCGCGACGGTGAAAATTTGACTTTCACGAGTACAATAAAGCACTCTATTCATACAAAACATGAGGACCCAATTTATAAACGTCCTTACAAATATCCCCAAACGTTTCATATATATTATCAACAAAGAAATAAATGAAATGATCGAACAGGGTATCATTCGAAAATCGAACTCACCTTACTGTTCACCCATTTGGAACGTTCCAAAAAAGGAGATGCTTCCAAAAAACAAAAATTCAGATTAGTCATTGACTACCGAAATTTAAATGAAGTCACAATAGATGACGAATTCCCAATTCCAGTCATGGATGAAATTCTTGACAAACTGGGAAAATGCCAATACTTTACCACCATTGATTTAGCTAAGGGATTTCATCAAATTCAAATGGATCCAGATCCAGATCCTGAATCTATTGCAAAAATAGCTTTCTCAACTAAACATGGCCACACGTATACCATTTGGTTTTAAAAAGGCCCGGTAACATTCCAAAGATGCATAAATTATCTTTTGGAAGACCTTATTTATAAGGATTGTCTTGTTTATCTGGATGACATTATAGTGTACTCCACTTCATTGGAGGAACACATACTATCTTTCAGAAAGGTATTTAAGAAACTAAGAGAAGCTAATCTTAAACTCCAACTCGACAAATGCGAATTTATGAAAATGGAAACAGAATTCCTGGGTCATATAATAACAACAGAAGGTATAAACCCTAACCCAAATAAAAGTAAAGCAATTCAAAATTTTCCGATCCCTAAAACCCCAAAACAAATAAAATCATTCTTAGGATTTTGCGGATTCTTCCGAAAATTCATACCAAACTTTACACATATTGCAAAACCTTTAACTCTTGGATTAAAGAAAGGAGCTTAAATTAACATAAACGACCCACATTATATTTCATGCTTAGAAAAATTTAAATATCTTCTTATGAACGACCCCATACTTGCATACCCCGATTTTAAAAACCAGTTTTTCTAACCACAGATGCTAGCAATATAGCTTTAGGTGCGTTCATCTTACTGGACCAAAGACCTATTTCTTACGCAAGCAGAACGTTGAACGAACATGAAATCAATTATTCAGCTATAGAAAAAGAATTACTAACAATAGTTTGGGAAACAAAGTATTTCAGACCATACCTTTTCGGTAGAAAGTTCGAAATTCTAAGCGACCATAAGCCTTTAGTATGGCTCAGCAATATAATAGAACAAAATATGAAACTTCAACGGTGGAGAATAAAACTTAACGAGTTTGATTATAAAATCACGTAGCGGATGCCCTTTCCAGAATTAAAACGGAAAAAAACTTTTTAGGATCAACAGACAGCACCGTAGCTACAATAAATAGTGCTCATGAGGATAATGGAAATTACATTCCAATAGTAGAAAAACCCATTAATTATTTTAACAGGCAAATAGAATTCATTAGAGGTTCAGAAGACAAAGCAGAAACATCAACCTATTTTTATAAATCAAACATAAAAATAACATACAAAGAAATGACCAATGCTTACGCAAGGGATATAATTAAAAGATATCTTTGCGGTAAGAAAACTGTACTGTATTTTCATAACGAACGAGATTATCCCATATTTCAACAAGCCTTTATTAAAATAATACGATCGAACGAAAATACAAAAACCTCGAAATCAAGCATTAAGTTAGAGGACATTCAAACGTTTGCACAATTCAAAGAAATAGTTCTAAAACAACATAAAGAATTATTACATCCAGGAATCGAAAAAACGATTAATTTGTTTAAAGAAAAATATTATTTCCCAGATTTTCAAAACCTGATTCACAACATTATTAACGCAAAGACAGAAAATAGAAATACAAAACTAACTTTTGAAATAACACCCGAAACTTTTAAAACATAATCGCTTAAGTCTTTTAATTCCGAAAAACTATTGAATACAAAAACATCCACCTGGCTTAAACTAAATTCAAACGAGATATTTATCATTTCAAACATTCCTCAAGAAATAATAAAAACCCCTATCTTTGAGATACTTCCTTATCCAGACACTGCCGTGTCTGCCGCTGCGGTGCCTGTTGTCACTGTGCCGGCCGCTGATGTAGCCGCTGCAATCATGACCACTACTGTGCCCGCCACTGATGTCGGACCCACTGCTTTGCCTGCCGCTGCGATACATGTCGCCGCTACAGCCGCTGTACCCGCTGCCGCCACGGCACCCGTTGCCGCCGCTGTACCCGTTGCCACCGCTGCACCCGTTGCCGCCGCTGCACCCGCTGCACACGCTGTACCCGCTGTACACGCTGTACCCGCTGTACACGCTGCCGCCGCAGCACCCGCTGCCGCCACTGCACCCGCTGCCGCCGCTGCACCCGCTGCCGCCGCTGCAGCCGCTGCCCCACCTCTACCCGCTGCACCCGCTGTACACGCTGCCGCCGCTGCACCCGCTGCCGCCTCTGCACCCGCTGCCACTGCTGTACCCGCCGCCGCTGCCGCCGCATCCACTGCTGTACCCGCCGCCGCTGCCGCCGCATCCATTGCTGTACCCGCCGCCGCTGCCGCCGCATCCACCTCTGCTGTGCCCTCCGCTATGGCACCCCACTTTGCTGTACACGCGGATGCAGCTGCAGATCCTCAAGCTGCAACAGAGGATGGACGAATGCCGAGAGCCGAGGCAGCAAGTTAGTGACTTGAGTGTGATCGAGAGCATGGTGGCCCGATTCTCAGCGGATACGGCATATGATGTCAAAAAATGGCTGAACGATCTGAAGGACGCGTTTCAAATCCTCCACTTGAATGACCGACTACGTTTGATTGCATGCCGTCGCATGCTGGAGGGGACGGCGGCGGTGGTGCTGCGAACGATATCGGTGCACAGCTACAGAGAGCTCAAAACAATTCTCCTCCGAGAGTTTGGACGCTCGCGCAGCATCGAGGAGGTGTACCACGCTCTTCGTAGCGGGCGCAACAAGGCAGGCGAAGGGTGAATAAGATTCGCAATCGAAATGCAGGAGATTGCCATGAATGCTCCGATTCCGCAGAACGACTTGGTCGACATGATCATCGATGGACTGCGGAACAACTCTACTCGGGTTGGCATGCTGTACTCAGCTCGTACGGTGGCCGAATTGAAGCCCCTACTAGAACGCTACGAGCGCTTCCGTCTGCAGGCGGCGGCCTCCAAGCTAAGTCTCAGCGTGAAGGTGCAGCCAACAACAACTGCCTCGTCGTCTGGGAATAAAGCCTCAGGCACCACCACAAGTGAAACCAGATCTTTTAAGTGCTCGTGATGGGGGCATTGTTAAATTTGGCGCTAAGGTCCGATGTTTTAGCGGGCCCACAAGAAAACACTTCATTTTTCACGTGATACTTCATTTATTTAATGCTAATGTTAGACTAAGTGGGTGTGTGTATGCAGTATGCGAGCCGCTATAAATTAATCGCCCTTACTCGCGGTTGTAACCAAACTGTTCTGTCCGCCGCTTAGTAACAAGCATAGAACCTACCATGTAAGCTTAAAGCGCAAGATGCAACGGTTAATTTCCCAGCACTTAGGCTGGCGCTTAAGTATAACATATATATATACAGCTACTTTAGCCACGGGCCGTTGAAGAGTCTCGTTGGCGGTTCTGATGATCACTCGACGCACCTGGTTGTCTTTGGCCAGGATCGTTTGCTCGACTATACCTTTTGGCCATCTATTTCGGGGCAGAGTCTCGTCCAGTATTACAACGACGTCTCCAGCTGCTATTGGTGGTCTCTTCGTAAACCATTTTCCTCGCCTGGCTAAATCTGGAACGTATTCGCGTACCCATCGTCGCCAAAATTGATCGGCGAATTCTTGTACAGCTTGCCACATGTGCTGTATGGTGTTTGCGGTTTCGAAGACTGGTTTATAGCCGCTTGCTGATCCTAGTAGTAGATGGTTAGGGGTGATAGCCTCGTCGTCTTTGCTGTCCAGAGAGACAAAAGTAAGAGGTCTGGAATTTAAGATAAATTCCAATTCCCAGAGCGCGCTTTGTAGGCCCTCACTGGTGAATTTTCTGGCTGGGCAGATTGCGTAGAGTACAGTCCTGACGGAACGAACAAGTCGCTCCCATGCTCCCCCCATATGAGGAGCGGCTGGTGGATTAAATTTCCATTTGATGTCATCAAACGCCGGTTGCACGCCGTTGAAGTTGCTCGTCTGCGCTTTGTCACAGACAATCTTTTCGGCAGCTTAGAAGTTAGTGTCATTGTCGCTGTAAATTTCTCTCGGGGTCCCGCGCCGATTGATGAAGTTTCGGATGCACATTATGCACGATGCAGTATCCAAAGAGCACGCCAGTTCTATATGCACTGCCCGTATGGTTAGGCAGGTGAAAATAACGCCCCATTTTTTTTCACTTCGCCGTCCAACGGCAACCAAGAAGGGCCCGAAGTAGTCGATTCTGACGTAAGTGAAGGTACGTTGGTAGGCAGCCAGCCTGGTGGTCACTATGAGCCGAGTAATGTGGTGCCCATATGGAAGCAGTATTTGGTTTTGGCCGTTTAGGTTTTCTGCTCGCCCTCGGGTATGTAGGAGCTGGTTTTCGTCTAGGAAGATATTCAAGCATATGAGTTTAAAATTTGTTTTTGCCACTTTCGCCTTGGAGGCCACGAAGCTGAGGTAGGTTTTTTCCCCCTGGAGTATCCGAAGGTAGCAGACTGCTGCGTATGCTAATTCGCTGGCGTCAACGAACGTGTGTAACTGGACATCATGGATTTGATCGCTGCTGTTGAAATATCATCTCGGGTTGGTCAATCCGGCGATTGTTTTAAGGATCCGTTTCCATCGTATCCATTTGGGTAACAATACGTCGGGCAAACCAGTATCCCAGCCAATGCCGCTTCTCCAGACTTCTTATAGTAGAATTTTCAGCTCTATTGTAAAGCATGACATGAAGCCTGGGTCGTACATTGACATAAGTACTTGCAAGAGCTCGCGTTTGGTTGGTGTTTTTTCGCTGTCTAAAACGTTGCGCTTCAGCCTGGCGAACTTGCATATGAATGTGAATACGTCGGAGTTCGGCACCCAATATAAGCCGAAGAGCGAATCGCTCTTTAGTATTCGTAGGTCCTCCTTTAAGTTCGAAGACCAATTGCGTATGTGGAAACCACCTGTTGGGTGGATATCTCTGACTTGAGTTGCGATGTTTCCTACTTCCACGTAGTCGTTGCCGCTGTATATAAAATCATCCACGTAGTGGTAGTCCTTCACGGCTTGTGCTGCTTGAGGGTACTGTTGACAGAATCGATCTGCATTTCTGTCACGAATAAAATGTGCAATGCAGGGTGCGCAATAGATTCCGAAAGTAAGCGCTTCCATAACAAAGACGTTAGGCTCTTGCCTCTCGAACTTGCTGTCGAACCAAAGAAATCTTTGCGCATGGGTGTCTGCTGGTCTCACTCGGATCTGGTGGAACATCTCAGCGATATCGCCAGATGTAGTCGTTCAGGGCCTTGCCGCCGGATTGGGCGGCTGCATCCCATACAAGCTATTTTATGAAGGTTGGTAGATACCATGTCCGTCTGTTTGGTGCAGCTATTTCCTCCGGCGTCAGCATGCGAGCATAGCACTTTTCGACGAGGTTTTCGACTTGCTTGGTAATTTGCTCCTTCAACTGTGGTTGTCGGGAAAATTGCTTTTGTAGGCATTTAAGCCGTTTTAGTGAGTTTGCGTAGCTATCAGGTAATAAAACTTCAGGGTCTTTCCACATTAGACCGACCTCGTACCTGTCATTCTTCAAAACGGTAGATTCAAGTCTGGTTAGAGCTTGAGTTTCTTCTGGTGATGATAGCGGTTTTTCTGTGGTAGCATCTAATGATAACGCTTGTTTGATGATCTCATGCAGCTTGGCGTCTGCGTCTCTGCAGGCACACAAGTGAACGCTGACATTAGCTCTGGTGGCTCTTGATGGCGTGGAGCTTTGGAGTGCCCATCCTAGTCGCGTCTTTGACGCTATTGGTTGGTGCCATGCCCCCTCTTTGATTTTAAGGGGTACGGCGAGGTTCCAGTTATTTGTGCCGATTGGGATGCTTGGGCGTGCGTTGGTGTATGATGCTATCGGTAGTCCAGCTAGGTGGGGGAATTCCTTGGCGAGAGCCCCCATATCGATAGACTGTACAGGTAGATCCAGTGGTGACTACACTGTGAACCTCTTCCAAGTAGAATTGTTTTCCATTATGTGGATTAGCAACCGTAAGCGTGACACGTTCCGATGCATTTTCTTCGCGTGTTGTATCGTTGGTCCATTCTAGGCACAGTGGATCCGGAACGCCTTTTAAGCCGAACTGCTTGAAGATCTTGTTGTCGATGAGCGTTAGTGCCGATCCCTCATCTAGAAATGCAAAAGTGTTAGTGACTTTCGTCTTATTGATGATTTGTATTGGAATGATACGGAAATATGTTGAGCCGGACTCTCTGGATTGCTGGGTGTGCTTGCCCTCCGGCGTATGCATGTTGGTGACCATAGCTGGCCTGTTTTGGCTGCTGGATTTCGCAGCCTCTGGTATTGGCTGCATTTCAATGGGTGATGTTTGCTTCGGCAGCCTCGTATGCCACAAACCTTTTCACGTTGGCACTTCATGTGGCGTGGCTTTGAACGATGGGCAGCTGTTTATTTTGTGCCCAGGTTCGTTACATGCGACGCACGTAATTTCCTTGATCTGCTCTTTAGGTGCTTGTGTGTGATGATTTAGGCTTCCGCTCTCCTTATGGTAAAGCGGCGATGTTACCAGTCTTACTGATTCAGCTATGTCGTAGATCCATTTGCTAAAACATTCCATTGATGGTATCTTAGTGTCTTTGGGAAACATTGCCCACTGCAGCTTCAATTGTGTGGGGAGTTTCTCTAGTAGCTCTTGTACGAGCATTGGGTTTTGCATGTAACCTGTGAGTCCACATGCTTCCATCGTTGAGTAGATGTTTCGTACACACAGTGCGTATTCGATAAGTGGTTCAAGCCTATCTTTTATTGCGGGTAGTTGTCGCGTTTTTTCCAGTAAGTTGTGCAAAATATGCTCTAGCCGACCGAAACACATGCGTAATGTTTGTATGATTTCAGGGACCATTGTTGGTAAAAGGAGTTTGGATTGAACTAACTCACGTGCTTTTCCCCATTAGGCTAGCTTGCAACCGCATAAGATTTTCTGCATTCGTATACCCGGCGATCTCAGTACTTGTCTGAAAACTACTGTAGAATAGAGGCCAGTTCTGAGGATTGCCATCAAAAGTTTGAAGCTCTTTCGAGTATTTGTGAAATTCCAGGGCGCCATCGGCGTAGTACTTAGGTGCGGTTGTTCGCGTGTCGTAGCACGCGTGTTGTTTGAGGGTAGGAACGGCAGCTGCGGTGCCTCGTGATCGTAATGCCACGTGTCACGTACAGCTGAGTGTGTGACCATCGCTTTTTCTTTGGCAGAAGTAAAAATAGGAACAGCTGTCCTAGCTGTGTTCTGGTAGCGGTCCCGTTGGTTTTGCTGGTGACCAAGTAGCCTGAGGTTCGCCTGCTCGTGTGGTATTTCCGACCGCAGTTCCAGCTGTTCTCAGATTTCTCGTTTATTGCTCCAACGCAGTCGTAATGATACCAGGAACAACATCGATTGCACTGCACCATGCGGCCATTGTCTTCCTGGATGCATTTCTTGCAATGATATATTTCACTTGATAAGTCTTTTGTTGCCATGGTTTACCAATGAGTTTACTCCTTAAGCGATGTTGATTAGTTACGTGACCTATGTATGTAGGTCGTGAACGGTTGACCGTTGAGGTTATGTATCACAATTGAGTGATTGCTTATGCAATCATCGAGGTTAACCTCTATATGATTGGCGTGTAGAACCGTGGGTTGACCCGTCGAGTTGAGTTAAATAATTAACTTTTCGGTTCATTTAGTGGTTTACCAATGTTGGATTAATTAATAAAAAAACACTTCACTTTTCACGTGATACTTCATTTATTTAATGCTAATGTTAGACTAAGTGGGTGTGTGTATGCAGTATGCGAGCGGCTATAAATTAATCGCCCTTAATAAATATGAAAATGAAAGAGAATGAGTGATATGGGTTAACCCATTGGTGGCTGCGTTAGCGGATTTCGGCGGCAACAGGCATTATAAAAGCCAATGCCAGAAGTCGTTTCGACCGCCGAGTTCCTGCTTCAAGTGTGGCATAGTGGGCCACATTTATAAAAACTGCCCGTCTCGGATTGGGACTGCCATCGCCACCACTGCCGCTACCACTGCCGCTGCCGCTCCTGATGATGGGAGAGAGAGATTGAGCCATTTACAACTGGTGAGTTGCTTTTGTTTGTGATGAAGTGCAAGATAGGAAATTTATAAATATGTTTTCCCTTCACGACTCGGGCAGTCCGAAGAGTTTTATCCGTGAGGCTGAAGTCCCCCCAACTGCCGTCTTAGTCCCAGTAGATTGAACTGCCCATACATTTGAAGTTTTGCCCAACAAAGCAACCGAACTGCCGATGATTATAGGCAGAGATCTCCTATATAGAATTAATATTAGACTTTGTAAATTGGAAAAAATGAAATATGAAAAAGAATCTATATTACTTATGAACAAACCGACTGAATCTGTAAATGTGAAACTCACTGCTCTTTTGAAGTCCTTTGACATATTGAGGGAAGAGATAGCGATACTGCCGTGCGATAGGAATGAGATTGTATCTGCCGAATTGTCTGATTCTCCCCTTCCAAAAACTTTTGCTGTACCTCCGGAAACACTGAATGTTGCACTTATGGCCATAAATGCCATTGAGGTCCCCGCTGTCAATGATTTAGAGTTTGACATAGAGCCCAAGTTACGGGAAGAGCAAATCGCAGACTTGAAGTCTATTATTTCCACTGCATATGTACAGGTTGACCCAGATTAAGTTAAGCCCTTGAACTATGAAATGCAAATAGAATTGACTAGCCAAACTCCGATTTTCTGCCGCCCACGCCGTCTGTCGCACCATGAACGCATCGAGGTGCGTGAGATATTCCGCTAAGATCGCTCGATGGGCCCTGCTGTTAGAAAATTACAACTATACGATTGTACACCACTCGGGGGTTAGTATTAGACGTCTGCATGAATGGCAAAAAAAAAACCTCATTCAAATGTACAAAGTCAAAATTGAATTGAGTGAATACTTGTACAAAACGAAATGAGAATGAGTTGTAGTATATTCATACAAATAATCATTCAATACAATAAGCTCAACTTGTAACACTTTGTTGCAAGTATAAAGTATAGTATGTTGCATATTCACATAAACATGTACATTTGTATATGCACATACATATATTCACATAAGCACTGTATGCACAAGCGTAACATGAGCTAGAGCCAGGCCAGCGTGGGACCGCTGACCAAGCACTTTGATGCATGCGCTCCAACAGTATGTATGTATGTACTGACACTCTCCCTCTCTTTTGTAGCTGTCGCATAAGTCGCAGCATAAGAATATATATGTAAAATTAGCTTAAGCAAGAATAATTTGGAATAAAGAATCAATCTAAAAACTACAATCAAACGGCACAGACGTGTCCGATCTTACATTCTTTAAACCTAATGGAACCCGGTCAAGGAAGGTTTTACATGGCGACCGTGACAGTGGTCACAAATTAACAAAGTGACCTGGAGACCGTCACCACTGTGACAAATCGACAAAAGAAAGTGGAGACCCATTAAAATCCACGCAAATCAACAAAAGAAAGTGGAGACCCATTAAAATCCACGCAAATCTGCGTTGGAGGAGCAAAGGATTTTTTTAAAAGAAGAAATAAAAAAAGAGCATTGGAAAAAAGGCAAATGGATATTCTGAGTGAGTAGAGTGTGAGAAATGGCAAAGAGAGAAGGAGTGCAAAGTAAAAAAAAAAAAAAAAAAGAATAGCACACATTAATTGGCTATTATATTCAATCCAAGAAGTAAAAAAGAATTTGTCTTTTTAAAGTCATTGAAAACAAGCAACAAGCCAGAAACTCACTCTCACTCAGACATATCTACATTGAAAGTAATTAATAATAATATGAAAACTCCTCCACACCAAAAGAAGAGAAGAAGTGCCCCCAAGATTGTCCTGGACCACAGAAAACTGGTGCGATGACCGGCACCGGTACCGCCTGAGCTCAGAGGCCCGGACATCAGCAGCTGAGACTACAAGCGTGAAAAGCAGGCCGCTTTTTACGCCATCGATGGAGCATCAGCGTGCCAACCGGCGACGACCAGCTGATGCTAGAGGCTAACAAAGAAAAAAAAAAAAAGAAATTTAAATAAACAATTATGCGCTGCGTCGCACATTTTTTTTGAGTGTACTGCGATGCACATTTTTTTTCTAGAATTAAAAACAACCAATGTACAATTGTGCGGCATTAAAGCTGTCCAATTAGAGTGTGGCCTAAAAACCATACGAAAAAGTAGGCAGGAACATATGTATAAAAAAGCCTTCAGCTATTATACTATTATTATTGTAGTATTCTATTATATAACACTTGAAACATATAAAAATTAAAATATTACAAAAAAAAATAATAATAATAAATTTTTAAATAAATATTAATAACCATGAATCCATAAAATTTTTTTTTTTCAAACAATATTCGTATTCAAGCAAATAAGACAGAAGCTTGAAATAAATATATATAAAAAAAAATTAAAAAAAAAAAAAAATTAATTACTAAACAAAAGGTTTTGAGCTGTTTTTAGGGGCTCTTGTTCCTATATATATAAGTTAACTTCCTCTTATTTGAGAAGGTCACCTTGCTGCAGCAAGGATTTGATTTCCGTCCCCCAACGGCACGCACACCTCCCAATTATCAAGCCTTTGGTTCGGTCTCACGTTATAATTGTTTATTTTCTCTGTTCATCTCTGCCGGGTGTTATACCCGCAGCCACCTTCGGCTTCGGGCTCCTGGCCCGTTCTGCCCACACTCCGCTGCTGCTCCTCCTCCTGCCCGCTACCCCTTTTGCTCCTGCCGATGGCGCTTCTGCTGCTGCCGCTGATGCTGGCGCTTCTGCTGCTGCCGCTGATGCTGGCGCTTCTGCTGCTGCCGCTGATGCTGGCGCTTCTGCTGCTGTCGCTGATACTGATGCCGCTGCGGCTGATGCTGCTGTGGCTGATGCTGAAGCTGTTGCTGCCACTGATGCTGATGCTGCTGATGCTAAAGCTGTTGCTGCCGCTGATGCTGATGCCGCTGCGGCTGATGCTGCTGCGGCTGATGCTGTTGCAGCCGCCAATGCTGCTGTATGGTGTTAACTCCTCCCCCTCTAAAGATCTGCGTCCCGCGGATCAACACGTTGCAGCCTCGGTGTGTAGGTGATACCCGTAATGTTTTCCAGGAATGCCCATCCGATAGGTTCTGGGTCGGCAAAATAGGACAATGGTTTACGTTTTGCCAAGTCCATTTAATGTCTTGTCATCATAGCTATCTGCAATCAGAGCAGCTTTTTGTCTTGCATCTTCAATTGTAAAGTTGGTGTGGCGCAGGTCAGCGGTTCAAGCGAGCTTTGGGATAACAGGAGCTGAAGAAATGAGCTGTAGCAGACTGTTGTGGAGTGGGCATCTTTGTTGGTGGAGACATTAAATATTACTTATAATGTTAGGTTAGTATTCTTAATTGGTATTGTTTATTATTATTTACCAGGTTTGTGAAGAGTGCCAGTTATTAATTATTTTGATAAAAGAGAGTGATTTCGAATAATTTTTTAATCGCGACATACCCAAAGAAAAACGTAGAAAAACAGCAACGACGCAAAATTAATAGTAGAAAGGCCAAATGTGCTAATTATGAATGCTTACGGTTAGATTTAAGGTGTGCCTTGTGAATGAGTTTACCAGACTTAGTACGAACTGTCACTTTTCTATTTTCCTGCACTTCTTCTTTACTGTATAACTTCTTTTCTTTACCCTCTGCTTATTTTTAACAAAGACTGTTTCCCCTTCGGCGTACTGAATGGGTCTTTTGTTTTTAACTTGTCTATTAATGGCAAGTTCTTGTCGACGTTTGATCAGCCCCCCTGATGTCCTCAAATGTTTCGCGTTTGAAATTTGTTAGCCCTTGATAATTTATTCGGGAAACCCTTTCAAGAAAAATGTCAACCGTTTTTCGTTTCGTCACTGAGTGGACCGAGTTATTATACCTATCAACTGACATAGGCACGAGTTCAGTTACCTTAAGAAACGGAAACTCTATTTTTAGACACCTGTAGATTTCTAAGAATGTTGAATGAAATCTTTCGACTTGACCGTTTACTTCGCTTCGCTGTGTTGGGGTGTGGTATACCTCTATTTCCAATGATCTTAGGTAATTATGAACTGTTGGACAAAGGAGGCCCCGCTCATTGTCCATCACCAGAATTTTAGGTGCCGTGAAATAGTGAAGCACTTCTGCTAGTTTCTCACGTAGTTTGAGAGACGATTTAGATTCTAGAGGGAAAAGCTTGGCGAATTTGGAAAATTTGTCTATACAGCTAAGAAACTTGTGCTTTTCCAACATGAAGATGTCCACGTGTAGAATTTCGCACGGATAGTTCGGTACAGGGGTTGGCTGTAGAAGGGGCTTATTAGGGTGTCTGTCATATTTGTGTACCTTGCAGATCTGACAAGTTGCCGTAAACGTTTTTATTTTGTTTGCCATTTTTAGAAAATAACATCGTTCTAACAGCTGACGTCTGACCTCTTCGGGATTTCTATGGGCTCTGCGATGTTCGTTATCAATTGCTTCGAGAATCTCGTCTTCTCCTACTAAATCAGTTACCAGCCTTTGTGTGATCCCTGAGCTTGTAGGACTTAAAGAAATCTAGGTAACATGTTTGTAGGAGCTGCAAATGGCTTTCAGGTATTTTTATTCCATTAATTACAGATGGATTGATGTAAGTCTTTAGCAAACTAGTTATCTCTAAAGTGGTCAATGTTTTCAATGGGACTAGGTGACGCTTGAACCCGGGGTGTGGGTTAATACAAGAGTAGACAGATCGCGACGGTTCGAAAATAATCTGGTTTCTATACACATTTATTGGGACTTCCATATGGGGAATAAGGTCAGGAGCGTCTCGTTGTCCACTGTGCATTGTTGCCAACGAGTCTGTGTCATGGAGGACCAATAGATTCGTGTCCGACTGTTTGGGGGCATAGGGGATACGCGATAACACATCCGCAACCACGTTTGCCTTGCCCGGTTTATAGATCAGCTCATGATTGTATTCTTCAATTTTCGCCTTCCAACGTTTCAACTTTGCATTGAAGTTCCTATTGCTCATGGCATACGTAAGCGGCTGGTGGTCCGTATAGATTTTTATGCAGCCAGCCCCATATAGAAACGTTCGTAGGTTGTCCAGAGCCCAGACAATGGCTAACATCTCCTTTTCAATGGTGGCGTAATTTTCTTCAGTTTTGTCAAGCGATCTTGAGATGTATGATATAGGACGATCTTCTCCTGAGCTAACTTGGGACAACACGGCGCCGAGAGCAAAGTCCGATGCATCGGTAGTAAGATGAAAAGGTTTTGTAAAATCTGGAAAAGCTAAAACCTCCGATGAAGAAAGAAGGGTCTTAAGGTCTTTAAACGCTTCTAGTTCCAGTGGGCCAAGCTCAATGGAAACTTTCTTGGATTGTGAGGCCTTGATTTGTGCGTTTTTTCCTCTGGTGAGATTTGTTAGCGGCTTGGCAATTTTCGAATAATCATGTCATGCCTAAAAAGGATTTGAGCTGTTTCAGATTGGTGGGAGGCGGTATTTTTAACATTCCCTCTACTTTTTTCCTATCTACATTAATCCCTTGAGATGTGACAACGTAGCCCAGGAATTCAACACTGGTTTTCAGGAAGTGTGTCTTCTCTAAATTTACTTGTAGGATTGCTTCACGAAGCCTTGAAAATATTGCCCTGAGGTTGTGCCAATGTTCTTCATAAGTAGCACTGAAAACAATTATGTCATCAATGTAAACATAACAAATTTTTCCTATATAGTCTCTAAGAACATCGTCGATCATTCTTTGGAATATGGCTGGAGCTTTTTGAGCCCAAAGGGTAGTCTGAGAAATTCATATTTTGCATTAAGAGTTGAGAATGCGGTTTTTGGAATGTCCGCGGGATCCATATGTTTCTGATGGAACCCCGAGGTTAAGTCAAGAGTCGTAAAGAGTTTCGCCTTGCCTAAACTAGCTAACGAAGATGTAATGTCAGGAATTGGGTAGGTATCTGGTATTGTGACAGCATTTAATCGTTTGTAATCGATTACCATACGAAACTGTTTTTCTCCATTTGGTTTTGGTTTTTTAGCGACAACCCACACTGGAGAATTATAGGAACTTTCTGAGGGTCGTATCATGCCGTCACGAAGAAGTTCAGCGACTTGTCGGTCAACCTCGTCCCGCATGTTGACTGGATAGGGGTAGAACTTAGAATAGATGGGTTCTTGGGTATTAGTCCGAATTGTTGCTTTGATTCGGGTTTCCACAGAGCCACCAAGCGTAACCGGATCGAATACGGAAGCGAACTCATTAATTAGTGTCTCAATAATGGATTTGATTTCCTGGGGGGTGCCCATCTTCTATGACAAAATTAAGTTGGGTCGATTCCCGGTTCAGAAGTGGTATTACCACCCCTGGTTCTATGATTAAGACGTTATGTGCCCAATCAATTTTCGCTTTCAATTTCTTTAGTGTATCATCTCCTATAATGCCATCGAAACTTTTTAAATTAGGAAGAGTAAAGAAGGTTAGTGGAATATCATTACCCAGAGGAGCGAAGAAAGGTCCAATGAGGTATTGTGAAATTTTTATGGGTCCATTTGCTGATTGTACTAGGAAGGGTTTTTGAAGTTGAATAGCACCCTCCGAAAGATCTAGACTAATAAAGTTTTTGTTTGCGCCAGTGTCGATTAAAAACTGTCGCACCTTTCTATCTGCATCAACGTATTCTATGTAGGGTACGCTGGATAGGCCTTTTTCATAAAATTTACTTGATCTTCGATCTCGATTTTCTTCGAATTTGATGGCTGGGCAAAAGCCACGCGTGTGGCATATTCACCTTTTTCGGAGGTGGAGTCTCCCACAATGTTCATGTGTGAGGGTTCTTTTACTACGCCACCGTCAGTGGCCATATGATATAATGGTTGTTCCTTT
Organism: Drosophila equinoxialis; assembly: GCA_018150345.1. Taxonomy (NCBI): domain Eukaryota; kingdom Metazoa; phylum Arthropoda; class Insecta; order Diptera; family Drosophilidae; genus Drosophila; species Drosophila equinoxialis. The sequence continues at coordinate 262,430 of JAECWI010000901.1, read as the reverse complement.
CTAAAGGGATTCATGGAATCAGAAGAGTTCCTCTTTTGGCTACTGCCATTCCCATAATTCCGGAAACGGCTCCTAGATTGGCCTGATCCACTTGCTTCTAGTTTAATAGCCGGTGTCAGAGCCTGAGGCCTGGAAGGTAAGGCATAACGATACGGTATTGGGTTTTGTTGGTGAGGATAAGACATGGTATAAGGAAGGCCGATACATGGGTCGGGGTCGGTAGTAAGGGGTGTTTGTGCGTGTGTGCCAAGTTTCGTTAGAGGCGTATGCTAGGGAGGGCTTCCCAGCTGAAATAACAATTTCCAGTTCTAGGGCCGTAGAATAAGCTTCTCCTAACGTTTTTGGGTCCTTAACTGTTACCAAAGCCGATAATTGTGGTGACAATCCTCTTACAAATGCGCGCAAGGCCCTTTCACGGTACGAATGAATTAACGCTTCAAGAGCTTCTCTAGTGTGATTCTCGCTCTTAAGCTTCTCCATAATAAGTAAAAGATGCTTGTTGATCTGGGAGTAAAATGCTTCTAGGGTCGAGTTATTTCGGACCATCACACTCATTTGGTATTCCAAAGTTCCTAGGTCTCGTTTGTCCTCATAATGAGAGGCTAATGCCCATATTTCCTCCCAACTATCATTGGGCACGTTGCATATGTAGAGCATCTCATCTGCTTCGCCCCGTATTTTGGATCTCAGATGGAGAACCACTGCCCTATACATAGGCTTGTCCCTAACTATCTGATAATCCTGGATGATTATATCTGCTCTTCGTATCCACGCGCTAAACATACAGGCTTCGCCTGAAAATATTTACATCTCCTTTACGCAATCGGGGTGGGTTGCTATCTGCATAAGGTCAAATTCGTTTATTGCGCGAGTGGGTGGGCTAGCCACTTCGACCACAGTTTCCCCGCGCCTGTCTTCTAAGATTGTTACTTTCTCCCCTTGCTTTTTTAGCTCCTCGGTCAACACTGCCACTTGTTGTACCAAACATGTAATTGACTGTTTAATTTCTTCCATTGTTTGTACTTTTTTCTGTTCTCAAACTTATTTTTTTAATTTAATAAAATAATAAATTTTTTCAGTTTATCGATTTTTAAAAATATAAAAATAATAAATTTTTTCAGTTTAATTCAATAATGTAATTTAATTTTTTCTAGAATGAAATTGGGTATGATTTTTTGTTTTATTCATTAAATTTTGTTTTCAAACGTTTTTTATTGCTGAGTCAAAACTGTCCTTAATTGGGTATGTGTGGGTTTTATTCGCCCCAAAATGAATTCAAAGTACAATTTCTAAGAGGCAACTTCTTCACTCACCCGTTATTTAATTATCGTATGTTAGGGTTGTAAGTATTTCTTCCTTCTCCAAATATAACAGTGTAGTTTGCAGTTCTTCCGTTTTCTTTAAAAACTCCAAATTCTCCAAAGAACGATGGTGCTATGTGAAAATATGAAAAAATGGAATAAGTGTTTGTATGTACAAATTTTGTCCTTAAATGTATTTAATTCCTTATATACTTGTTTTTTTTTTTTTTTTATATTGTGATTTTTATTTTTTTTTTTGTTAATTCCCAATTTTATTTGCTTTTTGTTCTCAATTTTTGAATATTTTCGTTTTTAATTGTCGCAAGGCTGCCTATCGTGATGCCCCCTATGTCGGTTCAGGGAGGTCTCCATTATCCCTTTTAGTCCTAACAAGGACCTACTTAGGTGGAGGTGACTCCACATCCTCATTTGGGAGGATACCTTCGGTGGGAAGCACCACTGGTGGCCAATACCTGCGCATTTTTATTTTATTCTATTCTTCATAAACTTGCCACTCGCGGTGGATTTGACACTCGTTAATATTTTTGTAGGTGACCGCCAACCGCCACGTTCGCGAGAGCCCATTAATTGCTGAACGAATGTTATTCCCCTTTTTTTTAAAAAAAATCCTTATTCGTCTATGTCGCCAATGAGAATGTAAAATTTCACTTCCAAATTAACTCTTTGAGTCCCAACCACTTTAATTTTCAGCGGATATTCTTTTATTTTTTATATCATGCACTGGAGATTTGAACCCCGGACACAAAAATTAAAACTTTATTTTTATATTTTTGAAACCAACACTTCACATCCACTCGGCGACACAAAACAAAAAAAAAAATTTTTTTGATTATTTTATGAATTTCTTACCCATGCCATTTCTTACCTGTTGCTGCCGCTGATGCTGATGCCGCTGCGGCTGATGCTACTGATGCTGAAGCTGTTGCTGCCGCTGATGCTGATGCCGCTGTGGCTGATGCTGCTGCGGCTGATGCTGTTGCAGCCGCCAATGCTGCTGTATGGTGTTAACTTATATATATATTTTTTTTTCTCTTTTCCCCGTATTTGTCATATTAATGTTATTAAATTAAAATAGTCTCATATAGGAGCGTTAGTCAGTGAGATTATTATTAGAATTATAAAAAAAATTTTTTTTAATAAACTCCATATGTTTGATAATTCCATAAGTAAATTTGATGATATATCTCTTATACCCACAATGGGGTTAATAGAAACAAAATCAGTGGACTCCACTGCTAATGTAATAAATAAAATCGAATCATCAAATACTGATTTGAGGTTAACGAACATATTGTTATTGATAATTGTCGTAGTAATGTGCGCATATGTATTATATAAAGCTTACCTATTGCACAATAAATGTGTAACCAAAAGAGCCCTGAGCCAAGCTAATGACCTAGATAAGGTCTAAAAATACATATGCACGCAAGCGACTATAGATTAAAGGAAAGTCTGAAAAATAATGGCGACTGTAGATAGATATTTTCAAAAAATAAACGCTGGGCATCCCAGTATTGTCCAAGATTTAATTGAGGTTTTTAGAAATGAGCAGATCAATTCACCACAAAACTCAATATGCTTGGTACAAATTAGATCAGCTAACCTCAATATAACGGGAGAAGATTTCCCAGTTCGAGGAGACTCTAGGGTACAGATGAGTTTCATCCTCACAGTACCATATGTATGCTGTTTTTCAAATGAAGCAGGCACATATCGTTTCTACCTAATGGAGGAACCAAGGCAGTAAGACCACATGATTTTTTTTATATATAAATACATCCGTACTAATAGGCTTAACAAGTTAGTGTAGAATATGGATAAGAAAGTAACAAAAAAGCTACAAAAATATTTACCTTTCCTCGATTTCCTGATACAATCAGGCGAAACAAATCACAAATACAAGGAAATAAGGTATTGGATAGCCCACAACTACAAATTTGAAAAAAAATATTGTAGACCTTATGGAAAAATCCATAAAAGTAGCTTATAGTAGATTGTTAGCTAAGACTCCTTTACGTAAAGACGTGCCCGGATGGGTCCACGAACTTTTCAAGGACTCAATCGCTCTGATAGACATATCAGAATCGACTAAAGAACCAATCGATCTTACCGACTCAGATGTAGAAATAATAGATACAGAATAAAAAAAAAAAACAACCATAAACATTTTCGAAACTTTTGTTATTTTTAACAAACTATGGTTACTTGGGATGAGATAATAGGACAAGCTAGAATACACGCACAAGAATTAACTAAATCTTGTAAGTGCCTCTCGCAAAACAGAGAAACATCCCAAGACACAGTAACCAAACACACAAAAATAATAACTGAGAAGCTCCAAGCTATTAGGGCAGTATTAACTGAGCACTATAGCAAACTAAAGGCAGGGCAAAAAACAGCCGCAAATGCGTTCTACAGTGATTACAAACAAAAAGCAATAACTGTGCTAACCAGACACAATATTGAATTTAAACAAACATCTGATTTGGAAACTTCAATAGTACTGGAAACAAAAACGCAACTAATGGCTGATGAAGAAATAGGTCAAGAAAAACCATCAGTGAGCTCTGATCAATCAAAAATAATTCTTAACAAACCAGCGATTCCAAAAGAAAACAACAAAATGACTCAAAGAGTGGTAGAATTCATAAACACAGCCACCAGGCTGCTACCATACTTCGATGGTGATATTAAAAATCTACCAGGTTTCATTGGGGCGCTTCGCGTACTTGACACCATAAAAGAAACGCATGAAGCAGTAGCCATCGAAATCATAAAATCAAAATTGAAAGGTCAAGCGGGTAATACTCTAAGCTCTGAAACAACGATTGATGAAGTAATACGAAAACTATCAACAATCTTCAAGGGTGAATCAGTGGATCTTTTAACAGCAAAAATTAAAAATCTGCAGAGAAACCCCAGTAACTGTGCTTCATACACAAAGGAGATTACTGAGTTGACCGACGCCCTTAAAGGCGCATATATTTCGGATGGTCTTCCAACTGAACAAGCAATAAAATACACTACCAAAGTGGCAGTGAATGCTATGGTAAGTCATACCAAAAGTCAAAGAGTCCAGATATTAATGGAATCAGGAAACTTTGATTCAGCTAAAGAAGCCATCACTAGATTTACCACTCTTTCAGTAGAGTCGGGCTCCACAGGAAGTTCCCAAAATAATACCATTTTTTATGCCCAGCATAATGACCGCGGTAGACGCCGCTATAACAATAATGGTAATTGGAGAAACAACTCGAATTGGAACAATAACAATTCGAATTGGAGCAATAGCCATGCCCACAGAGCCCAACGAGGCCAAAATTATTCACGCTACCGAAGAGGCGGCCGTGGAGGTGGACACAATAATAATAGACAAAACACAAATAACCAACAGAATGGTAATAACAACACAAATGTCCGAATTACCCAAAGTGACCAGGGAAACGGACAAGCTCCTCCAAATGCTCAAAATTAAAAAATAAAGTCTACTCTATTAACCTAAGTCTTAATAATTTTGTATCATTTAAGAACGTTAAAACCAATAAGAAAATAACATTCTTAATTGATACCGGTGCAGATATTTCAATAATAAAAGAAAATTCTGATGTATTTCACGACATCCAAGTAAACAAAACCGTAGACATTCGAGGCATAGGAGAAGGAGTAATAAACTCCAAAGGCCTAGTCTCAATAGAATTACAGACAGATAAATACATTATTCCATACGAATTTCATCTGCTTCATTCAGATTTCGCAATCCCATGCGATGGAATAATAGGATTAGATTTCATAAAAACTTTTAATTGCAAATTAGATTACGGCAATTCAGAAGATTGGTTTATACTTAGACCACAAGAATTAACGTACCCAATCTATGTTCCAATAACATTCAATTCTGGTAATAACTCAACACTTCTACCAGCAAGATCCCAAGTGGTACGCAAAATAGAACTATCTTCAGCAGAAGGTAACATTCTAATTCCGAATCAGGAAATTAAACCGGGTGTTTATGTTGCAAACACTATTGCAACAACCCAAAGTACTTTTGTCCGACTCTTAAATACTACAGATAAATGCCAAATAGTAGGCTTTAACAATTTAAAATTTGAATCACTTTCGAACTACGATATAGTTCAAAATACCAAAGATATAAGAAAAGAATCTGTAATTCATAAATTGAAGAAAAATTTCCCAACACTATTCAAAGACAAACTTGAAGAGTTATGCACTGAGTATAGTGATGTGTTCGGACTTGACACCGAACCGATCACAACAAATAATTTTTATAAACAAAAATTAAGACTTAAGGATGATGAACCGGTATATGTGAAAAATTACCGGAGTCCGCATAGCCAAATAGACGAGATCCAGCGACAAGTTGGAAAGTTAATTGAACAGGGTATTGTTGAACCGTCTGTTTCGCCTTATAATAGCCCACTCTTACTAGTCCCAAAGAAAACACTTTCGGGATCTAAGGAAAAAAAATTGGCGATTAGTAATTGACTATCGTCAAATAAACAAAAAATTGCTGTCAGATAAGTTTCCGCTCCCCAGAATTGATGATATTCTTGATCAATTGGGAAGAGCAAAATATTTTTCTTGCCTTGACTTAATGTCAGGTTTTCACCAAATAGAACTAGAAGAAAAATCAAGAGATATAACGTCTTTTTCAACGAGCAATGGCTCATATCGCTTCACGCGATTACCTTTCGGTCTAAAAATAGCACCTAATTCATTTCAGAGAATGATGACAATAGCATTCTCAGGGCTTGAGCCCAGCCAAGCTTTCCTCTATATGGATGATTTAATCGTTATCGGTTGTTCTGAACAACATATGATTAAAAATTTAGTAGATGTTTTTAAACTTTGCAGAAAAAACAATCTAAAACTGCATCCAGAAAAATGCTCATTTTTTATGCATGAGGTGACATTCCTAGGTCACAAATGCACAGACAAAGGAATCTTACCAGACGACACAAAATTTGACGTCATCAAGAATTATCCAGTCCCACATGATGCAGATAGTGCTAGACGTTTCGTTGCATTTTGTAATTATTATCGACGTTTCATAAAAAATTTCGCCGAATATTCCCGGCACATAACAAGATTATGTAAAAAGAATGTTCCATTCGAATGGACAGCAGAATGCGAAAATGCATTCCAATACTTAAAAGAAAAGCTCGTTCAACCTAATCTATTGCAGTACCCAGATTTCAGCAAAGAATTTTGCATAATCACAGATGCAAGCAAACAAGCATGTGGAGCAGTTTTAACACAAAACTATAATGGACTCCAGCTTCCAGTTTCATATGCATCAAGAGCGTTCACTAAAGGTGAAAGCAACAAAAGTACTACAGAACAAGAGCTAGCAGCAATACATTGGGCAATAACACATTTTCGACCATACATATATGGAAAACATTTCACAGTGCGAACAGACCATAGACCATTAACATATTTATTCTCCATGGTCAACCCGAGTTCAAAACTAACACGCATGCGGCTAGAATTGGAAGAGTACGACTTTACAGTAGAGTATTTGAGAGGTAAAGATAATTTTGTGGCAGACGCCTTATCGCGGATAACTATATCCGAATTAAAAGATATGAGTACAAAAGTCCTGAAAGTCACTACCAGGCAACAAAGTAGACAGAAAAACTGCGCAGTTAATAAAGAAGAACTTTTGCCAAGGCAAAAACTTCAAAATGCTTCTAGGCCCAACGTATACGAAGTCATCAATAATGACGAGGTACGGAAAGTAGTGACCTTGCGAATAACAGAATCTAAATGTTCACTGAAACGTGGAAAGAAAGTTATGGCAAGAATTGAAGTTAGCGATTTGTATACCAATGGAATTCTCGACTTAGGTCAGTTCTTCCAAAGGCTTGAAATGCAAGCCGGTATACTTGAAATCAGCCAACTAAAATTGGCACCGAGCGAAAAGATCTTTGAAATTATTTCAATTGATTCTTTTAAAAATATGGGCAATACTATATTGAAAACATTAAGAGTAGCGCTACTCCGGCCGGTGACCCTAATAGCAAATGAAAAAGAAAAAGAAGCAATACTGTCTACATATCATGATGATCCAATTCAAGGAGGTCATACTGGCATTACCAGAACACTGGCAAAAATCAAAAGACACTACTATTGGAAAAATATGGGACGCCATATAAAAGAGTACATAAGGAGATGTCATAAATGCCAGGTGTCAAAAACGACGACACATACGAAGACTCCTATGATAATAACAGAAACACCAGCGAAGGCTTTTGATAAAGTTATAGTGGACACAATAGGTCCGCTACCAAAATCAGATAATGAAAATGAGTATATTGTCACATTGATATGCGATCTGACAAAATACTTAATAGCCATTCCAGTCGCATCTAAGAGTGCAAGTAATGTAGCTAAAGCTATATTCGAAAATTGTATACTACAGTACGGTCCAATGAAAACACTCATTACGGACATGGGAACTGAGTATAAAAATCAGATTATAACAGATATATGCAAGTACATGAGGATTAAAAATCTGACATCTACAGCATACCACCACCAGACTTTAGGGACAATAGAACGAAGTCATAGAACATTCAATGAATATATTCGGTCATACATATCAGCAGATAAGTCCGATTGGGATGCTTGGATACAATATTTCACTTATTGTTACAACACAACACCCTCGGCAGTGCATGAATATTGTCCATACGAACTAGTATTTGGAAGACTACCAAATCAGTTCATAGATTTTAACAAAATAGATAGAATAGATCCAATATACAATTTAGACGACTACTCTAAGGAAATAAAATTTAGAATAGAAATAGCATATAAAAGAGCTAGGATAATGTTAGAAAACCATAAGTTAAAGAATAAGAAATATTACGACAAATATATTTCCGATTTTGATTTAAAAATAGGAGATAAAGTCTTATTAAGAAAAGAAATAGGTCATAAACTAGATGCTAAATATATAGGGCCTTATAAGGTAGTGAGTATAGAAGAAAATGACAATATACTAATAGCAGATGATAAGAATAAAAACCAGAAGGTTCATAAAAACAGACTAAAACCGTTTTCGGAATGATCAACCGTAAAAATAATCAACCATAAAAAAAAAAAACAAAACAAAATATAAAAAAAAAAACAAAAAAAAAAAAATCTTTATGGATTCATCTACTATTGAAAACAAATTCATGCAATTTCTAAAAACAAGAAAAAGAAAAGAAAAACAAAAAAAAAAAAATTTTTTTCTCGTAAGATACACCTTTACTTTACCTTTATTTTACCTTTCTATATCAATAATCGTTACAATAACTCCACAATATTACGTTATTCCCTAAAAGGGGAGGTGTAGTATATTCATACAAATAATCATTCAATACAATTGGAATATTGACAACTGTTTTCTGCTGTGTGTATTATCTGTTAAATGAAAGAGGAAAAAATAAAGAAAATATAGAAATGTATTTTTTGTTGTGAATTATTTAATTTATATATATATTACATATAATTTATATTTGAGAAATAATTTATCGACGGTCACAACCACACATTTTGTTAGTAAAACTGAAACACAAGTTGTAAACAAAACAAAACACAAATACAACACGCTGGCATTTGCCGCCAAATACATACATACATTTCTTTCTGCATCTTCGCCTTCCATTTTGCACGTCTGCTCACAATTTCTCAAAGCACAAAGTGTGTACACAAAGTATTCTGCGAACTACTACTTGAGTAGTTCGAATATTCTCGAAGTTTTCATTTCATTTTGCTCTCCTTTCGTTATACTCTGTTTTTCGAGACGAAACACAACATGTTCCTCTAGCGGAACAGTACTATACACATTCGTCTCATTCTGTCTTTTTCACTCACTCATATTCTACTCAATTCGAATGTACTCAATGTGGCTTTCTTTCGAATGCATTCATGCAGACGTCTAGTTAGTATGCCCCATGCCGATGCCCTAAGCAGAATAGAAACTGCCGCCTACGTTGACGATTTAAACCTCGACTTCCAACTGTAGCTAGTGTACCGCCTGGCCCCGAGGGGTGTACCGCAACGGTATGTCCCGTCCGAAATGATAAATCATGTCATCCGATTAGTGCATGAAAAACTTGGCCATATGGCCACGGAGAAGTGTTGTACACAAATCAAGAAGTACTATTGGTTCCCGTGTATGAAGTCTTACGTTAACAATTACATTTAAAATTGCCTCAAATGTATCTATTACTCCGCTTCCGCTCCTGACAGTCGTGTCGTATTCCGAAAGTGCCCCTGCCGTTCGATACCATTAACATTGATCACACGCTCTAAGAAGAAGTATCTTCTGGTGGTCATTGACGCTTTCACTAAATTTGTGAAGCTGTACCCTGCCTCCACTACTAATTCGCGTGAAATGTGTCAGACGTTAAAGACTCAGTACTTTGTAAATTACAGTAGACCCCGACGAATTATCAGCGACCTAGGTACCTGCTTTACTTCCTCCGATTTTGGATAATTTCTGAGGTCCAATAATATAATTCATGTGCAAAATGCCACTGCCTCACCTCGGGCCAACGGCCAAATCGAGCGGGTTAACCGGGTTTGGGCCCTATGTTGGCTAAACTGACGGAACCCTTGGACCACGCGGATTGGGTCCAACAACTGCCGAACATAGAGTTCGCATTAAATAATTTCGTCCACTCCACAACAAAATTTGACGCTTCTGTACTCCTATTCGGAGTTGAACAACGAGGCGTGGTAGTGGATGAACTAACCGAACGATTGGGTGAGAGGACGGAGGAGGTCGATGCCTCAGAGGTATACGTCCGGAGATTAGCCTTCCGTAATATTGTTAAGTCCCAAGAATATAATGCTGAGTACTAAGCGAAGCACCACCTCCAGGCCGTTAGTTTTAAGGAGGGTGATTTCGTAGTTATTAAGAATGTGGATACTTCGGCAGGTGCAAACAAAAAACTTATCAAACGATATCGTGGTCCGTACGTCGTTCATAAAAACTTCCGAATGACCGATTTGTTATCCGGGACGTAGAGGGCTCCCAGATCACCCAACTGCCGTATGATGGGGTACTAGAAGCCTCCAAATCAAAGCTGTGGGCAGCCCCTGATCAAGATTGCACTTCTGATATCCAAACAAGGGCGACACTAGCCACTTAATGTTATTATGTATCTTCTTTTGTTAGCAACTAGAATCGAGGTCGATTACTTGTCAGGACGGCCGAGTTCTAAGATGTCAGGTTTTTTGGAAGTCTGTTAAATGTTCACACTTATATCGAAGACTGTATTTTAAGTATTGATTGTTAGTAGTAAGTCAGAATTATAAGTATCGATTGTTAATAGTAAGTCACTATCTTTAAGTATCGATTGTTAGTATTAAGTTGCCCAGGGAAAATATCGATATGCGACCTAAGGCCACACTGGAGTTGGCCTCCTTCTTCTTCCGGCAACAAGACAACTAGACAGACGCCCTATCTGCGCAGCGAAAAATAAATCTATTGCCATCGCTAATGGTACTTATATTTTCAGAAAATAAATATGCTATTACAAAATCAACTCCCAAACACTTGTAACTACACTAAAACATATAAGAATTATCAAACTAATTACATTGAACCAAACATAATTGTAACATGGAATTTACCAAAAACAAAACTTAACCAAAATTGTGTAAACAACGACTTAATAATAAAAGGCAACAAATTAACAAACATTTACGATTGAGCCCGTTCTTCTTTATTCTCCAGAATTTTCTACTTTGCGATTTAAGTCCTACTTTTAATCGAAGCATTTGCGTTTGTGTATCGGTATCCTCTATAATGTAAATAAAATCATCATTAGTTTAAACGAAGTTATCGCGCGTTTTAATTTCACCCCAAACCCAGACCCAGAAGAAATTAGCACCCCTCCACGAACATTGGTCCTTCGAGCCGGATATTCTTCCGCTCCTCCAGCTTGCATCGGCGGAATTCCTGCTAAGAACAAAATTTCTTCACTTCATGTGCCCCTACATACTTATAAAAGTGTGAGGTTTCCCGCTGAAAGATCATAGCGACCTCCACACTTTTATATACTTGTATTTACATACCTGACCTATCTCCTTAGTGTGTTTGTCCAAGCTTTTTTTTCTTTCCAGGACCACTCATTTTTTTCAGCACTTGTCCAATTCCACTTTTATTTTCTCCAATTACCATACATACATACATATGTAAAACTCGTTTAGACCCAGATGTACATGTATTTCCCACAGCTGTTTGCCAAGTCCGCGTTAAAGTGTAAAAGACAAAACAAATTATTAAAGTGTTATATATAAAAAAAAAAAGGAAAAAAACAATTTAATTAAAGTGTACACCACGATTTCTAATGTGTTCGAATTATTTCAATTGCCCAATTAATTTCCTCACGCGCTTATCCGCAAAACGGTGTATATACTTACATACATACATACATCGTCATATGTTGATGTACGTGTATATGTACATACATATCAATATATACATAATTCATTTCGTTGTCGCACATTTACCACAAAAAAATAGTAATTAAAATATTCACCGCGATTTCCTGTGTGTTCGAATTTCAATTGCCCAATTAATTTCCTCACGCGCGTATCCGCAAGCCGGTGTATATACTTACATACATATATCGTCATATGTTGATGTACGTGTATATGTACATATTTATATACACATAATTCATTTCGGTGTCGCACATTTACCATAAAAAAATAGTAATTAAAGTACTCACGCGCGTATTCGTAAACCGTTACCGTTTCTTACATGCATACATACATCGTCATATATTGATGCAAGCACATACATATGTACATATCCACATAAACATAATCCATTTCGGTGTCGCACATTTATTTAACAAATGGAACCAAACAAGGGCATTAAATTTCCTATCATCCGATCGAGTTAGCTAAATAACAAATTAATTACGTTTTTGTAAACAACGCGCGTGCGCACATACATATATATACTTACCTGTGTACTAACGCCTGTATATATCCAGGCATTTGTCCATATGCACTGATCGTTAAGTTTATTCCTTTCGCGCACAACATTCGCCGTATGTAAAAGCGATTCGTTTTTGTTTTTTTTCTCTCCGCACAACAACGTAAAATTATTATAACACAATTAATCAGCAAATTCGACCGCGTCAAAGTAGGTATACCCTTGCAACTTTTTGGGTTACTCTTTCCTTAGCTATAGCCATCAAAGTGAAATAAGTTTTATCTAAAAAAGGCTAATGTTTGCGAAAGAATGGCCTACAATCTGAGCATACGAAATAACGATCAAAATCACTGATTTTCACCGATCGTTCCTATAGGAGCTATATGATATAGTCACCCGATCTTTATCAAATTCGGAACTGTCATTAACAAATTTATTAAACTAACAAATGTTTCATTTGAAAGCAATCGCGTCAAAAGTAACGAAGTTATTGACAAAAGTCACTGTTTTCGACCGCTCGTTCCTATGGGAGCTATATGATATAGTCACCTGATCTTGATCAATTAATCATTTGGTTTAAATGTGCAATAGACTGAACAATATTAAATTTCACGACAATAGTTGAGAAAATACCGAAATACAGTGAGAAAAGTCACTGTTCGTGACTTTGCCGTTTGTATGGGAGCTATACGATATAGTGGTCCGATCCGCCTGAATCCGAGAAATACAAACTGTGCAGTATATACAAGCCTACATGCAAAATTACAGAACTCGTCTCGTCGTGGTGATCAAGAATATATATTGTTTATATGGTCGGAGATGCTTCCTTCTATGCGTTGCACACTTCTGACCAAAATTAATATACCCTTTTTGCAAGGGAATAAAAAACCAAATATATAAACAGTGGCCAGCAGCTGTTTTCGACGTGACACGTGAGTCGAGTCGTGATATCGATAGGCGGCTCGAGTGCTCCAAATTCAAATTACATTATTTCCGATTCCCCTCACCTAATTATATACCCGTCCATATTTATAAATAAATGCATCAAACTATTTTTTCCAGCATTATCGTGCCCATATATATATTCGTTCATATTTATAAATTATACATATAATTTTTTCCGGCCAGTATTTTGCGCATATATAGACATATCCGCCCATATTTATAAATAAATGCATATATATTTTTTTCCAGGCCTATATATGTATATCCGTCCATATTTATAAATTATATATAATGTTTACAGTATTTTGCGCATATATAGTCATATATCCAACAACAATCCCTAATAACTTATAAATTTTTCGCAAAATTATAAACAAATCTGTCCCCAAAAAACCTCAAAGAGTGCAAACGCTTAGTAAGCGAAATCACTAAGCCAATCAAATACCAAATCAAGATATCATACGATCAATAGCTCCCACTACTGGCATAAGAAGCTTTCAACATAATTGTAAACACAAAAACTTTCTAACCGAACTGTAAACTTAATTGTATGAATAATTATAAGTTAGTTCTTAAGACACATTCTTTAAATAAAGATCGTTTCTTTTGGAACTCATTTCATAGATCCAAATTTTCTTTTTTTCACTTATAAAGGAAATGGGTTTATAATTGGCGCAGTCGGTAGGATCGGTAAAAGTGAGCTAGATATTCTATCCGTGTGACACATAGAAATATTATCCATGTATTACATAGAATTAGTGAATAATCACTATAAAACTCCGATCCGACATCAAGAATTTACTGGCACCGCTCAGAAGCCAACAACAGTGAAAAATATTTACGCCAACTGTGTGTGGAACTATCAACTGTGTGTTGCAACCAAAACTAAAAAAAAAAATAAGTTTGTAACAGAATTAGAAGATAAGTCTTATATTATTACAAACAAGCTTAGTCTTGAAAACGATGCAAATAACACCATTCTTTATACAAATGCCTTAAATAATACTATAAAAGATGTAATAAATAAAAAAATTACCCGATAGATTATTTATGACGTTAGCTAGACATGATATAACAACAGTAAGCAAGCTAAAACAAGTAGCTCAAAGAAAAGAGTTATACGAGGATAGTATAACAAAAATCAGAAAATCAAATCAATGCCAAAATCAAAAAAGTGGAAAATCTTTTGTACCCAATAGTACAACTCAAACAAAACAATCAGACACAACACAAAACCAAAAACTTTTCCAAGAATTTCAACAAAAATTAAATATTGATAGGGCCCAAAATCCAATAAATTATCAACAGCAAAATAATTAAAAAAAAAAAAAATGCAGCAAACCAGCCTACAAAAAGGCCAAGAGAAAGTAGTAGTGGAATTAGCAAAATGGACACATCCGAAAATTTTCATCAGAATGCCTCGGATCAATCAGAAGAAGAGATAGAGACAAGTCCTTCATCAGAATCACAATGAACAATAAACCTTTGAGATGTGTAGTCGCCTTAGGCTCCTCAATAAATATAATGTCCGAACACTTTTTTAATTTCAAAACCTATTTAGGAGATTCCAAAATTGACACGATTGAAGGAGCAGTAGAACCAAAAGAAATAATTTGCCTTGCACCCAGAAAACTTTGTCCGACAGAACAAAAATTCTATATCCATAAATTTTCAAATAATTACGACATGTTAATAGGCAGAACTTTAAATTATGAAGAGGAATATGTAGAGCTAGGAAACTATACATTTTATTTCAGAGATATGGAAGAAACAGAAGATGACATAGAATGTTTAGACCCACCTACAGAGAGGGACCCAGACACAAATGAAATAATAGAAAGTAAGAAGTATAGACTCGACCATTTAAATAACGAGGAAACACACAAACTAAAAACAATCTTGTACGAATTCAGCGATATTCAGTTCCGAGATGGTGAAAATTTGACTTTCACGAGTACAATAAAGCACTGTATGCATACAAAACATGAGGACCCAATTTATAAACGTCCTTACAAATATCCCCAAACGTTTGACATAGAAGTCAACAAACAAATAAATGAAATGATCGAACAGGGTATCATTCGAAAATCGAACTCACCCTACTGTTCACCCATTTGGATCGTTCCAAAAAAGGAGATGCTTCCAACAAACAAAAATTCAGATTAGTCATTGACTACCGAAATTTGAATGAAGTCACAATAGATGACAAATTTCCAATTCCAGTCATGGATGAAATTCTTGACAAACTGGGAAAATGCTTAACTTTATCACCATTGATTTAGCTAAGGGATTTCATCAAATTCAAATGGATCCTGAATCTATTGCAAAAACAGCTTTCTCAACTAAACATGGCCATTACGGTCTTAAAAATGCCCCGGCAACATTCAAAGATGCATGAATAATCTTTTAGAAGACCTTATTTATAAGGATTGTCTTGTTTATCTGGATGACATTATAGTGTACTTCATTTCATTGGAGGAACACATACTATCTTTCAGAAAGGTATTTTAGAAACTAAGAGAAGCTAATCTTAAACTCCAACGCGACAAATGCGAATTTATGAAAAGGGAAACAGAATTCCTTGGTCATGTAATAACAACAGAAGGTATAAACCTAACTCAAATAAAATCAAAGCAATTCAAAATTTTCCGATCGCTAAAACCCCAAAAGAAATAAACTCATTTTTAGGATTATGCGGATTCTTCCGAAAATTCATACCAAACCTTGCACATATTGCAAAACCTTTAACTCTTCGATTAAAGAAAGGAGCTAAAATTTACATAAACGACCCACATTAAATTTCATCATTTGAAAAATTAAAATATCTTCTTATGAACGACCCCATACTTGCATACCCCGATTTTAAAATTCCCATTTTTCCTAACCACACATGCTAGCAATATAGCTTTGCGCGCTCACATCTCACAGGACCATAGACCTATTTCTTACGCAAACAGAACGTTGAACGAACATGAGATCAATTATTCAGCTATAGAAAAAGAATTACTAGCAATAGTTTTGGGCAACAAAGTATTGCAGACCATACCTTTTCGGGAAAAAGTTCGAAATTCTAAGCGACCATAAGCCTTTAGTATGGCTCAGCAATATAAAAGAACCAAATATGAAACATCAACGATGGAAAATAAAGCTAAATGAGTTTGATTATAAAATTAAATATTTACCCGGCAATGAAAATCACGTAGCAGATGCCCTTTCCAGAATTAAAACAGATGAAAACTTTTTAGGATCGACAGACAGCACCGCAGATACAATAAATAGTGCTCATGAGTATAATGGAAATTACATTCCAATAGTAGAAAAACCCATTAATAATTTTAACAGGCAAATAGAATTCATTAGAGGTTCAGAAGACAAAGCAGAAACATAAACCTATTTGTTATAAATCAAACATAAAAATAACATACAAAGAAATGACCAATGCTTACGCAAGGGATATAATTAAAGGATATCTTTGCGTTAAGAAAATTGTACTATATTTCCATAATGAACAAGATTATCACATATTTCAACAAGCCTTTATTGAAATAATACGATCGAACGCAAATACAAACACCACGAAATCAAGCATTATGTTAAGGGACATTCAAAAGTTTGCACAATTCAAAGAAATCATTCTAAAACAACATAAAGAATTATTACATCCAGGAATCGAAAAAACGATTAACTTGTTTAAAGAAAAATACCTTATTCAAAACATTATTAACGAATGCTCAGTATGCAATAACGCATAGACAGAAAATAGAAATACAAAACTAACTTTTGAAATAACACCAGAAACATTTAACGTCAGAGAAAAATACGTCATGGACTTTTACATGATCGACAATTTACAATTCCTTTCATGCATTGACATTTACTCGAAATTTGCAACACTTGTAGAAGTAAAATCCAGAGATTGGTTAGAAGCCAAGAGAGCAATTATGAAAGTATTCACTAAAACGGGCAAACCAATAGAAATAAAATCAGACAAAGATTCAGCATTTCGTGTATAGCACTAAAAAATTGGCTACAAGAAGAAAATGTAAAGTTAGAAATTACAACAAGTAAAAGCGGCATTTCAGACGTAGAAAGATGCCATAAAACAGTTAACGAAAAACTCAAAATTATAAATAGCGAAAATGACATCGAAGATAAATTACCTAAATTTGAAAAAATTCTCTGCATATACAACCATAAGACGAGACATAAAACAACTAACCGAACACCAGCGGACATTTTTATCTATGCACGACTACCCGACTATAATACCCAAACAAATAAAATACATAAAATAAACAATTTAAATAAAGATAGACACGACTTTGAAATCGATACTAGATTTAAACAAGCCCCATTAGTAAAGTCAAGAACAACAAATCCATTCAAAAAGACTGGAGAAATAAATCAGTTAGCTGAAAAACATTTTGAAGAAAGAAATAGAGGACAAAAGGTCACACACTACAAATCAAAAATAAAAAAAAAAGAAAGTTAATAAAAGCAAGTAGTACAATTGATACATTACAGGTCAACAACTCAAGATTGACATAAACCCAGTAAAAGCACCGAACGGTTACTTAATATTTAAGACAGGAACCATGGACTTACCGACAAACTTTGAATTTCATTATTTAAAAGTGAATTTATCGCTAATCGTTAATCCAACAAGCACAGGAATTTAAAGACATAATCCATATTCAATACTTAACACAAAAACTAAGTAGGGAAATTAATGGAATACAAATTGTAAAACGTAATAAACGAGGACTAATTAACGGAATTGGTTCAATATACAAATACATTTTTGGTACTCTTGATCAAGACGAATTAGAAGAAAAAATAAATAATCTTGAAAGTAATAGCGTACATGCAAACGAACTTAATTAGTTAATAGACACTATAAGTATAATAGAGGTTAATAAGTAACAAACAACCTCAAGGAAGAAAAAGGAAAAATCAGTAAAAGTAGAAATTCTAATCTTTAATTTTGAGCATTTCAGAGAATACATTGCAGACATAGAAATGGGCATGCAGCTCACTAGACTAGGAGTTTTCAACCAAAAAAACCAAAACTTTTAAAACATAATCGCTTAAGTCATGTAAATTCGGAAAAACTATTGAATACAAAAACATCCACCTGGCTTAACCCAAATTCAAACGAGATATTTATCATTTCAAACATTCCTTAAGAAATAATAAAAAACCCCTATCTTTGAGATATTTTCTTATCCAGATGAAAATAAAAATATTTTGACAGAAAATTCATACGATAAATACTATTTTAACAACAACACTTTGTTTAATAAAACTACAAAACAAATAGAAACTAATGAATGTATAATAGGCATTTTAAATCAAATCCCAACCACTTGCAAATACAAATTAATTACATTGAACCAAACATAATTGTAACGGAATTTAACAAAAAACAAAACTTAATCAAAATTGTGTAAACAACGACTTAATAATAGAAGGCAATAACATAATAAAAATTTACGATTGTGCCTTAATATTAAATGAAATATCAATAACAAATTCATTGCTTGACTACATTCAAAGCATTTATGTAACAAACAATATCACTAGTCTAGAACCTATTTATTTTATCCAAACAATGGAGATAATTAACGAACACACAAAATATTATACTGTATTTCAAACTATTAAGAATTAAGAATGGTATTCCCACAGAAAAAATCGAAATCCCATTTGTTGAAAAAAATGAATCCCAAAGTATAAACAAAATTGACACTACAATCTTTACGGCTGAGAAAAATCTCTCGCTATATCCTAATGTATCCGCCTGAGGACAGGGTATTTTCTTTAGGATGGGGGAGTCATATATCCAACAACAATCCCTAATAACTTATAAATTTTTCGCCCTTACAATTTATAACTTTAAAGTAAACATCTATTTTATTCACAAACAATTGGACACTTGCAATAACAATTGTCCCCCCAAAAATCTTCCAGCGTGAGAATGCAATATTATAAAAAAATCTGTCCCCAAAAATTCCTCTAAGCGTGAGAACGCTTAGTACGCCAATCAAGATATCATACGATCGACCACTACTAGCATAAAAAGCTTTCAACATAATTGTAAACATAAAAAGCTTTCTAACCGAACTGTAAACTTAATTCTATGATAAGTTAGTATTTAAGACATATTCTTTAAATAAAGATCGTTTCTTTTGAGTTCATTAGATCCAAGTTTTATTTTTTTATTGACTTATGAAGGAAATCGTTTTATAATTATATATATATATCCGCCCATATTTAGAAATAAATACATATATATTTTTTCCAGCACTATCGGGCCCATATTTATGTATCAGTCCATATTTATAAATTATATATATAATTTTTCCGGCCAGTATTTTGCGTACATATATATATCCGCCCATATTTATAAATAAATACATATATATTTTTTCCAGCACTATCGGACCCATATTTATATATCCGTCCTTATTTACAAATTGTATATATAATTTTTCCGGCCAGTATTTTGCGCACATATATATATATCCGCCTATTATTCTAAATAAATACATATATGTATATTTTCTTCCAGCATTATCGGGCCCATATATATATCCGTCCATATTTGTAAATCATATATAATTTTTTCCGCCCATTATTTAGCGCACATATATATATCCAGATCCAGATTTATATAAAAACGTTTCTTTTTTCTTTGCCCTATACATCTTTATTTCTATACTTCATACGCGTTTTTGTCTTATATGTATGTAAATTTGTTTTGTAATCACTCCGCTTTGTCTACGATCCGCATTCGTGCGTTCGTATATTGTTCCGCATATATCCCCATTAAAAGGGCTCCGTTTCTGAGCCACGCGTGAGAGAAATCTCCCGCAATCCTGCGGGCACAGTGAGAAAATTCTTGACTCTGTTCGAAGCTCGTGAGAGAGAAGCTCTAACTTCTGAAGTGCCCTTATTTTCCATTAAAATGCACTTAGAGCAGCTCAAATCCCTTTGGTCACAAGGCCTTGACGACCCAACCAGACGAGGACAGCCTAGCCAACATAAGCCACATTAAAGCGAATCACGAATCCGCTTACGCGGCGTATGTGCGATGCGGGACGTTGTTCGGAGAGCGCATCGAGCAGCTCTCGGCAGAGATGGTGAGTCTTAGGCGTCAGCCAACCGCTCCGTCGGGGCCTCCAGGGCATAGAGTTCCTTCGTGTGAAGTGGAGACATTTGATGGCGACAGCTTAGCATGCCATTTATATCGCCAATCCGTATTTGTCACAAGTGGAGATGCTCTATCACTTGAACGCCAAGACTCGAGGGGAAGCGAGAGCCATCGTGGCGAAGTTCGCCCTGACGAATAAGTGTTTCCATGGGAGAACCTCACCGCACGGTACGAAAATAGCCGTCTGCTTGTCATGACTCAAGTCAGACAACTCCTTCAGATTCCCGCGGTGGCACAAGAGTGGGACAGAGCCGCGACTGCGTTTCAAGGGGGTCTTACCGCTTTTGAGCGTTCGGGTGTTAGTACTGAGAATTGGGATGCCTTACTTATCGGCATATGCACTAGCAAATTGCCAAAGTCCACAATCCTGCCAAACCCGCAAGGAACGTCATCATACCCTGTTGTATTTTAGTGATGTGTCCGTGTCCTCGCCGTCCGCTGCGCAAGCCCCACCATTCGGCGCCACAGAGCGTCCGTCCACGAGCAATCAGCTCACCAATGCTCAAAGTTATTTTGCATCTACCCCAGGCAGAGGGCACTTAGGCACTGCGATTGTCACTCTACACCATCGCGGTGTGGAGCACCTTATTCGTGCGTTGATCGACTCGGGGGCCGATTTAACCTTTCTATCCGAGCGTGTCTTCAACTTGATGTACTCCTCGCAAAGCCGGAAAAGGAGGATGACCTATTCTACGAGCCGAATTTCCAGGCGACCACCCGAAACGGGAAGGACGGCCGATATATTGTGTCCCTTCCGTTCAAATGTCCGAATTGCGTTGACTTGGGTCATTCAAGACCGATCGAGCTGGCTCAATTCCTGCGGAACGAAGCACGCGTTCTCAAGGATCCCGTCCTAAAAACGCAGTACGATGCCATGATTCAAGAATACGAGGAATTAGGCCATATGAGTCGGGTGACGCCCCCTCAAGATGGGAAAAACTTCTATATCCTCCTTCACCACCACCAAAGTAACCGGGGTATTTAGTGCGTAGAGTTCCTCCACATGAGGCGTCAGCCTTAACGATGCACACCGGGCCTAATCTTCAGGCCGATATCACGCTTCAGGTACTGCAATGGCGGTTCTTTCAGTTCGTTTTTCACGCTGATATAACGCAGATGTATCGACAAATCCGAGTCGACACCAAGCATACCCCTTTTCAGCGGATCCTCCACCGAGATCGTTGCTTCAGTATTTAGGATATCATCCGATCAAAAGCTACCACTACTAACATAAAAAGCTTTCCAACCGAACTTTCAACATAATTGTAAACATAAAAAGTTTTCTAACCGAACTTTAAACCTAATAATAATGATAAGTTAGTTCTTAAGACGCATCCTTTAAATATAGATCGTTTCTTTTGAGTTCAATAGATCCAAGTTTTCTTTTTTTTCACTTATAAAGGAAATGGCTTTATAATTATATATACGTTCTTGCTCAGCATCAACAGCCAAGTGGATCTAGCCGTCCGTCTGTCGGACCATCCCGCTTTTTTGCCCCACAATTTAGATATAACATATTTTCTCAAAGACTGTGCAGACCTAAAGACATTAAATGTGGTATGTACACCTCTATAATGTAAAAAATACGGATCTTTTTTTTGCCTATACTTAAAAATACTTTTCTACTATTAAGACGTAAGGCGTGAGCTTATCAATTTTTAACATATTTTCGATACTAAATTGTAGCTAATTGACTGGGTAAAATCCCTAATTGGTCGTGTCTTTCTTTAGTTCTAAGCAGTAGCTTGCGTCGGGTTGGCTGTTCCCCGGGTAAAATAGCCATTGTAAATAAATCGCTGTTTACATTTTCTGGGTAAAGTCATTAATTGGCTACGCCTTTGCTTTGTCGTAAGCAGTAATTTGGATCGGCGTGGTCTATTTTGGAGTAAAATTGTCAATGCCTCTGTTTTTATACCCTTGCAAAAAGGGTATATTAATTTTGGTCAGAAGTGTGCAACGCTCCCATAAGAACGATCGGTCGAAAACAGTGACTTTTGTCAATAACTTCGTTATTTTTAACGCGATTGCTTTCAAAATAAACATTTCTTAGTTTAATATGTAGGTTAATGACTGTGCCGAATTTGAGAAAGATCGAGTGACTATATCATATAGCTCCCATTGAAACGATCAATGAAAAACAGTGACTTCGTTCACGCCTTACGCCTTAATGGTAGAAAAGTATTTTTAAAGACCATTTACTTTAGTGCACCAATACTGAAAGTTATGGACACGGGGTGTCATCTAACTTATGGATGATACAATGGAAAAATAAAGATCTTTATTTGGTCATCCGACTATCAAAACTTTAAGGAATTAACAAACCATAATCAAACCAAAAACATTAAGAAAAATAAATAAATTTGCATAGTACTCAGACATTGATATGTGAGTGTTACAAAAACGAAACCAAACAAAAACAAAATACGTAAAGAACCAATAGGATTTTTGCTCTGTGAGTGTTAAGCAAGGATAACTAATATACTAAATTTCTTTTTTGTCTTGGTCTCAATAGCGATTACCTGTTGCCTGGCCCTTAATTGTAAAAAGCTTAATTTGCTTAAGCAATCGCTGAAAAAACAGTTATAATATTGTTTAAACTCATTCGTAAAAATTATTCTAATTTTTCTCGAACGACATACAATAATTTTTTAAAAATGAGGAATTCTCTAAGGGGTAACGGATTGCGGAAAACATATCGCGAAGATTACAAGTATAATAGTTAGTATATTAATTGCGGTTCCCCTTTATTTTACTTATAATGATATTTTATGCAAGGTCGAAATACATCATCTGTAACTCTTGACAATATGGAAGTAACAGAATTGGTTAAAAGTGTTCAGCGCATGACCGTCTTATATTCACTTGATCAACGTGATTGGAATGAAAACGTCATTAAAACTATCAAGTTGTGGTTGCTGAAAGTAACTGAATCAACGCTTACAATATTCTACGATTGCAATATATTAACTGCTTGTCTCGGTTTTCCCGTCGCTCCTGTTCTTGATTTGTCATATTTCGTCCGCCAGCCTAGTCAAGAATTTACAGTAGAGACTTTTCATGAGTGCATTAATTTTGGAACTATACACGACGATGTAGATGGGACACATCTTCGTATATTGGAAGTCATTTACGCACCTGTTTTTAAAAACTATTCAGAATGGGGCGATAATGTGAAACAACGTTTTTGCAAATCCTTAGATCGTTATTTATCCTTTATTACCAGAATATATTTTAGAATGTCTGGCATGACCGTACTATATGTGCCGTATGTGGTTCATCAAATAGTGCGTGAAAACATATCATACGATCGAGAATTTGTCAAAAATTTAGAAGCCATCGCAGTTTCATGGGCTACTCAAATAAGGTCGCTTTTAAATGATAAGTCCTTGACAGTGCCAAGTGAATTTGTAGCAGTGGAAGATGAATATGAATTCTGGTTATATCGATGTAAGTATTGTTCAATCTTATTAATTAATTCATTGTAAATGAGATTATTATTAATCTCATTATTACACTGTGGATGAGATGTGTACAGTAGATCGGGTTAATTTTTATGGTCATAAAGGTGCGCCAGATTCCGAGTTTGTGAAACATGAAACATGTATGTCCAAAATGAATTAATTTAATTTTATTACACCCTTGCACAGGCATAGATTGCGTTCCGTTCCGTTATCTCTAAGTTCCCTCTTCCGAAATCGCGAAACTTCCAGCTTAGTCCCATTAGCAAAACCTCAAACCTCGGTACTGCTCCGGATAGGCACTCCAAGATCGGGTCATTTTAACAGTTTCTAATTTATATGCCATTGGACCACCCCACTGTGGTCGGCTGTGGAGCTCAACTTCATCTCGATCTATACTGCCTTCCACGATTCAGACGTCATCAGAACATCGCCTAGTGTCACGATCAGATGTCGTTTGCCCAATTCTTCATTGAATGTTCTGCTACTTCGTTCACACAGTTGTGTTTGATGGTGGTAATCTGTTGATGTTAGATTTTTAATTTTTAAATATTTTCATATATCTGTCATCATTTTTGACAATTTTTTTTTACATTTTTGCGCTATTGTTCGTGTTAGTTGGATAAGGCCAGTCAGCGGTTTAAGTCGCGTCTCGTTTAGCTAGTCTAAAAGATGGGAGACGGGAGCATGGGACGTAAGCCTCGCAGCCATCAAGGCTGGGCCCTTACTTAGGAGATGCACCAGAGTCTCTGGGGCTTCTTCGCTTTATGAGGCTTGCAAGCAACCATAATATCTGACTTTCTCAACTTTGTTCTGACGGTTGCACCAAACGGTATGTAAGCGGTTGAGGGCACGAGACGGTGTGCTGTCTCGTTCGATATTACCTAGTGGGGCTGCCGTCGCGTATGGTACTTGGTATCTGTTGGTGAAGGAATAAGGACTTTTTGCGATTATGGTCAGATCAGTCTCTTAGCAGATCAGTCTCTTGCAAGCATAGCCCTGAGCGAATCCCGTCCGAGTGTGAGACCGTGGGATCCCTTCGTGATGGTATCGAGACCCATGTTAGTTATCTGATATAAAAAATTATTAATTTTATCATTCGTTATGTTCGGGCTTACTATTGTTTGTTTGCTCTATAAAATTCTTTTTGGTCTTGATATGATTAAGCACGGAGCAGATTATTGTATTGTTCTTAAAAGGACTTATTTTAATGATCCACGTTTTTTTCGGAGGTTGAAATTTATATTTCATGCTCAGCGTTGGCTACTTGATAATGCGCCGTTATATGAATTTTGAGGGGGGCTTCTACAGTGTGCGAACAGTGTGTTTCGAATAGATATATGTTTCAAGAATTCTGTGTAAATTTGAAGTTAAAATATGTAACATTACGAAAGTTATCGGTCGCTAAGTTAAAAGTTAAAAATTGTTCATTAAAAAAATTAATTGGTAACGAAAAATAAATTTTTCACTTTTTTTTACCCTTTTTTTCCAATTTTACTACAAGCGATGCGAAAGAATGTCTATAGATTAAGAATTCAGACTTCATTTGCGAACGATAGGCCTTCCATCCACCCACCTCCCCCTTTTCACGGATCGCCGAAAAAAAATGCTTGTGCATAGAATAAAGTTTTTCCAACAACTGTGGAAAATTTTACTCCAACAAGGTAGAAACCCCCGTTAAGTGCATCCATGTTTTCTTTGGTTTTATGTTTATTTTTCATTTTGTACATATCTTTGGTCCATCTGATTCAGATGAACACGATGTTTAATTTTAAACATTGTGCAAATGGTCTTCAAATCTGGCTTTTTTTAGTTGTATTATACAAATTATTATTAATATAATCATTAGTAAGATAACAATTATTAAAGACACATGAAAAGTTACAGGTTGGACGTTTAAATCCTTGTCAATCTGATGTTTCTTTACCGATTATAACTGACTTCCTATTCTCAGCAATTCTTTCGTATGTATTACTGAGTTGGCTTCTACTGTTTTTTATACCCTTGCAAAAGGGGTATATTAATTTTGGTCAAAAGTGAAGTATTCCGATGCTAAGATTGTAGGCCAAAAAAGTTGCAAGGGTATAAAAACTTTGACGTGGTCAAAGTTAGCCCCAAATCTGGTAATACTATGGCATATTACCTATAATGCCTAAGAATCTTTGGATGTCTACCCACTCCTAGTGTGCATTAGTGTATTGACTTTTAGCCTTTTTATATGGTGGAAACTTTAAGGTGAAGTCAAGTGAGGACACGCCACTTATTTCTGTATATTCTTTAATTTTAGATAATATTAATATTTGACCCGCCTCTTCAGCCAAATCGTGCTCTGGGAACCAATGTCAATAAGGGCTCTAATAGAGTCTTATATCCTCCATTTACATTTTCTACTTGTAGTAGAGCTGTGGCCAACAGTGTTGGTTGTGCCGTTGTACAAGAACTACTCTCTCCTGTTTTTCTTTAATGTGAGTATGGTGTCTACACAACGAACAGACGATTTATTAGCGCATCCTGTATTGCTTAAATGGTTCAAGCATCTTGTGCAAAGATGTAATCTTTTGGCCGTTTCATACTTTTACATAGGTGTCAAACCTTCATACTTCCACATAAAAATCAGGTTGTAGCGTTTTTTTCTCTTTTCATGGCATAATCAAATCTTCTAATCTTACTCATACTTAATCTTACATACATACAACTGTACAGCCTCACTGTTAAATTTGCTTAGGACTTGTGCGAATATCACGTCAACTACCTCGGACAAATTTGTTTTTTTTTTAATTTAGTGAACTGATTCATCGTTCATCATCGGTAAATCAACGATTCGACTTAATTGTTCGGAAAATACCCTCCAATTATTCTCAAACCATCGGTTAACAGTTCCAAGCGGCACAATAATTGTCAGCTGAACGTGACAACAGATGAGCTACCATGCTCCTAGCTGAGACTTCTAACGCGGATTTTAAATGATTGAACATAATAGTCACAGTTAAATCATCCTATTTTTATAGCCTTGCAAAAAGGGTATATTAATTTTGGTCAGAAGTGTGCAACGTATAGAAGGAAGCATCTCCGACCATACAAAGTATATATATTCTTGATCACCATGACGAGACGAGTTCAAATAGCCATGTCCGTTCGTCCTTCCGTCTAGACCGTAAGAGCTACAGAGCTGTAATTTTGCATGTAGGCTTGTATATACTGCAGGCATTGTATATCTCGGATTCAGTCGGACCACTATATCATATAGCTCCCATACAAACGGCAAAGTCACAAACAGTGACTTTTCCCAATAACTTCGGTTTTTTCTCAGCTATTGTCGTGAAATTTAATAATGGTCAGTCTATTGGTCTATTACATATAAACCAATGTGCCAAATTTGATAGCTCCCATAGGAACGATTGGTCGAAAACAGTGACTTTTGTCAATAACTTCGTAACTTTTGACGCGATTGCTTTCAAATGAAACATTTGTTAGTTGAATAAAGGGTATACAAACATCGCCCGGCCCTCTTGTTTTTTTATTAATTCCGCAAATTGCCTATAATCAGGTCCCATTCTCTCAGCTCTCCAGAAAATGTGAGTACCTCTATCTACGGCAAATTCGGTAGTTCGCCTTTCATGGTAACATTCTCAATCTTACTTTCCTTATTGTTCATTTTCATTTCTAGCACTGACAATGAATTCCTGACATTGTAAATCATTCATAGAATTTTTTTATTTTGCAACTGGCGTTAATACCTGGTACGCCAGAAATTTCTCCCATAAAGAATTGATTTTATTAATATATATTGTGCATGTCACATTGCGTCTTTAATTGTCTATCATACGCAAATCTTTGGTTACCATATCTATAAAATCTTGAAGCTGACGGACTCTTATCATTAAATTTCTCCTGCATAGAAGTAAAAATATGAATAAAAGAGAAGAAAAATAAATTGTTCACCATGATCTTATAATATACATATGTAAATTCCCAAAAATGATTTCTTTTACTTAACATTTTGGTTAATTTTTATGCTTTTGCAAAAAGAAGGAGGTTTGAAGCTGAAGCCCAAATACTTAGGTCCATACCGCATTACCATGGTAAAAACCAGACATACATACGACGTCGTCATAGATACATTGTTCAACGATGATGCTAGGCGAAGCCGTGGGTTTCCTGTAACATACACTACCAGGATGCATTCCAGGCGAATGCGTACTAGAATGGCCGAGTTGCGGGATTGGGTTGTGGGATCATTCACACATATATTAAACTGACAAATGTTTATTTTGAAAAGAATTGCTTCAAAAGTAACGAAGTTATGGACAAAAGTCACTGTTTTTGACCGATCGTTCCTATGGGAGCTATCTGATATAGTGACCCGATCTTGACCAAATTTTAAACAGTCGTTTATAGCTATAACGAACTCATTAAATTTCGATACAATAGCTAAGAAAATAACGAAGTTATTGAGAAGTCATTGTTTGTGACTTTGCCGTTTGTATTGGAGCTATATGATATAGTGGTCCGATCCGGCTGAATCCGGGGATACAACCCCTGTAGTATATACAAGCTCTGTAGCTCTTCCGCTCTAGGAGAATTTTTGATTCAAACGGACGGAGAGACGGACGGACATGGCTATGTGAACTCGTCTCGTCGTGCTGATCAAGAATATATAATTATAAATCCATTTCTCTTATAAATGAAAAAAAGAAAACTTGGATCTATTGAACTCAAAAGAAACGATCTTTATTTAAAGAATGCGTATTAAGAACTAACTTATCATTATTCATACAATTAAGTTTACAGTTCGGTTAGAAAGCTTTTTATGTTTACAATTATGTTGAAAGCTTTTTATTCTGCTAGTGGGAGCTAGTGATCGGATGATATCTTGATCTGATATTTGATTGGCTTATTGATTTCGTTAACGGAGCGTTCTCACGCTTAGAGGAATTTTTGGGGACAGATTTGTTCATAATATTGCGTTCTCACGCTGGAAGATTTTATTGGGAACAATTGTTATTGCAAGTGTCCCATTGTTTATGAATAGATCGGATGTTTACTTTAAAGTTATAAATTGTAAGGGCGAAAAATTTATAAGCTATTAGGGATTGTTGTTGGATATATGACTCCCCCATCCTAAAGAAAATACCCTGTCCTCAGGCGGATACATAGCGATATAGGGATATAGCGAGAGATTTTTCTCAGCTGTAAAGATTGGAGTGTCAATTTTGTTTATTCTTTGGGATTCAATTTTTTCAACAAATGGGATTTCGATTTTTTCTGTGGGAATACCATTCTTAATTCTTAATAGTTTGAAATACAGTAAAATATTATGTGTGTTCGTTAATTATCTCCTTTGTTTGGATAAAAGAAATAGGTTCTAGCCCAGTGATATTGTTTGTTACATAAATGCTTTGACTGTAGTCAAGCAATGAATTTGTTATTGATATTTCATTTAATATTAAGGCACAATCGTAAATTTTTATTATGTTATTGCCTTCTATTATTAAGTCGTTGTTTACACAATTTTGATTAAGTTTTGTTTTTGTTAAATTCCGTTACAATTATGTTTGGTTTAATGTAATTAGTTTGATAATTCTTATATATTATAGTGTATTTGCAAGTGGTTGGAATTTGATTTAAAATGCCTATTATACATTCATTAGTTTCTATTTGTTTTGTAGTTTTATTAAACAAAGTGTTGTTGTTAAAATAGTATTTATCGTATGAATTTTCTGTCAAAATATTTGATGATGACGAAACCACTGTGTTTAATAGCTCATAAGAACTTAACTTTATTTTTACTATAACTGTACTGAACTGTGCCTGCCACTGCTAGAACACGTCTTGATCGTTCGTTTGCTTGCTTATTACTAAATTTTCAATTCTTACGCATCTACGTAGGTCATATAGGTTGTAAAAGAGAGACAGAGACAGAGAATATCAGACTGGCGCCAGCAAATTCCAGAAAAAACTTATAAAATACAAAAACAAAAGCATTGTAGCATTGTGCAAGATTATTCATGAGACTTAGAGTACGAAATATGTAGATATATAAATGAAATGACAATTGGTTCCTCAACAACCCACCCCCCCTGAAACACCGTTTCTGAATCCGGTAGGGCTGCAATCTTCGTGATAGGGCGAGTGACTTCTCCTGATTTGGTGAGAATCTGTACTGCTCGAACCAGGCCATCATCTCCTGTGAACACCTGAGTTACGCGTCCTAATAGCCATGCCGATGGAGGCGCATTAGAGTCCTTGATCAGTACAAGGTTACCGATTGCAATGTTTGGTAACTTGGTGGTCTATTTCGGGCGCTGCTGCAGCGATGTCATATATTCTTGATGCCAACGCTTCCAAAATCCTTGATTGCATTGCTTGAGTATGCTGCCAGTAGCTCAATCGGATGGTCGGAATCTGCAAATATCTGTCTTCAGGAACTGCTGTGTAAGTTCTGCCAATTAAGAAGTGTGCCGGTGACAGGTAGGCAATCTCAGTATCCGATGTTGTGCACAATGGTCGCGAATTAACGACTGATTCTATTTGCGAGAGCAGCGTGTGCATCTGCTTAAAGGTGAGGACGGTGGTTCCTATTACTCTTCGCAAGTGCAGCTTAACCGAGTGCACTGCCGACTCCCAATTACCACCCCAGTGTGGTGATTTGGGGGGAATGAAATTCCATTTAATGCCTTGGTCTGCAAGGGCTTCCGAAACGGCTTCATTGTGCTCGCGTGAAGCAAGGGCCTGTACCATATCATCCAGTGCGCGTTTTGCGCCAACAAAGTTGCGACAGTTATCGCTATACATTTGGGAGCATTTCCCACGACGAGCCATAAAACGTTTTAATGCCGCCAAGAATGTGTCTGTGCTGAGATCAGTGGCTAGCTCCAGATGAAGAGCTGAAGTAACCATACATACAAACAGGCAAATGTAGCCCTTTTCCTTCCTAGGGTTTCGTCCCTTGTGAACCTTTAGCAAATTAGGCCCAGCATAGTCGTATCCTGTATGCTCAAATGGAAAGGCTTGTTGCGCTCGGACAGCCGGCAAATTGGCCATAAATTGTTGTGCCGTGTAATGGCGCTGTCTAAAAAAGTTTATACATTCATGTGTGATACGTCGAATAAGATTTCGTGCGCCAATGATCCAATATTTCTGGCGAATTGTTACAAACATGGCTGAAACTCCTGGATGAAGATTGACTTGATGCTCATGCTTCAGCAGCAATTCCACAAGGCGATGGGGTTTCGGCAAAACTACTGGGTGCTTGGCGTCTGCAGGCAGATGTGACCTTTCTAAACGTCCACCCACATGTATAATTCCATCTTCGTCTACGAAGGGAGATAGTTTGCTTATTGAATCGATTTTGTGCCTGTCGTAGGCAAAACTTCCTTGCCTTGGTAATTTTATCAAACTTTAGAGATCCAGAATATTTAGGCTGGCTTGATTTGATTCGATGAACAAAGTGAAATACATATGCCGTCTGGTCCACCACTCGAATCAGTCTGGTCCAAGATGATATTCTTTCGAGTAGTCCATCAAATGGGGAATCTTCAACATCCTTGGAAATAGTTGTCAAGATTTCGGATTTGAATTAAAGTTCTGCTGCTGGCTTTAGAATTGAGCAGCAAGTTTGTGGACTATTGATCATTGTCTCTGAGTATAGTGTACCGTCGTGCAGCCAAGATGGTCCCTTCCACCATAAATCAAAGTTCAAATAAGGGGGGGTTTTTTTTAAAAAAAAAATAATAGTCTGGGGGTTTACATGAAAATACGACTTTATAGAGATTACACTATGTGAAATGACAATCGACGTTTGGCTCGGCTCGACTTTGGCGTCCGTCTATGACGCTTCGACTTTTCGCGCCCGACTATGGCGCTCGACTTTAAGTGTCCGACTTTGACACACGACTTATAGCACCCGTCTCTGGTACTCGACTTTAAGTGTCCGACTTTGACAAACGACTTATAGCACCCGTCTCTGGTACTCGACTTGACCTTGCATCCGACTATGACGCAAGACCTCAAAACACGTCCGTCTTGTTTGACGCGCAAAAACCATCTCTCCCCGTCGTCATCTATCATTCGTTTGTCATCCCTCTTGATCGTCTTTTCTTACACGCTCACGCTCTCTCTTGATCGTCGTCTCGTCTCTCGTGTACAGTGGGATTGATACACTTCGCAAATGCACATCCCACATTCGGCCATTCTGATTACGCATTCGACCCGAATGCTGGGTCATCTTCTTCATCGTCTCGGTTTGGGCTCCAGGGCTTCATGTACTCTGCACATGTGGACGTCACTTTAGGTCCTTCGCACTTGCCTACTTTTTCGACATCGTATGCGTTGTTGTGCTTCACCTTCTTAACTTGGTAGGGTCCAAAATATTTTGGCTTTAATTTGAGACCACTGCCAAATTGCGTCCTCTTAATTGCGACCAGGTCGCCAACACTATAAGATCGAGCTTGCTTACGACGTAGGTTGTAGTACTTCTTGTTTTCGTCTTGGATCTTGGAGATGTGTGCCTTCGCCTTGGCACGGAGCTCGCATCTTTCGTCTGTAAATATTGCCTTCGTATCTTGGTTGATAAGGTCTCTCAGTTTATAATCATCGTTGGTCCTCATCTTTACACCAGTTAGTAATTCAATGGAAAAGTGCCAATACTTCTGGTGTACGTCGAATTGATAGCCTGCTGAACTTTGCTAACATGTCGATACCACTTCGTCGGATCATCAACGCTCAACTTCGACAAAACAGGAATGATGATCGCATTTAAACGTTCGACTTGGCCGTTTACTCTCGGAAGTGCTGTAGTCGTCTTAACGTGTTTGATTCCCTCGTTGTCGCAGTAGTTCAGAAAATCTTGGGATGTAAAGGCGGAACCCCGATCTGAGATAATAAACGTAGGGTTGCCAAAAATCGTGCTTTGAATCGTCAGCTTCGTAATAACTTCATTGCTAGTCGTCGATTTGGTTGGGTATAAACAGCAGAACTTCGTAAATGCATCTATGACTGCCAGAATATGCTTATAGTCTTTGTGAGTAGACTCGAGAGGACCTAGAAAATCAATATGGTAAGTTAAAAGTGGAATATCATCTTTCTGAAGCGGGTGCAACAAGCCTTCATGCTTGCCAACTTCACGGCTACTGATACGGTGTTCTCTGCAAATCAACTCTTTCTCCTTTTTTGCCGCGAAATGTCCTTTGTCATGGGCCGGACCAACAATCTGTTTCTGCATTGCAACAGGGACAACAACCGGCTCATCTTCATGCATCTTTACAAGTACCACAGGACTTGTGTACTCAGACGTTGACTCTATAATTGTGCCTTCAGCCAACCATTTTTCGACTTTCTCGTGCACGCAATCTTCCTCTTTAAAAGCAAGTCTACTTTCGTCGTTTAAAATAAGTGCCATTTCTACTTTCGTCGTTTTTGTTGCTACCGTTTGATAATTAGATATCAAATCGAATACCTCTTTTTTAGCACTTGTACTTGCACATTCGTCTATTTCAAGTTCTTCCTTATTATTCGCCACATCGATTTTTAGAATGTTTATTTTATCACTTTCATTTTCTAGTTTTTCTATTCTTACACCATTTCGACTAAATATAATGTCAGCTTGCAAACATAATTCCTCGCCTATGATCAGTTCGACATTTAACAATCTAATCGGAACTACATGAAAATCTAACACGAACGATTGGTCGTCAATCAAAATGGAATTCACAAAGTGTCCAATTGGTTTTATCTTATTTGATTCTCCGCCACCAAATCCAATTAGAAACCCGTCAAAGCTACTCAACTCGGGTTGTTTCAAACGTTTATACAAATCTTCGCGAATGATACAAAATTTACTTCCGGTGTCGAACAATGCTTTACACTCAATATTGTCAAATTTAATAACTTTACAGGTTATTCTTCTTTCGACTTAAAACTTCTTGTGTTTGGTTCAAATTTACCGTTCATTTCTCTTTTATTACAATTTTTAGCTATATGACCAAATTTATCACAATCTTTTGAGTAATGTCCTTTATCTCCACAGTTGTAACACACAACATCGTCTTTATTATTAGTTTTTATCATTTTGTTTTGCACTCTTGCACTGTTCTCATCGTTTTTGTATTTACCTTTGCCTTTCTTACTTTCTTTTTCACTCATTATTTTAGAGTGCTTTAATTTCACTTTAAAATCAATCAAATTTTTCGCACCATATAAAATCGACTTATTCTCACTTTTTTTTCATCAATGCCGTCAATTAAATATTCTATTAATGAATCGTCTTTAATTTGTCCACGTGAAGCTACATCTTCCATTCTGTAAAAATACTCATAAACGCACTCATTGTTTTTACGCTTCATTTTCATCAGTTGCTCATGTATGTCTTTATTACTCACGCACGATTTGAATTCACTCAAAAGTGCTTTTTTGAGAGAGTTCCATGAATTTATTCCTCTCTCACTCAAGGCAAACAGTTTCGCGATACCCTTTAACGGCTTTTTCGCGAACAGAAACTCTGGAAATCGTTCCAACACATCAACGTTGCTTGCTCATTGAATTCGTTAATCCAAACTTTTACTGCAATAGTGTTAGTGCCGTCAAAAATGCGAATGTTCTCTTCCACGTCGCGAAAACTAATGGCAAAACGCGGCGTCATCATTCTATCTCTCTCTTCGTTTATTCTTCTGTACTCATCGTTGTTGTTCTTGCATGCTCTCTCGTGCGGTATGTTTCTCTAATTATTCTCTGTTGCTACCAGAAAATTCTCGAATTCTTTTGCGGTTATTTCTATCTCCCTCGCTCTCATAGATAAATTTATGCAATGCTCTGATATTGTCTACTTTACCCGTTTTCAGAGTACCACTTATTAAATCATTTAGATACGGCATGGTTAATGTTTTAATTTCACCACTAACAGAGCAGGACCGACTTAATACGACACGATTTTTTTTTCACTCTTCTCCCGCAAGAACGCACAAAAAATGTATGTGGGGTGTTCTCTTGTATCCCGCACTCTTTCTATCACGACAAAATATGTGGGGAAAACTCTTTGTAACCGGATGAGCGCCACTCTTACTTGAATCTATCCCGGTCGAGCACCCAAAATATGTGGGGTTTTATTTAACGATATAATTATAGTCTAGGGGTTTACATGAAAATACGACTTTATAGAGATTACACTATGTGAAATGACAATCGACGTTTGGCTCGGCTCGACTTTGGCGTCCGTCTATGACGCTTCGACTTTTCGCGCCCGACTTTGGCGCTCGACTTTAAGTGTCCGACTTTGACACACGACTTATAGCACCCGTCTCTGGTACTCGACTTTAAGTGTCCGACTTTGACAAACGACTTATAGCACCCGTCTCTGGTACTCGACTTGACCTTGCATCCGACTATGACGCAAAACCTCAAAACACGTCCGTCTTGTTTGACGCGCAAAAACCATCTCTCCCCGTCGTCATCTCTCATTCGTTTGTCATCCCTCTTGATCGTCTTTTCTTACACGCTCACTCTCTCTCTTGATCGTCGTCTCTCGTGTACAGTGGGATTGATACACTTCGCAAATGCACATCCCACATTAATTCACTCGCTACCATGCCTCTTGATGCACAATTCGCAGGATTTTCCTTAGTGCTGACATGTCTCCAAGCGCTACGTGGAATGGTCTCTAGTATTTCTGCCGTTCGGTTGGCAACAAATGTTTTTTAGTTTACAGGGTTGATGCGAAAGCCATGACAAAACGATTGTAGAATCTGTCCATGCGTATATCTTAGCATCCTTCTGGCGCAGACCAGATTTTTACTACTTGGAACAAACGAGCTAACAGTAGAGCTCCGCAAAGTTCCAATCGTGGTAGCGATTTCTGCTTTAGTGGTGAAACTCTTGTTTTAGCTGCAATGAGTGCCGATGCTTTTATCTAGGTGTGTCACACGGTTGTAAATGACAGCAGAGTAAGCCTTTAGCGAAGCATCTGAAAATCCATGCAGTTCGATGTCATCGGGTTGATTGTCTACAAATCGTGGTATCTTCAGGTTCCTTAACATGAAAATGTCTTGATTAAGCAGCCACAATTCCTGAAGCAGGATTTTAAACTTGATCATTACTGGCGCCAAAATACCGAGAGTGGGTCAAAAATGCGTGCCGTGTCAGACAGCACTTGTCGCTTAGTACAACTCATATGTTCCGATAGTGAAACCTTATATGTTAGGACATCTTCTCCAGGACGCCAATGCAGCCCAAGCACCTTGGCCATCCTTGAGAAATCAATTTCATTGCCCTCGTTGTTGGCAATCCGTTTACTATTCGAGACCCATTTGCTTAGCTCCAATTGTGCCCGTGACATAAGGAGTACCAGCTCTTCCTTTATGTCGAGCAATTCATACTCGATCATGGCTCCTGTCAATACGTCATGGACGTAAAAATCATCCAAAAGTATCCTAGCAGCCCTTGGAAACTCGTGTTCGTGATCAGCTGCCAGTTGTTCCAGCACTCTAACTGCCAGAAACGGTGCACATGCCGTGCCATAGGTGACTGTGGTCAATTTGTAATGCTTCAATGGTGCCACAGGGTCTTCTATCCAAAGGATTCGTTGAAAATCTTGATGTTTCGGTGCTACTGAAATCTGTCTAAACATCTTGACGATGTCCGTAGAAAATACGAATCTGTGCATTCGAAAACGCATACAAACGTTGAACTGGTTGCGTTCTATACATGTGCCAATATGAAGTGCATCGTTAAGAGATTGTCCATCCCGATCTTGAAATGAACCGTCGAACACCTCCCGCAGCTTGGCACCTATGACTGGATGGTGTGGCAAATGGAATGACATCTTAGAGACGTTTGTAGCTTCGTCTGCAGCGACTTCCTGCATGTGACCCAGCTGGATATACTCTCTCATGAACTGAGTATATTTTAACTTCAGGTTGGCATCCTTCATTAGACGACGTTCGACTGCGAGAAAGCGCGATCTCGCTCCTTGAAATGTGTCCGCAAATTTTGTTCCTTGAACGGCAAATCGACAATGTATCTTCCATCAGAGCGCGTAGCGATGCTGAGTTTTACCCAACAGCTTTAGGCAAGGCGGTGAATGTATCCATAAGCAAATTCACCAAATAACGGGGCTTATCGTAGCGATCACTCAACGATTTCCACGCAATTTCGTAATTAGCATCTACGACAGGCAAACGCTGGATGAGTATCGCTGCTTTTCCTAAGACACATGACTTCAGGTGATGAAACTTCTGTATATTCGTTAGTGTTGCCTTTCCATGAATGGTACTCTCAAACAGGTCCTTGAAAGCATGCCATTCCTTATAATCTCCACCAAAGGGCTTGATGTGGATTTTGGGTAACTCACAATCTCTAGTTGTCGGCGTGGCAACCGACTGTGAGCCTGATGAAGACTTAAATTGCTGTGGCAAGAGCAATCTCTTAACCAATAGATGCTGTTGTTCCATTTGACGTTGCATCTGTGTAAGAACTTCCTGTCCACCCGAACAGAATTCAAGAAGATTTCGTGGAGTTTTCTGTTGCTTGTGTGAGTACCTTCCCTGCTTGTAACCGGCTTGTAAATCGGTTTTTCGATGAAACAGGATTGCTTCCCACGCGTGGCCACGTTCCTATGTTAAGCACCTTATTGTCAAACCATGAGACAAGGCCAAGTCCTTTCTTTTTCACGACTATTTCAGTTACCAAGAGTCGTAGAGTCGTAATAGAGTCTTGAAATCTAGTAATTGCACTAACGACATGTATATAAATTGCCCTACTTCATTTCGAGTAATATTAGCGGTTTATTCAACTTGGAGTGATCAGATTACTAATACAAGTTGGAAGATTGATATTTTATTCAAGTGGAAAGATCTACTCTGAATACGGTCTATCTTTTTTGGCATTGGCTTTGGCTTTGCGCCCGAAGTGCACGGCCTTTCACAGCTGTAATCGGAACCACTCTCATCGGTCTCCCAAATATAAACATCCTCCTTCATTCTTCCTCAATTTTTATTTTCAACAACTTCGGCTGTGTTGTCGTCTTCACTTAGAAGCGGATTATCGATATGTATCACTTTGTGCTCGAGCAAATATATTAAAATCGTAGCCAAAGCCTGATAACTCAAAACCAAATTTTTGAAGCCCCATTTGTTTTAAGTTGTCCTTAGGTACTAGCAGTAATTGAAGTGAAGAAAATATTTTATAATTTCCCATCTGTTGCAACTCATGGTGCCATGTATAAATTCTTGACCAAGAGTCGTATTCCAATAGAGTCTCGAAGATGGTAATTGCACTAACGACATGTATATAAATTGCTCTACTTCATTTCGAGTAATATTAGCGGTTTATATCAACTTGGAGTGGTCAGTTTACTAACACAAGTTGGAAGATGGATATTTTCTTCAAATGGAAAGTTCTCATCTGAGTACGGTCTGCTTAAGACGATTGCACACAACTGATTGAAACTTGCGATATGACAAAACAAAAAACCTATGAACATCGAATTCCAACAGAAAATAGTGGAAAGAGAATAACTGATAACAAACGGTAAACGTGAGTACCGTTTTACACAAAAAATTATTGAAAGTGAGAAGCAATATATGGCTTTGTATGCGGTAGAGGGTTAAGCTTCTCGAGATTTCAGTGTTGGAAAATGAAAAACTCTTACAAATCTGCTAGATTGCATTTTAGTGTTACTAAACGCAGCTATTCTACATTTTGGCGTTGCCAGTTTTTCTTGCTTTAAATTTAAACCATATTGTTAATTTAAATTTTTTTTTCACCAACCCACTTTTGCAAAAAAAAAAAATGAAAAACATTATTTAACAATAAGGCTTCAAATACTGATTAAAAACAAAAAAGGGTTTATTTTAAAAAAAAAATGAAACTGGAAACAAAACCAAAAATATTAAAAAATAAATAAAAAATATCAAAGAAGCTATCTTCGGCTATGCCAAAGTTTTTATACCCTTGCAGTCCTTGGCAACAATATTTTTACATTTATAAATTTTTTTCCCTCAATTCATCAATACACAAACAAAACATTCAAATTATTTCTCTTTTTTACTACAATTGTTTCTTCTTTTTTCCATCATTTCCCTAAGCCAAGCACGGCACGCATACACATACAGTTTGTGTAGCGCTGCGTCTGTGTGTGTGTATGCATGTGGTCTGTTAATTTGAGAATGACGTAGCAGGCAGATTTGAGCCGATTTATGTTGACTGTAACTTGTGTTCTATTTATCCGATCATATTCAAATTTTGGGATCTGGAAAATATTATTTAACAATAAGGCTTCAAATACTGATTAAAAATAGATCTTAATATATTTAAAAAAAAAAGTTAACTTGAAAATAAATTTAAAACTGGAAACAAAACCAAATATTAAAAAATAAATTAAAAAAATCATTAAAATGACGGAGTATAAGTTTCTTCCCTTAACCTGGGATACCATAACATTAGAAGTGAATAGGGATTCCCGGAGAGAAGAGAAAATAACCCAATCTTCATTTGTTGAATTCAAAATATGAACTGATTTTATTTACAAAAGTACAGTGTTTGTATACGTTTATCTTAGGCTCTAGGATTGTAACAATTGTTTTTAAAAATACTTATTCTAATGCACCACGTTTTCGGGTTTTTGAAAATTATTTATATTTCATGCTCAGCGCTACTTGATACCGCGCTGCTGTTATCATCTTAAGTGTTTTTCCACAGAGTGTGGATGCATGTTTTGTTTGGTATTTTGTACATTTCATTGGTGCATCTGATTTGGTGAAGCCAGTTCAGATGAACACGATGTTTATTCTTAAGCACGACGACCACCTTTTGGTGCATTCCCTTAGGCGCTATGAACAATTATGGTTATGAAATTGGGTACCGTTAATGGCTATAGTTGTAATTATTCACGAAATCAAAATATTGCTGGTGGAGAAGCTGTTCAATATCCTTGGGGAAAATTGTCCATGCGGTAGAATCTAATTTTCCAATATCCTTAACATTAATATCCTTGGATGCTGAGTTGCCCTTGAGGATTGGTAGCAATAGGTCCTAGGCTGTGAATGTCCCTAATGTCTTGTCATCCTTCCGTTGTAAATATCCTTATATTTGTTAGTACCATCCTAGTTATGTAAGATCCTCCCGAATTTGAACACATTTCTTTTTCCGATGCTTTCTTGATGCATATGCTTTGATTTGAAATTGACTCATGTTTGACAATTTTCTCTCACTGTCCACGTGCGAGCTGTCGATTCTTAGGCTACCCATTTCCAGACCCCGTTCAATTCGAAGTGCGGTATGGTGGAATCTTAATTTTCGACTCTGTTCGTTTTCTCTTGTTTTTTTGTCGATATTCCATAACCACTTCCGGTGCGAACAGGCCTACCTGATCGAAAATTTGCCAGACTTCTTGCATCACTCGTGTGGTAATTCCTTTTGTTTAAGCATTTCTACACAATTGGTCTTCTCTCATCCCCAATACATTAACAATTGTTTGTTTCAGTGTATCACCGAGATTGATGTTAGCAAATCGTTACGTCCTTTGGAATTTTTTTTTAATTCGACTGCTATTTTAACAAGATTTTTTTAACGCTTGGGTCTCAGAATATCTAGAAACTCTTGTCTTACTTGCAGGGTATCTTGTAAACTGTCTTCTCATGTGAGACAATCGACATTATTAAAATAATTTTTTAAAGCCAGTGCTCTTTCTAGAGATTCTTTTGGATTGGTGATGCCCATCTTACTGTGATTGCAGCTGTCGTTGACATATGAATTCTGTCAACAACAATCCATTCAATTTTAAATGGTTTTGATTGCTCTCTCTCTTCTTTCTGGCCAGCTTATAAATCTTTCCTGGTTTATCAAATGTTAAATCCGCTAATTTAATGTCGGCCGGAAATGCGACTTTCTGCGTTATTTGTTTAGTGGACTGGTAAACTATTAAGTTTGGCAATGAAAATGCAACATAAAGCATAGCGAACTTGAATCTTGACATTTCAACCAAGCCTTCTCGCGCTTTACTTATTTTTGATTGTGGACTACCCACTCTATTTATGTGTACATGAGTCTCGTTAATTTTTAACGATCAATTATTTACTGTAGTGTCTTAATAAAAACCTAATTTAGTTACAAGTCTGTCTTTCTTCATGTGTAGTGTGCATTATTTTCTAATTATTTCCATTTCATTCAAACTCATTAAAATATTATGGCCTTAACAAAAAAATCTGACTGCAAGTCTGTCACGAAACGTGTGCTCGCTGTCGATGGAATCAAAACCGTCAAATAAGATTTTCTTTTTTATATTTTGCCGAATAAAAATAGAATAAAAAAAAAGTAAACCAAAAAAAAAAATAAAAAAAGAAAAAAATAAAACTAAACTACGGAGTTTCTAAGCTATGAATCGAACCAAGTAGCGTTCGGATCTCCCAGCGAGCACTCTATCGACACAGCCACCGCTCTACATACAAAACTGATGGCAGTATTTCTTGATATTCTTTTCACAGGGGCATGTCCTATTCGCTTAGTCGCTGTTTTGTCGAAAATGAAAAATTTTTGTCGAGCGAGCTAGTGAAATGCGGTGTTGTACAACTTCACGTCACACACACACCTACGAAGCCTGAGCATGTACCGACGAGTGTACACATTACAGTTGGGCCTCTGCTCGGATAGCGTTGCAAGAATACGTATTTTCGTGATCGCGTTTGGCAAAAATTATATATGCACTCGTACGGAAATACTTCAGAGATTATGAATTTAAAAAATTTTTGAAATCGATTGAGATTCATGGGTGGTAGAGGCCCCCAAAGTTGAGACATTTTTAGTAAACAGGAAAAAATGATAATTAAAAAAAAAAAAAAATCGCAACTTTAAAACTGAATATTAGGCGATTTCAACAATCGATCTTGAATTTTTTGGTTTTATCTGAAAGGAATGTTCTTTATGAATAGCAAGTTTCATAAATTTTAATAATTACTTAAATCGTTAAATATTGTCATTTTTTTTGAACTTTGGTGAAATACAACTAACAAGGATCAACGATTATCAATACCGTATACAATACATACACTAGGTAGGTGAAATATTTACCTATCAGATGTATATGGCCCCAATATACGGAGACCTGCGACACCGATGCGTAAGCCATAGAACTAAGGCAACCTCGCCTAAAAAATGCGCTCCAGCTATAAGGAGGAAGAAGAGCGTAAGTATAAGGAATGATAACATTGCGTAAGGCTGTTTTGCAAATACTACCTGTTTATATATATGCATTTCTACCAGGGCCGGCGGCACGCGCTTAGCCCGAGTGGGTAGTGAAAACAAATTATTACCCAAAAGTTGACTATATCACGGATATTGCTGACCTTCTTTCTTTTGCGCCGTAAAATAGAAGAAATAGAATAGAAGAAAAAAATCTCTATCATTTATAAGTTCAGGATCTTTGAAGTCCCCCCCGATAAAAGGATCAAATTTGGTGGACAAACATTTGAATGACTCCATGGAATGGTGAAATCCCGAAGACTTCGCCACGATTGTGCTGTTAACATCTCTATTTTCATTGAGATTTTGGAAAAATTTTATCAATGTTTCGTAGTTGGCAGCTTCAGTCTTCTAAGATATTATTCGAAGCACCCATCTGTTGAAAAATAAAGTTCTGTAACTCACATAAATAATAAGAAAGACCGTTACTCGTGGGACAGTAACCGGCTAGAGCAGGCAAATGTTTTTTATTTTCTTCTTCGGCCTGAAGTTCCTGGTATTGTGCAATACGTTTTGGCGAGTCTCGCACAAAATTTATCAAGTCCTTTACTACTCCGATAAATTTCCTCGCTTCTAATATATTTTCAATGCCGTCTTGAACTGCTAGATTCAGATTATGAGCATATGTATTCGCTGTTGCAAGCCAGAGATTCTTCCAGATACATTAGCATTACAATTACAATTACAATTTTACATTACAATTAAAATTTTATTCACTCCACTGCCGGTCTTTTGTCAGTTTGTAAAGAACGATTTTAAGCAACTTTTGATTAAGTTTGAAGATGCTTTACCTTCAATAAACATACTACCATAAAATACGTGATTTACACGGAATTTCCGAGTGGGTAGTACTAGCCATACTACCATGGGCTGCCGCCGGCCGTGATTTCTACAATGTTAGATTGCTAATTACCTGCTCTGGAAAAACTAAAAAGCCAGGTAAATGTTGATTAATTTAATGAAAAAATAATCGTAGCTGGTCATTTTCATTGCCGTTTAAATAATTGGATGTAAATGTTGAGTTCTCATTTGCGTCAGTTTATTTTTAACTCCACTTTTATTTATTTGTGCAAAAATGATGTTAAAGAATGAAAGGTTTTTGAAAGTTTACGAGTGTGAAAACTTAAATAATTTTGAAATGGGATTGCTGAAGGAGATGAGCGTTTCATTCGAAAACGCTAACACTGAGCTTAAGGTAAAAATCAAATATACAAAATATAACTAAAGGCGAAAATGAATCGCAAGCGGCAGAAATCTGCCACAAACAAGGACTACAAAAGGTTCAGATACACTAATACATTAAAAACTTCTCGTCTTAGAAAAATGAAGACCTTTTTAACATGCTGGCAGCCTCTTCATACCCACTTATTGCATCACTGAGACACGTGCGATCACGAAAAGATTTGGAAAATAGCAACTATACTCCCGAAATGTTGAGTTTATTACTTTATATTTTGAAGAAAATCATCCATCAATAGCAAATTTTCAAAATTAACCTAAAAGTTTAAAAAAATTGTTTTTTTTTTCTTCTTGTAATTACGTTAAAAAATCAAATTAAAACATTAAAAAATGTTACACAGTCGTCTAAAACAATGAAAAATTCCATTTGTGATTGGAAAAAACCGGGTTTCGATCCATTTTTAAAGGAAAAACATGCTTGGAACTTTTTTTGGCTTTGACCTTGAATATTACAGCACCACGAACACCCAGCACTTGTGACAAACATTCATTTTGAAGTTAAATGTATTCTTTATTATGTGCTTTTTAAATTTTTGAAATCGCTTGAAAATTATACGAACGTTCGGGGGTTCTCTCTGGGGTTTCATGACTAGGCTAGCCTTTGCAATCAAAAAGTCGGACGTTTGTCCCATCTATGTGTTTTATGGTTAGTGCTGTAATTAAAATCCTGCAAAAACATGGCCCACCATCTTTCACAAAAACTCTCATTATACCATACACCCATAGGGTGAAATGGTATATTAAAGTCGCCAAAATGTATGTAACAGGCAGAAGGAAGCTTCTCCGACCCCATAAAGTATATATATTCTTGATCAGTATCAACAGCCGAGTCGATCTAGCCATGTCCGTCTGTCCGTCCGTCTGTCCGTCCGTCCGTCTGTCCGTCCGTCCGTCTGTCCGTCTGTCCGATGAACACCTAGATTTCGGAGACTATAAAAGCTAGAGCCACCAAATTTGGAATGTATATTTGCATAGTAAATGCGCACATTTTGTATGTATAAAGTTTTTTGCCACGCCCCTTTCCGCCCCCGAAATTTGAAAAACTCGATTATCTCCCGTAATTTTTTACCTTGTGCAATCAAATTTGGCACACTTAAATTTGATACTAATACCGAGCAAAAT
The DNA here is from genome assembly GCA_018150345.1 of Drosophila equinoxialis. Lineage (NCBI taxonomy): Eukaryota > Metazoa > Arthropoda > Insecta > Diptera > Drosophilidae > Drosophila > Drosophila equinoxialis. Next base: position 217,937 of record JAECWI010000901.1, on the reverse strand, counting down.
ACCAAATTTGATGAAAATCGGACAAAAAATAGCTGAGTTATGCATATAAACGTTTTTGCATAAGGCCTTTGATGGCCGTTGGCCGGTTGGGGGCGCTAGGGTGCTTATATGCATAAGTGCACGAGATACTGAGATATGCTTGTAACAAGCATGTGAACAGAATTGTGGAAAATAGGCAAATGCATTAGTTATTACAAATTTGAAATATTTGTTTTACTGGTGTATGGTATACCCAAGTCGGCGAGACGACTTACTTCATTTTAATCTTCGCATCAGGATTGCGTTTTGGCTTGTATCGCTGTACTATCATTTCGACCTCTTTAGCCTGTGACTTTAAAAAATCTATTAACCGATTTCGTCCTTCCCTTCAAAGCCTGTGCAGACATCTTCAAATTGCTTCATCCAATCCTCAGCAGATTCAGTATTTTCTTCTTCTAACTTCTCCTCACTGCTAATCAAAAAATAATTGCAATTTTTCGTTACCTTCATGTCAACACTATCAAGAATCGTTCTTCCCAAAATAGCCTAAAACCCCAGGTCCTCATCGGGAACTACATGAAACGCAAATACTATTTTAATTTTGTCGATGATCACCATTATAGAGAAACTACCAAAAGTTAAATTTTCGCATCTCCTATTCCTACTAAACACATTCCAGGACCTGTTAGTTGTTTAACTCCTAGCTTCAAAAAACACTTCACCGAATCAAGCAAATATGTGCTTTTGTATCTATGAGCTTTTTAAATTCAATATTCTCATAGCTCAGCTTCTTTAGTTCTAACCCAGATGGAGTGAACGTACTCGGAACTAACTTCAACTTTGTCATGTTGAACAACATTTGCTTGCTTCTCTCGTTTAATCTGTGTTTCGATGCTACACTGAGCTGCACGATGACCTGGCTGACCGCACTTGAAACACTTTCGATCGAACTTATGACAATCTTTTCTTAAATGAGTCGCCTCTCCGCAACCAAAACATTTTCTCTCTCGAGCCTGTACTGCCTGTGCTTCACTCGAACCATATGCCTTGCTTTCAAATCTGTTTGCTGCCTTGTATGAATCACGTCCCTTCTTATAAACTCCGATTTGAAACTTTAACTCTAAAATATTGCGAGCTTGGAATAACATCATTTTGTTGGTTTTCATTTAGAGTTTCGCCTTTCTTCTGATTTAGCTTCTTGTGGACTGCAGCTGAAGATATTCTTATACTAGGCTCAGCACGAAGAGCTGTTTTCAAGGAACTCCAGTTTTTTATAAAAAATTTTGCCGACACACACATTAACTGCTTTCCAGACACAAATACCTACAATTCATTCCACTTTCTTTCAAAGTAAACCATGATCTCGCGGGTCTAACTATGTTTCCTGCTGCAATCTCTAGTCCCCCATTCGCTGTTACAACTGACCGATCGCCTGATTCGACATCTTCCTCCTGCAAACCATTATGGGTTAGTAACCTATTCTGCAAATCCCGTTTTCTGCCAGTCGTAGGGAGCCCTGGTTCGGATAATTTCGATCGCAAAGCCACCACGCTTAGTGCCAGAATCTCTGCAAGCTCCATCTCACTTACAAAACTTAAAATACTTAAAATTCTAGTTATACTATGTTAGTATTATTTTCTAGCTTTGAAAATTACACTGTGCAACACCAAGTATCAAACCGCACCGGACTTTTTTTCTGAAAGTACATGTATTGAATAGCAAAACCCTGTTTGGGTTTTTCAAAGTTAGCTCGTTTTTTTTTTTTATAGCGAGTTGAAATTCTTCATTTTGGGGGTATTTTTTAGTTTGTCATATGAGGTAAATATGACTTATATATCGATTTCTTCTTCATGCATTAGACCTAAATCATCCTTTTTTATTGTAGAAATATTGTTAATGGTTAAATAAATTAATTTTATAAATGTTATATAACCCAAAATGACTTTCAGCTACAGTTCTAGAAAAAAAATACAATTAAGCCCTTTTTTAGAGTAGTTATGGAAGTATTTTTACTTGATAACTATTTTTTTTTTGAGAATAATAGTATTTTGGAAGTATTTTTAATTGATAACTATTTTTTTGTGAGAATAGTATCGAAGAAGATGAAAGTCAAAATGAAGAAGTGAAGGAATATGAACGCGACGGAATGGAGTTCTCCACTGACGAATCGGATTACTTTGATCTTGATAAAGAAATTGAACCACAATCAAAACGAACTCGTTTCTAATTTGGCACATTTCAAAGTTTATTTGTTGTTGTTAATTTCATCTTGATACTATTCTCACAAAAAAATAGTTATCAATTAAAAATACTTCCATAACTACTTTAAAAAGGGCTTAATTGTATTTTTTTTTTTTTAGAACTGTAGCTGAAAAAGTCATTTTGGGTTATATAACATTTATAAAATTAATTTATTTAACCATTAACAATATTTCTACAATAAAAAAGGATGATTTAGGTCTAATGCATGAAGAAGAAATCGATATATAAGTCATATTTACCTCATATGACAAACTAAACCAGAGGGCCGGGGTTAACTTCGACCGCGTCGAAGTTTGTATACCCTGCAACTGTTTTGGTAATTCTTTCCTTACCCATAGACATCAAAGTGTAAAAAAGTTTTATCCAAAAAGTCTAATGTTTGCGAAAAAACGGCCTTCAATCTTAGCATAGGATATAACGAACTTTTTGACAAAAGTCACTGTTTTCGACCGATCGTTCCTATGGGAGTTCTATGATATAGTCACCCGATCTTGGCACAATTATTAATAAGAACACAAAACTGACAAATACCAACTTTTTTGACAATAGCTATAAAATTAATGAAGTTATTGAGAAAGTCACTGTTCGTGACTTTGCCGTTTGTATGGGAGCTATATGATATAGTCACCCGATCTTGATCAAATTTGGCACAATTATTAATAAGAACACAAAACTGACAAATACCAACTTTTATGACAATAGCTATAAAATTATTGAAGTTATTAAGAAAGTCACTGTTCGTGACTTTGCCGTTTGTATGGGAGCTATATGATATAGTCACCCGATCTTGATCAAATTTGGCACAATCATTAATAAGAACACAAAACTGACAAATACTAACTTTTATGACAATAGCTATAAAATTAATGAAGTTATTGAGAAAGTCACTGTTTCGTGACTTTGACGTTTGTATGGGAGCTATATGATATAGTGGTCCGATCCGGCTGAATCCGATATATACAACGCCTGCAGTATATACAAGCCTACGTGCAAAATTTCAGCTCTGTAGCTCTTACGGTCTCGGAGGAGTTCGCGTTGATCCAGACGGACGGACGGACGGACGGACGGACGGACATGGCTATTTGAACTCGTCTCGTCGTGCTGATCAAGAATATATATACTTTATATGGTCTGAGATGCTTCGTTCTATGCGTTGCACACTTCTGACCAAAATTAATATACCCTTTTTGCAAGGGTATAAAAATACCCCCAAAATGAAGAATTTCAACTCGCTATAAAAAAAAAAAACGAGCTAACTTTGAAAAACCCAAACAGGGTTTTGCTATTCAATACATGTACTTTCAGAAAAAAAGGTCCGGTGCGGTTTGATATTTGGTGTTGCACAGTGTAATTTTCAAAGCTAGAAAATAATACTAACATAGTATAACTAGAATTGTAAGTATTTTAAGTTTTGTATTTTTGAACCCCCTCCCCCCACCCCTTTGTCACAGATTGTCACATTGCCTGAACCCCCCTTCCCCCACCCCTTTGTCACAGATTGTCACATTGCCTGAACCCCCCCTTCCCCCCTTCACATTTAACGTCACATTTAAAAAGTCCGAGGATCAAATAAAGGCTTTAAGTATTTGATTTATTGATTCATTTTTAAGAAATTTACAGTTAATTCAATCATTTTCCCATGGGCAGCGTAAGGAATATTCAGCACCTATGATTGGAGTTTCCTTCAACTGCTTGTCATCTGTATCTTGATCTAGATCTATCAACTCAACTGCCAAACTGACAGCACTGGCTGACCGCGATCGGGAACGGGGACCGTATTTGTGGCAATGAACACACTTGTACAGCCTAAATTTGAATTTTTAACGGACTTTCTGTCTTGAAAGTTTATAAAAATATATGTCACGTCACAAGCTTTCCGATCATCTTTCACGTTCCTTCTGCAGTTGCCTTATGTCAGCGTCATTTGCTGGCTCCCTCACCGTCCGAATTTTCAAGTTCTTGTTGTTCTCCGGTACCGCGCATTTAACTGCAGCTATCTCGCTTCGTCCCACATGAGCATATCCTCGAGGCAGCGCCACTTGCTGTCTCCAACCTTTTTTTTACAAGTTTTAACGAACGAAAACTCATTAGCCAATATTAATTGTTTCACTTTTAAGCCGCCATTTCCGTTGAGCCCCTAATTTGTGGTATTTATTTATATTCCGGTGAAGCTTAAACTAAAATACAGATCATAATTAAATTCACGAAGGTAGCTTAGCTTTATGCACAACTAAACATACCTGACCCGGTGGAGGTGTTCTATTTGCAACAAGGTGCCAGCTATGCTCCGATTCACAGCCAATGTGGTCAGCGATGAGTTGCAGCCAGTCCAATATCCAGTCCAGAATATTTACAGTGGTTTCGCTGTAGATAATTAAAAAGTATATCACGAAGAGAAGTGACAGATAGATGAGAAGAAATAAGGTGAGAAAGGTTGTTAAAAGATTGGCAAAGAACACGAAAAGGTTCGTGAAGAGAGTAGTTAGTAGTAGTTAAGTTAGTCAGACATCTACTAAGGTGAAGAAGAAAAAAGTTTCTGGTCCGACGTGAGGAAACACAAAAATATAGCGTATCAAGTAAATTGGTAGAAATGACTTCGCCGTTGACTAGTTTATGGAGAATGAGAATGCCAAATACGAGCCTACGGTTGTAAAGTGAAGGAAGATTAATAAGAAGAAGTCTACCAGAATAAGAAGGTAAGCGAAGACTCGGGTCCCAATTAAGACCGCGTAAGGCGAACTTAAGAAATTGCAACGCATGAATGAGCCAAGGCAAACAAATTATATCCTTCCCAAAGGCAATTCATTTATAAACAAGGTAAATAACAGTGGGCCCAGATGACTGCCTTGGGGGACACCTGACGTAACTCGAACAGTTTTAGATATCGAGGAACGAAAAGACACATTTTGGCTTCTGCCAATAAGATACGATTTTAACCAAGCCAATAGTGTCGGGGAAAAAACCATGATGTTAAGTTTCATGAGAAGCATAGAATGATCAACCGTATCGACAGCCTCACTAAAGTCAGTATAAATAACATCAGTTTGACACTTTTTACGGAAGCCATGGTGTACAAGGGTAGTCAATTCTAAAAGGTTGGTAAGCGACGAACGACCTTTCATGAAGCCATGCTGACAAGGAGAAATAGTGGATCTGGACACATTTTAAGGATGGTATATTATCAGGCCCGTGTACTTAGTAAGACGTCATAGATGACAAGCTAGAGATAATACAGTTTTAGTAATACTAGGGAAAAATATACAATTCAAATGTGGAATTAAGAAGGGATCCAAAGCAGTAGTAGAATAAGTCGACTGAAAGAATTTAGCCAAACATTATAAGCAGTCTGGTCATTAAGTCTGAAGGTGGAAGGTAGTAAATTAGAGCGTCAGGTTCAGCGAGGGTTCCTATTAAATTCAGCATTACAGCGATCGATATAATTATTGTAGCATTGAGTATTTAAAAGACGCCTTGAGATTTGGCTACACAATAATTTGCATAGTCAAGTCGCGAGCCAGTTTTTTTAAATCTTTAAAAAAAGTTAAAAAAGTTAAAATCGCCCAATACTATAAGAAAATCAAAATATATGAACAATAGATATATAAGCTGAAGTTAGAACATGTAACATCGACGCAAATAAACTCAACACGTAAGGGGAGATCAATCGGCACAACACTTGAACACAGATTCGAGTTGACAGCAATGAGTACTCCACCGCCCCGAAGACCAACACCATTAAGCCTATAATAAATAAAGTTATAAAGTTAAGCCTATAATAAATAAAGTTATTAGAAAGAATTTTATTATCCAAAACAGAGGAGTTAAGCCAAGTTTCAGAAAAAGCTAATATGTCAGCCGAAAAGGTTTGGCTATCACAGAATAGTTTTCGAGAGCTTGGTAAGAAGTGCTCTTACATTTTGATAATGAATGCAAAGACTAGACGTTATTAGATTTTTGAAGCAGAAGATACACTAGGAAGGTGGACAGGCAAAGGACGGGAGCGCATATTGGGCGCAAACTCGTGTCAACTAGGCCCTCTGGCCACAGTTTGGTACTGTAATTTTAAAAGACGAGATTTCGCGATGCCTAGAAAACTTAAAGTTTTGAATTAAAACCTTAGCAGGGCATATATTACCAATGTAAGCTGCCACAGACGACTCAGAAGTATAGGGAGAGCAAGCCTAGAGATAAATAACAGTTAGTGGAGGCGGAGGAGCATTGGGATCCGCAAGTGATTGAGAGCCAGCATGATCCTGTAATTGACACCAGGGCTTGTAATGGGTACTTCAATCTGAAAATAAAAGCATAAATAGGGGCAAGAAGATGGTGTAGGCGAAAGTAAAATGGGAGATGTACATGGGCAAGTCCAGCGCATTAAGCCAAGCTCAGGCTTAGACACATACCCACTCACATACCCACAAGCCATTAGTTATCGTTCTCGCACTCCCAATGCTTCGCCTCGCATGCATATATTATCTTCCCCTTTACTCCCCGATTCTCATGCATAGCCTTGACTTGGTTTCGTTTCGGCACCATGCACCTCCACACCCCGTGGGATTGCTGTTCCCAAATCAAAGCAGACACTCGTCTTCGTCTCACTCCCGCTTTCCATTTGGTAACTTGCATATAACTGGTGACACGAATCCGATCACTGCAGTATTTGAATGATGGTGTTCCATACGGTTGCTCCGAATATCGGTCTCCATTCTCTCGTGTTAGATTACAATGCCGCCCCTGATCTTGCGCAGCGTAACACCCTCTCACCAAGATCACACGTTGCGTCGGTCTGTATCACGAAAATTTTTGTGAAATTTGGACATGGTAATACTGGGCCATTCGTCAATCTCTTTTTTTATGACATCGAATTCCAAAGCCACTTTGTATTTTTCTTTAGCAGCGCGTTTAATGGGTGTGTTATAGTTGGAAATCCTTGTACAAAAAGTCTGTTCCATGAGGCCACTTTTACATACTGGCGTAATTTTTTGTGCAGGTTGGCGGTTTTAACTGAGCTATTGCGGCCACCTTGTCTGGGTCCGTGGTAATAACGTCTTCTGTCACCAAGTGACCTAGAAACTTCAGTTATTTTCTGAAGGATTGGCATTTCTCCGCATTAATTCTAATTTCGTCCCCCCCTCGAATTTAGCCCAGTTCCTTTGGATATCCTTTCCACAAGCCTGCCCTGTATTCGCCTTATTACCGGAATTCGCACTATATAGCCTCCACACGATATCTCTGTGTTCATGATCCTTAGGAAATTCCACCTAGAATTAGTACATCCATTCCCTTTGACATCACGAGGAATGGCATGTCAATTCCTTTGTTTCCGAATCTCACGTATCCTTCCTTTGCTCTTTAATTTCTCGAATCTTTCCATCAGCCATGTACACCTGCTTGGGAAAGGTTTTCCCATTTCCCTTCATTCCTCAACGTTTCGAACATCTGATTGCCTAAGAAGCTACCCGTGTTCAGCCGCAGAAAGCGACATCGGTTCAGAGGATGGATTCCGCGACAGACTCGGCACAGGAAGGACTCAGTTTCTCCGGACGCATCTGCGCTCCTCCTTCGATGCCTTTACTGAACGTGGAAGCTGCTGAAACAAATAACGAAGAAAGCGGATTAATGTAGGACTTTACAATACACAAATTATCCGTCAGCGAAGATGCCTGAAAGGTAATACTTGAAGCCGTGGGAGACAGTTTACTGGTCCCAGAAATGCTTCCGAGCGTTATAAGTACTTTGAGAATGTACTTTAGACGCCCGGAACACATAATAAAACATAAAAGAGAATGTGCAAAATTTGCCTCCTCCAAAAGGCAAACTAGAACCGCTGATCGAGTTTGCAGTTGCGCTGAAAAATATTTGCGCTACCATTAGGGCAAGCAAGCTAGATGCGCTCCTGATCAACCTAAGTTATTACAAGAGCTTATCAGATATGGGACCTGATATGATGCTTAACTACTGTGCCTTACATTCTAAATCCATACCCTATTAGATCACGCAGCACCTACCGGATTGGTGATTTGAGTTGGCTGTGCGCACCATGCGCAGTACGTTCAAGTGGCCCCTACGACACCAGGACAAAGCCCGAGCCCAAGCAGATAACTGCCCACCTCCCACCCGACCGACCGAGGGGTGCAGCCGTATAACGCACGGCACGAATCGCGTGGACACAATACAAAAACAGACAAACAAATAACTAAAAATACTATAGCTATCTATTAACTAAATGGGATAGGATAGAAGTTTTAATCATATTAATAGAAAGCTCTGACCCAATTACAGGGAATAGAAGGTTGTAATCAGAGCAGAGGATCCTAAAAGGTTCATGCAGGGCATAGTTATAAGAACAACGACTAAGGGATAAAGGTATCAAAGGATGTCTACTCCGTCTACATGGTACCGACAGATTTACCTGAGCTAATAACTCAGGCGAGTCGATATCACCAATTAGGAGCTTGTGCATAAAAATAACACCAAGCATAATTGTACGTTTAGTTAGGGAAGGAAGGTTAATCAAGAGAAGTCTACTAGGATACGAAGGCAAATTGACATTGCGATCCCAGCTTAAGCCACGAAGAGCAAATAGCAAGAACTGCTTTGAACGGATTCAAGTCTAATCTGGTGGGACTCATATTGAGGTGACCAAATGCAAGATCCATACTCTAAAATAGGACGGACAAGCGAAGTAAAAAGAACTTTAGTTGTATAGGGGTCATCAAATTCTTTTGACCATCTTTTAAATGAAACCCAGGACACTCATGGCCTTTGCGACCGTGGTGGAAATATGGGTGTTAAAATTTAACTTATGGTCCATAAGTAAGCCCAAATCGTTCATATTATTTAGACGTTCTAAAGGACTATTGTTTAAAAAATAAGTGACCAGTTGAGGAGAGTTACGAAAAAAATTCATTACCTTACATTTGGTAGTGTTAAGATTTAGTAGATTAAACTGGCACCAGGATTGAAAGTTTTTAAGATCAGCTTGCAGCCGACTAAATGAATCTGTATCTTTATAAGTAAGAGAAAGCTTGACATCGTCAGCATACATAAGCACATGCGAATGAACAATGACTGATGGAAGATCGTTAATGAATAGTGTAAAGCAGAGGGCCAAGATGACTACCTTGAGGTATACCAGAAGTCACAGAAATGGAATCGGAAAAAGAAGACTTAAAAAGTACCTTCTGTTTTCTATTTGTTAAATATTCTCGAACCCAAGAGAGGAAAAGGTGTGGAAACCCAATGTCGCTCAGCTTAGAAAGCAATAGGGTATGATTAACGGAATCAAAGGCTTTGCTGAAGTCAGTGTATATGACATCAGTTTGTTTACCATTTTTGAACCCCTTGATAATTATTGATACAAATTCTAAAAAGGTTAGTGGTTGTAGATCTACGTTTCACAAACCCATGTTGGGATGGCGAAATAATAGAGCTGCCAAAAATGTTGCAATTGAGAAGTTATAATTTTCTCAAAAGCTTTCGGAATAGCGGACAATTTTGAGATACCTCTATAGTTAGAGGCTTCGCACTTGCCATTTTTATGCAGAGGTATGATATACGACTCCTTCCAAATAGATGGAAAAGAGGAAGATTCGACAGACAATAGAAACAATTTTAAAATGGGTTTGCATAATGCGTTTGCACAGAACCTGAGTACAACATCCAGGAAGACCATCTGGCCCCGGAGAATAAACAGGTTTAACTGATTTAAGTTCGCTAAGAATAGAACTTTCATCAAACACTGGATTGAAAATGCATTCAGCCTTTTTTAAATAATAAGGATACGAACTTGCTCGATATTCCGTTGAGGAATAAGTTGTTTTGAAAAAACTCGCAAATATATCGGCAATTGCCTGATCAGTGCTCGTTTTTTTATTTCGAAAAGACAAAAAAGATGGGTGCACGGAGGTCTTACGTTTAGAATTGACAAAATTATAAAATTGTTTAGGGTCAGAAGAATATAGCATTGTGTATTAAGCATCATGAGTTTTGAACGAGCGACTGTATACAGAGCATAATCTGATGAACCATGTGTTTTTTGAAACTTCTTATAACATCGTGTCTTCACATTTTTAAAATTAGATAACTCACGAGAGCACCAGGGAGGTTTGTTAAGCCCGCTCCAGCCTACCAAGAGGCACACAAATATCAAAGAGTGAATTCAGAGTATCATAGAAAAACGAAAAGCTGAGTTCATATCTCTACAATTGTACAGATAAGACCAATCGGTATTAGTAATGTTTTCATTAAGGGTGACAAAGTCTGTCTTACGAAAGCACCTAGTTAGAGGTAACTCATTTGAATCAAGTAATGGTGAAAGCAAGGACAGATCAATTTTTAAATTTAATGTACGATGCAATTTGTCTAATGGAAGAACAAATGGTTCGATCCTAGAAACCTCTAAATGATTTAAATATACCACCATGTCTGACAATGGTGGAATATAGAACAAGTAATAAAAGCATTAAAAGATTTAAAATTTACTTTAACACCGACAAACTCAATCTCCTGGGTACTAGAAAATGGAATCATTTCAGATGATAAAGGCAGCATCAACAGCTATTAGAACGCCACCACCAGAATATAGAAAAGTTTGTGGAAAACACCCATGCATCAGCAATATCAGGTTTTAGCCACGTCTCTGTAAAAGCTAGAATCTTATGCTCAAAAGAAAGACTATCTACATAGAGATTAGGAAGTTTGGATTTCAGTCCTCTAACGTTCTGGTAACCCAGGTTAAGGGACGAAGCTAGTTTTTGACACACCAGCAAATTCTGATGTGGCAAGAATAGTATTAGTTGTTATTGTTGGCAAGCGAATCGGTTGCCGATTTTTCTTTTTACAACATATTTCTTAACTATTTTGTGTTTGGCCAAAAATCTTCTCGACATATAGTGTCGAAGATATTGGCAGAAACACTAATTTTAAAGGACAAAATGTCCCGAGAATAAGAAAATTTGAACTTCTCCACCGCAATATTCGAGACGTTAACTTTCTTCCGAATATAGGCTATTACATCGTCAGATGTGACAACAGGGTCTAGCCTAGAAACAAATATATGTTTCTTTGGTGGTATGCCAACGAGAGGCCGCGGTCCCGAAGCGTCAGCCGTAGCAGTAACGTTGGACAAGTCACCCACTGCAGCAGTCAACTTGTTTACGGGGCCCTCAATACTTTTAGAACTATCGGCAATTTCCATTGGAATGGGTAATTGCCCGGACACATCGGACACTACAATAGGCATCGTTTTTAAGAGATCATTCCCAGGTGATACAGGTATTTCCTTACTAATAGCATTCACAACCGGGCTCTTAAACGATATCAACTGCTGTAGATTAGGAGTGGACGGTGCATGAGACCGGTCGGGGACGATAAGAGACGCTGGCGGATCTACAGATACTGAAACACCCCAAGGACTGGTCCTTTTACGTTTCGGAGACTTATTCATAACTCAACTCCTGAACTGAGTCTCCACCGCATTAAACTCCGCTTGGAGTTTATTAAAACCTGCCCTTAAAGTGTCAAAACTATCTCTAGTCCGCCTCATGAAAGAGCGCATCTCATTCTCGACACCACGGCAAGCATCACATCCATATTTTAAGCCACCGCCTTTAGCAATAGACTCCTTGATTCTGCCTGTGTAACCGGCACACTTAACGTGAACCGCATTGTCTCACAGCCAACAAAGAATATAATCATGGGAGTCAACCGGATTAGTGGCCACTATGCAATTATTTTTGAGCAGACAACCATTTTATCAAAATTTAATTAATTTAATTAAAAAGGAAAATGCAAAAAATAAAAATTCTAAAGGTTAAAAATCTGTGAATAAGAATATACTGACCAATGGTTAATGTGCAGAGTAAGCCTTCACAACTAAAGAAAAGAAATTACAAAAATACACAAAAACAAAAACACGTATCACAGAGTCGCGGGTAGGCAAAAGACGAGAGCGCAAATCTAACAAGAATAGGAAAGAGCGGGGAGAGCGCGTCAAATTGAACACATGCAATAACAATTTGTACGCAAGAGCGCGAGAGTTAAAACGGTAACGACACAAAAGCAAAAAAAAATAAACAAAACAACAACACCGCTAACGCAAGTATTACAGCAATACTTTTATTTGATTTTATTTAAATTTAAACAAATACACAAAAGCGACAGCAAGAATTCGCGAAATGAAAATAAAATTCGATGGTTGGAAATATTAGCCGATAATGATGATTTGGTCTAGCAGTGGACTGTACCTTCTGTCAAACTAATAATTAATTTTCCTTTGATTCTTTGCTACTGAATCAGTTGAGTGCCAATTTATTACTGAAGAAAAAGAGAAAAAGCGCCGACGCAGCAGCGCGCAAATATGTGTGTGTAATGCTAATGTATGTGTGTTAATCGATTCCTATAGCTACATATCTTATCGATAAATGCAATCCGTTCATAAACATCCCGGCCCGCCCTGAAACACAGTTTCTGAACGGGGCATTTTGTCGCACTTGCCACGCAACGAGACAAACGTCTTAGCGCGGCCAAGAAAGAGTCGGTGCTCAAATCCGTTACAAGTTCCAGATGGATTGCCGATGTGACAAGGCAAACAAATAGGCAAATGTAGCCCTTACCAATGCGCGGTTTGCACCCCTTTCCATCCTTAAGAAGGATTGGACCAGCATAGTCACATCCAGTGTTTACAAATGGAAGCGCCTGAGTGACTCGAATGCTGGGTAGATCAGCCATTCTTTGTTGTGATGTATGTTGCCGTTGTCGAAAACAAGCCAAACAGTCGTGTGTGACTTTCCTTATCAAGTTCCTTGCGCCAAATATCCAGAATCTTTGCCGTACCATAACAAAGAGTGATGAGACGCCAGGGTGCAGGTTGACCCTGTGTTCGTGTTCAAGTATCAGCTTGGTGATGCGATGAGATTTCGGTAGCAAAACTGGATGTTTCGCCTCTGTGGACAATTGCGAGTGTTGCAATCGTCCTCCAACCCTAAGTAGTCCGTCCTTGTCGATTATTGGCGAGAGTTTAGCCAACTGCGATCGACTTCGCAATGGTTTATTTGCGAGTAGCAATTGATAGTCATCCTGGAAGCAGGTTTGCGCGTGCCGCAAGCATACAATACGTGCCGCGCTGATTTCCTCAAATGTAAGACAGTTTGAGCCTTTGTCCCCAAATGGACCCTTAGTGCGCCGTAGAAAGCGTATAACATAGCCAACCGTATGAACGAGCGTCAACCATGACGATACTCGTTGAACAAGATGATCAAGTGGGTGATCAGGAGCTGCATCTACTAATGCAGTCAGACAATTGATTTTGACTTCCTGTTGTATGCTCTTTTCTGAAATATTTAAACAGACTTGTGAGTTGTTTAACCTTACCATAAATTGATCCGCGTCACGTAGCCATGACGGGCCATTCCACCATAACTGAAAGTCTTTTAGGTCTGCCGCCATGAGACCTCTAGATGCGCAATCAGCTGGATTCGACTTGGAGTCCACATGACGCCAATAATGCCTTGGAATGGTGTCCAGAATTTCCGAAGTTCTGTTCCCAACAAATGTCTTTAGTCGAGAGGGTGCGTATGATAGCCAATAGAGTACGATTGTGGAATCGCACCATGCAAAAACCGTGACCTTTTGATGTCGAAGCGCCGCCTTTATCGAACGTATGAGTTGACTTAGGAGCAGTGCCGCGCAAAGCTCTAGGCGAGGCAGAGATTGCTGCTTTAGCGGAGCCACCCTAGATTTCGCAGCCATAATCGATGTAGAAATCGAGCCATCATTGTTGATTACTCTGCTGTACACTACAGCAGCGTATGCCTTTATAGATGCATCGGAGAATCCATGCAATTCAATGTTGTCCGCGTCGTTGACAACTAACCGGGGTATTTGAATGTGTTGTAGAATATCCAAATCTGCTCGCCATTTGAGCCAATTCTCCTTTAGCAGTTTAGGGAGTTTGTCATCCCATCCCAAATCGAGAAGCCATAATTGTTGAAAGAGTATTTTAAATTGGACCACAATTGGTGCCAATAGCCCAAGTGGATCAAAGATCCGTGAGACATCCGATAAAACTTGTCGTTTTGTACAATCGACATTTCCTTTTAGACCTACATTATAGGACAATGTATCAAGACCAGGTTGCCAGTAAAGCCCAAGAACCTTCACTGGTGATGATTGTGTAGAATCAGTTCCTTCCGTTGGTATGCGAAGTGTGTTCGATACCCATTTCCCAAGCTCCAAATTAGCACAGGACATAAGTTGAATGAGTTCCTTTCGATTTTGTACCAGTTCCTCCTCACTGTTTGACCCAGTGAGCACGTCGTCGACATAAAAATCCTCTTGTAGGATTTTTGCAGCATTCGGGTATTCCTGCTGATGATCAAGTGCCAGTTGCTCTAATACCCTGACAGCCAGGAATGGTGCACATGAGGTGCCGTAAGTGACGGTACAAAGTTGATAATGTTTGATTGGATCCGATGGCCTTTCTCTCCAGACAATTCTCTGGAAGTCGCGGTGTTTGTTGTTCACCCAAATCTGCCGAAACATCTTAACTATGTCGGCTGAGAATACAAATTTGTACATCCGAAAACGCAAGCAGACTGCGAATAGATCGCGTTGAATGCTAGGCCCTGTAAATAGATAATCGTTTAGTGATTTGCCTTTGGTGTCGCAGAATGATCCGTCGAAAACTACTCTCAGTTTCCGACCCAAAACCGGGTGATGTGGTAGATAAAACCGTTGCCCATTATTGACTTCATCTGGTGGCACTTCGCGCATGTGCCCCAAATCGAAGTATTCCTTCATGAAATTGACATATTTTGCTCTTAGATTTTCATCTTTTTGTAACCGTCGTTCCACCGATTGGAAACGGCTTAGAGCTCCTTGTAAAGTATCCCCAAATTCAGGATTAGTAACCTTAAATGGAAGTTCAACGATGTACTTCCCATTATCATCTCGAGTGTATGTAGCGAGAAAGTGTTTCTCTACTTCTTCGTCATCAGGTTCCAATTTGGATGTGGAACTGATGTCCTCTAGCTCCCAGAACCTCTGGAGCGAAGCGTTAATATCAATGTATGATGTCATAGCGAAAGCGTTGTTAGCTTGTGGCATCGTGATAGAGCTGATGACCCATCCGAAAATCGATGAAATTGCAATGAGTTTGCCCGTATTGTCGTACAACCTTTTACCTGTAATTGTAGACCAAACATGTTCACCACCCAAAAGAACGTCAATTGGAGCGTTTGTGGTGAATTCTGAGTCAGCCAGTTGAAGATCGTTAAAGACCTCCAGTGCCGATGCGTCAATGTTCTGCCTTTCCAGTGTTGAGGTGATTTTGCCAAGAACATGAGCCTGTACCGTTAAGTGATTGTTGGAGTACCTTGACTTGATCTGAAGCGTGCTGCTTCCCCTTGTGGTGTCAGCCTGAACCGAAGAGATTCCTGTGACCAAAATCGATGATGCCGACCGTGGCAATCCAAGTGCTTGTATGCATCGTTCTGATACATATGAAAGTTCCGACCCAGTATCTAGTAAGATACGACATGTGATGTAGTCTCCATTTACTTTTTGAACATAAACCGTAGCAGTAGGCAATATGCTTCGATTTAAACCTTTTCCTGTTATCGTTTTCGCAGAGCTTTGCGAACAAACCGTTGCTGGTGCACTCCCATTATGAGCCACTAGACTTGATGTAGACAAATCGTGATGAGAAGCGTTTGGACTACGCTGATTCTCCCCTTTACCTTGTTGCAAGTTCCTTAAAGCCATTGAGTTACCTGGATCGTGGACCAGAGAATGGTGCTTACCTTTACAATACTTGCATGCGAATAGTGATGGACAGTTTATGACCATATGCCCTGATTTTAGGCACTTATAACATAAAGCCTTTTCCCTGATGAACGTACGACGTTGTGCAATTGTTAAATCCATAAATTGTTGACAGCCATACAGTTTATGATCTGTCGCCTGACATTTGGTGCAGCTGCCACCTTGAACTGCAACCATTGAATGTGTGACCCTTTTTGTGTGTGTGATTTGCGCTGGCGTTTTGCCTCCAGTCGCAATCTCCCGTTTGCTGAGCTCTAATTCTTCACAACGATCATCCAAGAACTTGAAGAATTCCTCCAGTGTGGGCGCCTCGTTGCCCATGCTGCGCTCAATCCACCTGCGCCGTGTATCAGCGTCAAGCTTTTCCAATACCAGATATTGTACCCAGCAATCCCGTCCTGTTTGATTGATCGCATCCAGACCGCGAACAATCTCGTTTGTGCCATCTGATACCTTTCGTAAGATGGACACATCAATTTTGTTTGTCGTTGGTAGACCCATGAATTGTTCCAAAAATGAGTTTACAATATGGCGTGGCCTATTGTACCTTTCCTTTAAGCGCTCCCAAGCAGTGTTGTAAGCCGTGTCAGTTATTGCCAGATGCCGCACCAAGTTGGCAGCATCATCGACGAGCAGTGTTTTCAAATGATGAAACTTTTGAGTGTTGGTTAACTCCCTTTTGTTGTGTATCGTGCTCTCGTAGATATCTTGAAAAGCTGGCCACTCTGTGTAGAGTCCAGCGAACCGTTTGATTTGAATTTTCGGCAATTCGCCGCCTTGCACGAGTGCCGTCGTGTTGTTTCCCGAAGTCGAACCCGAAGCAGCCGCCTCTGTGCGAGCGGGCATCGACAAGTTCGAACTGCTCTGGTTTGCAGCTAACTGTTCAAAGAGTTGTTGTTGTTGTTGCAGCAAATGAACGATGTCGTCGTTATATGCCTGCATACCCATGGCGCCATTGCCGTCGTCAGACAATGATGCTTGTTGTTGTACTAACCGTTTTTTTCCTAGAAGTAACGAATATGCTTTCAAGTACTTCTCCTCGTAGGTCACGTGATCGACCTCTGGATCCACATAGCCGTCTACATCTTCCAGTAGGGCTATGGAATCCCCGTTTCCATTAAATTCCTTCCACACGGACTGGAGTTGATCCATCCGAGCGGCTACCTCAGTAGTTGATGATGTTTGGGTTCTTTCCGACCAATCCAGAATTCTTGTGATGCTGGCCTTGAGTCGGCTCCGACGACCCACCAATGCCTTTAGTTCTTCCATTGCGAAGAACTTTCCAGAGTAATAACCCACAAAACTTTCCAATAGATCCAAAGAAATTCGAACGAAAAGCACCTTATTCGAACGAAAACCGATTTCCTTATTCGGCTCGAATGACCAAAATATGATTTGGTCTAGCAGTGGACTGTACCTTTTGTCAAACTAATAATTAATTTTCCTTTGATTCTTTGCTACTGAATCAGTTGAGTGCCAATTTATTACTGAAGAAAAAGAGAAAAAGCGCCGACGCAGCAGCGCGCAAATATGTGTGTGTAATGCTAATGTATGTGTGTTAATCGATTCCTATAGCTACATATCTTATCGATAAATGCAATCCGTTCATAAACAAATGAATTTATGTACAAGTTATAGAAAAGAAGTTAATCGCAAGAAAAAAATAAAAGTGATAAGCGCAAAAAAAACACGTCCGTTCTCTGCAACGAGTGAAAGTTATTCTTGAAAGTTATTCGCTTGAAGTGAACTTAAGAATCTCAAAACAAAGAAAGGGCAATAAATTATTTAAAGTAAATGAAGTCTGTACAGCTAAGTCCACTGGTCTTTCAGCCGAGGCGATGATAGCATATAGAAAACCCATCTAAAAACCTGCCTATCCCGAGCTTGAATAACGAAATGCCTCAAATAATAATTGGCAGTAATTGTCCGAATCTCATAGCTTCACTAAAGGTGCGCGAAGAAAACTTGCAGCAACTAATAGCTAGGATGGACTATATATGGCGGATCGAGACGATCTGGTGGACTCAACCTGCATCGGTGTCAGTCTGGATTTGTATGAGATTGTTAAAAAACGTTTGCTAACCGAGGAAAAATCACCGCCGGTGTTTACCAAGTCTCCAGGTGAAGAGCAATCTCTACAAATTCTGGAGGGCAGATGGTCCCCGGCAGCAGACCTTTCATTTGCAAATGAACTACATGGTCAAATACAAAAACCTGATAGCCAAAGCCTATGCCAGAAGGTTGGCAGATGCAGAAGTCATGGAGAAATCCGAAAATACAAGGTACTTTCCAATTTTTACTGTACGAAATCTACATAAACCTAAGAGGGTCAGATTGGTGTGGACGCGGCAGCTCCATCATCGGGAGTAGTCCTAAATGGCTTTCTTCTAAAAGGACCGGATTTGCTCGTGCCCTTGCTGCAGATTATGTATAACTTTAGAATGTGAGCAATCGGCGTGAGCAGTAAGCGAAGAAGACGCTAAGCAAAACGATTCCTATAGCAAAATGAAACAACAAGCGTCGTGGAAACTTTCCAATTGTATGTGTTGACATTTGGAACCACCATGTGCGTGACCTAAACGCTAAAAAACACGCCGATGAGTTTTCTTCGGCAGCTAAAGCTATTTAGAGAAATCACTACTTAGTCGGGTACATGCATTCATGCCATTCAGAACAAGAAGCCATTACATTAGCAAAGTAAGTTAGAAACTAGCTGCACTTTGCGACAGAACATCCCACGACGAAAAACAGGTCGTCAACAGTGAAGAAATACACTCTTTCTCGAAAATATTGGGCATGCGATGGAGCCCACATCAAGATGCCTTCACTTATGCACAAAAGTTTGTACGCCTTTAGCGCAAAATAATAGCGACAAAAGTCGCACCAACCAATAATCTGCAGGCTATGTGGCAATCATGGCTGTCCTTCTTACCCTTGATAGAGGACGTGCAAATTCCGAGATGCTTATTTAAAAATTTTCATTCACAAGACTGCCGAGTTCAACTTCGCGTATTCGTGGATGCTGGAGAAGGCACCTCCGGCTGGAGTTAGAGGCAGCAGTAGCTGGAGCGCAACATGAAATAGGTACACTATGGAGGTTACAACTCTTCTTAAATAACCATGGAGTATTGTGCGTACGCGATCGAGCCAGTCGCTTCGCTGGCACCCCCGACGTACGAATCGCTCTACCCAGCCAACACTGGGCTACAAAGCTGATAGTCAGGCATTACCACGAGAAGTATTATCACATAAATCATGAGACAGCATTAAATGAGGTGAGGCAAAAATTTTTTACTCCAAAATTAAGACCTTTCCTTAAAGGGATTCGTCGAAATTGCCAACATGGTAAGCTGAGTAGTGCTTGACCCATTGCACCCTTAATGGCGCCCCTACCGAGGGCTAGACTTGGTGCATTCAAGCCAGCGTTTACGTATGTTGGAGTCGATTATTTTGGGCCGCTAACCGTTATCGATGGAAGAAAGTCATTGAAAAAATGGGGCATGCTGATAACCTGCCTCACAATGCGAGCAATAAGCATTGAGATCGTGCATAGTCTAACCACAAACTCATACCTAATGGGCTTAAGACGCCATATATCGCGCCGAGGCACACCAAAGGAAATATATAGCGATAACGGGGCTAATTTCCGAGGGACCGATGCCTTTCTTAGAGACAAACTTCAACTGGATGATGCGAAGATGCATCGAGAATTGTCGCAGCAGGAAATATCGTGGTACTTCAACCCACCGTCAGCTCCCCACATGGGAGGAGCCTGGGAGCGCTTAGTGCGGTCCATCAAAACCGTGTTATACCGTATAACACCAAATCAAAAATTCTCATATGAAAGTCTTCTTACCGCCATGGCAGAGGTGGAAATGACGATAAACTCCAGGCCCCTGACATACGTGTCCCTGGACGACGAAGATCAAGAAGCACTTATGCCAAATCACTTGTTGCTTGGCTCATCAACTGGAGAAAAACCGATTTGTGATCCTGAACAAATTGACTATAAATGGTCGTTCCGCCAGAGTAAGATGTTCGTCAACCTATTATGTAAACGCTGGGTCAAAGAGATGCTACCAAACATAACACGAAGGTCCAAGTGGCGTAAAAAGGTAAAGCCAATTGGAGTAGGCGATATCGTATTTAAAGTTGATGAAAATCAGCGTCGGAATACCTGGTCAAAGGGTCGAGTGGTCGAAGTGATCACAGCAGCGGATGGTCAAGTCCGCCAGGCGAAGGTACAGAGACAACAAGGTGTCAAAAAATTAGTTATAAGAAATCTGTGAACTAACCTAAAATTACTTGCAGAATTAAAAAGCTTACCTTACCGCGTTTTGCGAAGTTTACTTGGAAATTGAATGGATTAGATTTATTTCAAAAGGCACTGGCGGAGCTAGATTAGCTCATCGAACGAGCAACATCCTCTTGCGAAACAGTTCAGACAAAGGGACTTTTTCTTAATGTATGTACGAACTCGATCAGACTTAGAGCGTAAATACGCTGACATCGGACAATGAAGTGACTTGGGTGTCGACTTCATTCTGAATTGGTTTATCGCCGATCGAGATCATCTGCTGCAAAGCCATGGTGGAAGCAACTAAAGTTTTTTCTGGATTCTGACCGAGTGACTCTTGGCGTGGTTACCAAAATCTGTGGAGGTGGCTTGCTCCACGTGGCTCTGACGACGTGGCTTGCTGAGAAGTCGTGCTTAATGGTGCGGACGTGATAGCTAATGGACTAGAACGGGTCTGAAGCGCTCGGGAAGGAGGAGTAGTCCCTACTCCTGGTACTCCTCCGACGCGGACTTGGAGCAACAATTGCACGTGGCCACAGTGGTCTTAGCCTCTTTATCGTCTTTTGGCTGGCTCGTGCTCATAACCCCACAGAATGAAGGTTATAAAAGTAGTCAGCTGGATTGGTTTGGTTTGGAAAAAACAGAAATTGGAACGATACCAAATCACCAAGGAACGGCTTTGAAACGCCATGAAATTGATTAAAATCAACAAACACGAGTTACAAATTTTAGGATAACTTGGAACGCTGCCAAAAACCCTAGGAACGGCTTGGAACGCCTTGAAATTGAAAAATAAAATCGAAAGATACGACTTGGGACGCTTAGAACACCTTGGAAATCAAATATAAACCCAAAGATAAAACTTGGAACACCTTGGAAATAAAATATAAACCAAAGATAGGACTTGAACGCTTGGAACACTTTGGAATTCATATATAGAACCAAATACTACTTGGAACGCTAGGAAAACTTTGTAAATCAAAAATACAAATAAAGGTACGACTTGGAACGCTTGGAACACCTTGGAAATCAAATAAAAACACAAAAGATAAGACTTTTGTCGATTGATAAGACGCGATTGGTCACGACTTGGTACGATTTGAGTTAAAAAATGAAACCGAAATTCCGACTTGGAACGCTTGAATTGGAACAACAGAGGTTGGAAATTCGTTGCCAACCGAAACGCAAGGAAAAGAACTCAAAATAAAGTTGCCGCTTTTAACTCAAATAAATTAAGTATCTTTTTTTCCTTTTCGAAAGACAAGATATTTAATTAGCGCAGTCGGTAGGATCAGTAAAAGTGAACTTGTTATTCTATCCGTGTGACACATAGAATTATTATACGTGTATTACTTACGCCAACTGTGCGCGTCAATATCTACTGTGTCCTGCAACCATAAATTTCAGTTGTGGAACAAAAACGCCTTTTTATGTGCCTACAAAACACAAAAAAAAAAAAAAACACCACTAAAAACAAAAATGGACGAACTCACCGAAGCCCACCTCAATCAAGCTCTGTCTTCATTAAGACATGTGGCAAACTATGATGGAGCACCAGAGAATCTGACATCCTTCATAAGGAGGGTAGATTTCATCATGCACCTATATCCAACCCATGACATGAGGCAACATAACATATTGCTCAGCGCAATAGAGATGCAGCTCACTGGAGAAGCTCAACGACTTTCGCAAATTGGAAAAGCCAACACCTGGCCGGAACTAAGAACATTTCTCATCAACGAATTAAAGACGCAGACCCCATGTGAGACCCCCATTCGACGCCTCTACAACACCCACTATACAGGAAATCTTCGTAAGTTTGTAACTGAATTAGAAGATAAATCTTATATTATTACAAACAAGCTTAGTCTTCAAAACGATGCAAATAACACCATTCTCTATGCAATTGCTTAAATAATACTATAAAAGATGTAATTAACAAAAAATTACCCGATAGATTATTTATGACGTTAGCTAGATACGATATAACCACATTTAGCAAGCTCAAAGAGAAGGGTTATACGAGTTTAGTGTGACAGAAATCAGAAAATCAAATCAAAGCCAAAATCAAAAAAGTGGAAAATCTTTTGTTCCCAATAGTACAACTCCGTCTCAAACAAAACAATCAGACACAACACAAAACCAAAAACTTTTCCAAGAATTTCAAAAAAAAATTAAATATCGATAGGGCTCGAAATCCAATGAATTATCAGACAGTGGTCTTCGTTAAGACAGGTGGCAAACTTTGATGGAGCACTAGAGAATCTGACGTCATTCATAAGGAGGATAGATTTCATGAAGCATTTATATCCAACCCATGATATAAGCCAACATAACATATTATTCAGCGCAATCGAGATTCAGCTCACTGGAGAAGCATAACGACTTTCGCAAATTGGACAAGCCAACACCTGTCCGGAACTAAGAACATTCCTCATCAATGAATTGAAGGCGCAGTCCACATGTGAAGAACTTCTTCCACGCCTCTACAACACCAACCATACAGGAAACCTTCGTAAGTTTGTAACAGAATTAGAAGACAAATCCTATATTATCATAAACAAATTAAGTCTGAAAAACGATGCAAATAACAATATTCTTTACACAAATGCTTATAATTATACCATAAAAGATGTAATAAACAAAAGATTTCACGATAGATTATTTAAGACGTTAGCAAGATATGATATAACCACAGTTAGCAAGGTCAAACAAGAAGCTCAAAGAGAAGTGTTGTACAAGAATAGTATAACAGAAATCTGAAAAATCCTAAAAGCCTGCAAAGCCAAAATAAATTATGTAGAAGAAAAGTAGAAAACTATACATTTTATTTCAGAGATATGGAAGAAATAGAAGAATAACATAACACAGAATGTAGAATGTTTAGACCCACCTACAGAGAGGGACCCAGACACAAATTTTGCGATTGAAAATGAAATAATTGAAAGTAATCAGTATAGACTCGACCCTTAAATACAAATATCCCTAAACATTTCATATAGAAATCAACAAACAGATAAATGAAATGATTGAACAGGGTATCATTCGAAAATCGAATTCAGCTTACTGTTCACCCATTTGGATCGTTTCAAAAAATGGAGATGCTTCCAAAAAAGAAAAATACAGATTATTCATTGACTCCCGAAATTTAAATGGGAGCTAAGCGATTTCATTAAATTCAAACGGATCCTGAATCTATTGCAAAAACAGCTTTGTCAACTAAATTCCACTTCATTGTAGGAACACATATTGTCAAGCAGAAAGGTATTTAAGAAACTAAGAGAAGCTAATCCTAAACTCCAACTCGACAAATGCGAATTTGTGAAAAAAGAAACAGAATTCCTGGGTCAAGCAAAACCTAATCCTCATAAAATACAAGCATTAAAAAATTTTCCAATTCCAAAGACTCAGAAAGAAATAAAACCATTTTTTGGTTTATGCGCACGTATTGGAAAACCTTTAACTCTTGGATTAAAGAAAGTAGGACACTAAATAAATATGCACTTAATTATTCAGCCATAGAAAAGAAACTACTTTCTATCGTATGGGCCACCAAATATTTTAGGCCATACCTCTTCGGTAGACATTTTGAAATCACGTTTCGAGAATCACGTAGCAGATGACCTTTCCAGAATTAAAACAGATGAAAATTTTTAGGATCAACAGAAAGCACCGCAGATACAATACATCGTGCTCATGAGGATAATAGAAATTACACACCAATCGTTAAAAAACCCATTAATTATTTCAACAGGCAAATAGAATTCATTAGAGGTTCAGAAGACGAAGTAGAAAGAACAACTTACTTTCATAAATCAAATATTAAAATAACATACAAAGAAATGACCAATGCATACACAAGGGATATAATCAAAAGATATCTTTGCAGTAAGAAGACTACTATATTTTCATAATAAACAAGATTTTCCTATATTTCAAGAAGCCTATATTGAAATAAAAATCTTAAAATCAAGCATTAAGTTAGAGGACACTCAAATGTTTGCACAATTCAAAGAAATAATTCTAAAACAACATAATGAATTATTACATCCAGGAACCGAAAAAAACAATTAATTTGTTTAAAAAAAAAATTATTTTCCAGATTTTCAAAACCTAATTCAAAACATTATTAATGAATGCTCAGTATGCAATATCGCAAAGACAGAAAATAGATCGACAATTTACAATTCCTTTAAAAATTTGAAACACTTGTAGAAGTAAAATCTAGAGATTGGTTAAAAGCCAAGAGAGCAATTATGAAAGTATTCACTGAAATGGGCAAACCAATAGAAATAAAATCAGACAAAGATTCAGCATTTCTGTGTATTAATTTTTAATTTTTAATTAATTTTTAATTTTTTTAATTTTTATTTCATTTCTGTGTATTAATTTTTAATTTTTAATTAATTTTTAATTTTTTTAATTTTTAATAATTAACCATTTTCGAAAAAATAACAATCTTGTCCCACAGAAAAAATCCAAAGCACAATTGTTGAAAAAATTGAATGCCAAAGTATAAACGAAGTTGATACTCCAATCTTTAAAGCTGAGAAAAACCTCTCGCTATAAAATCAGACAAAGATTCAGCATTTCTGTGTATTAATTTTTAATTTTTAATTAATTTTTAATTTTTTTAATTTTTAATAATTAACCATTTTCGAAAAAAATAACAATCTTGTCCCACAGAAAAAATCCAAAGCACAATTGTTGAAAAAATTGAATGCCAAAGTATAAACGAAGTTGATACTCCAATCTTTAAAGCTGAGAAAAACCTCTCGCTATATCCCAATGTATCCGCCTTAGGACAGGCTATTTTTTTTTAGGATGATGGAATCATATATCCAACGTCAAAATCAAAGCGTGTGAACGCTAACTCATCATCAAAACACAGGCCAATAAAAACAATTTTATTTATAAACAATGAAACACTTGCAATCATAATTGTCCACCTAAAAATCAAAAAGCGTGAGAACGCTAATTCAGCATTTAAATTTGGCCCAATCAAATCGCGTCAATATCGACCATGCCACTACACTATGGTCTGGATGTCGTTATTTTTGGTATAATCTACAGTTTGAATGCTAGAGAGTTGAAATTTTGCAAGCATGCTGGAAATACTAAAAGAAAATTTCAATTTTTTTTTTTTTTTGATTGCACCATGCCATGGAAAAATTCAAAATTGTCGACAAATTGTAGAAACCGGATTCATGCATGTAGTGGACTTATTCCAAATTTCAATGCATTAAGCTTCGGGGTGAAGGTTCCTGAACTGAAATCAGTAATTTCCAATATTTTAGTTGGGGTGACACCACATATTGGACAACATTGAGTAGATTTATTTCCAGTTAGTACGTTGAGAACTTTGCCATCAATAAGTGTCATATGCATTTCATAGGTAACAGATATGTCGAAGCTCTCATCCAATTTAAAAACAAACGGTTTTTTTTAATGAATGATTTAAAATTACTTATTTTTTTTATCTATCTCTTTTATTTTTCGTATACCAGATGGTTATTGTTGACTGTACTGTAGATCCATTCCATTAAATCCTAAGACTACATATAAAATAAATATATACATTAAAAACTACATACCTTCATGTACCTGATATGCCGAAGCTCTCATCCAATTTAAAAACAAACGGCTTGTAGGCATCACCTAGTCACATTACCATAAGTCCCACAGTGGATCCTCACACTACCAAGTTATCTCAGTTATCTACATTTATAAGATCCACACACATACATGTAACCATCTAGAATAAGCTAGCAATAAGAAAAACTCAATAAATCAGTTCTTGTGCGACAATTGAAAAGTAAAGACGTGTACCACAGGTTTTTTTTAATGAATGATTTAAAATTACTTATTTTTTTTATCTATTTCTTTTTATTTTTTCGTATACCAGATGGTTATTGTTGACTGTACTGTAGATCCATTCCATTAAATCCAATAAATCCTAAGACTACACATGAAATAAATATTATATACATTAAAAACTACATACCTTGATGTTCCATATTTTAAATTATTTTTATGTGCAAAATTCCACAAATGGTGGCACTTTAAACTTTAGTTTTTATTTTTCACTTTCCAAATGTCGATTACGCACAAAGCACATGTCTGACTTTGAGACCCTGGTACGAACCCAGGGATGCCATTAAAATAATAACATTAACTGGCCAGTGTTTGGATATTAGAAAAGCAGCCTTTATCAGGGGCTAAGACGGCAGTTGGGGGTACTTCAGATTGACGTAGAAAACTCTTCAGGGGCTAAGACGACAGTTGGTGGGAACTTCGGATTGACGTAGAAAACTCTTCAGGCAGTTATAAATGGTTTAGTCTAATTAAGGCGTCTAAGCAGGCGTCATCGTCAGTGAAGAGCAGGAGTAATAATGGAGGTACTAGTGGCGCGAATCGCGGCCGACTCGGCAGCGGCAGGCTCTGTAGCGGCAAGCTAGGTAGCGGCAGCCGAGACAGCATCGGGTAACTCAGAGGCCGGCATGGAAGCGACGGGAACCGCAGCAGCGAGTACTACAGCGGCAGATCTGTAAGCGGCGGGTATGGAAGCTGCGGGTACAGCAGCAGCGGGTACGGAAGCGGAAAAGAAACTACTTTCTATCGTATGGGCCACTAAATATTTTAGGCCATAACTTTTCGGTAGACATTTTGAAATCACATTTTGAGGATCACGTAGCAGATGCCCTTTCCAGAATTAAAACAGATGAAAATTTTTTAGGATCAACAGAAAGCACCGCAGATACAATACATCGTGCTCATGAGGAAAATAGAAATTACACACCAATCGTTAAAAAACCCATTAATTATTTCAACAGGCAAATAGAATTCATTAGAGGTTCAGAAAACGAAGTAGAAAGAACAACTTACTTTCATAAATCAAATATTAAAATAACATACAAAGAAATGACCAATGCATACACAAGGGATATAATCAAAAGATATCTTTGCAGTAAGAAGACTACTATATTTTCATAATAAACAAGATTTTCCTATATTTCAAGAACCCTTTATTGAAATAAAAATCTTGAAATCAAGCATTAAGTTAGAGAGGACACTCAAATGTTTGCACAATTCAAAGAAATAATTCTAAAACAACATAATGAATTATTACATCCAGGAACCGAAAAAAACAATTAATTTGTTAAAAAAAAAAAAAAATTATTTTCCCGATTTTCAAAACCTAATTCAAAACATTATTAATGAATGCTCAGTATGCAATATCGCAAAGACAGAAAATAGATCGACAATTTACAATTCCATTCAAAATTTGAAACACTTGTAGAAGTAAAGTCTAGAGATTGGTTAGAAGCCAAGGGAGAAATTATGAGAGTATTCACTGAAATGGGCAAACCAATAGAAATAAAATCAGACAAAGATTCAGCATTTCTGTGTCAGAGAAAAATATGTCATGGACTTTTACATGATCGACAATTTAGAAAATTGCAACACTTGTAGAAGTAAAATCTAGAGATTGGTTAAAAGCCAAGAGAGCAATTATGAAAGTATTCACTGAATGGGCAAACCAATAGAAATAAAATCAGACAAAGATTCATCATTTCTGTGTATAGCACTAAAAAATTGGCTACAAGAAGAAAATGTAAAGTTAGAAATCACAGCAAGTAAAAACGGCATTTCAGACGTAGAAAGATTCCATAAAACAGTAAATGAAAAACTCAGAATTAATATATTAATTATAATGAAAATGAAGTAATAAACAACCTCAAGGAAGAAAAGAAAAAATCATTTTGAGCATTTCACAGAATACATTTTTTGAACCGATTTGTATTGGCTGTAGCTTGTGTTCTGTTTATCCGATCAGACGGACATGGCTATATCGACTAAGCTTCTCATACTATTAAAGAATATATATATAATGTGTGTTACAAACATCTGACCACTTTTATAATACCCCCTGCAAGGGTATAATAATAATAAAAATTTACGATAGTGCTTTACAGTTAAACGAAATATCAATAACAAATTAATTGCTTGACTATAACCAAAGCATTTATGTGACAAAAGATATCACTAGGCTAGAACCTATTTCCAAACGAAAGAGATAATTAACGAACACACCAAATATTATACTGTTTTTCAAACTATTACATTAACCACTTTTGTACTAAGTATAATAAGTTTGATTACATACCTAATCTATAAGTTTAGTCAATGCCACAAAAATTAATAATTAAGCATTTTCGATCAAATAAGAATCGTATTCCCACAGAAAAAATCGAAACCCCATTTGTTGACAAAATTGAATCCCAAAGTATAAACAAAATTGATACTCCAATCTTTGCAGCTAAGAAAAACCTCTCGCTATATGCCAATGTAATCCGCCTGAGGACAGGCTATTTTTTAGGATGGGGGAGTCATATTTCCAACAAGAATCCCCCGAAAATTTATAACTTTAACATCCGTTTTATTCACAAACAACAACAATAACCTAACTTTAAACTTAATTCTATGAATAATGATAAGTCAGTTCTTAAGACGAAGTTCTTAAGACGACTTTTGAGTTCATACAGTCTACAAAGTGTCTGAAATAAATCAAAAACTTTTTTTTTCGTTTTAAAAAAAAAAAAAAAACATTTAAATGGAGACAATTGAATCAAATAAGTACAGCGCAACCCAGTTGCGAAAGTGGCTGGAGAACCTAGGTCTCCAAAAAAGTGGAACTAAAGCGGCATTGGCCGCACGACTCAACCTGGTGCCACCCGAAGCCCGAGGATCATCCCCACCTCCGGATGGCGTGGACGAACCATACCTAGATGTTGAAGAAGCCGACCAGCAAGTTCCAGATGAAATCGAAGGCGCCGTTGGTGGCATGGAGCTCAGCAACGAGAGTGAGCAGGACAGTAATGACGCGCAGTTTGAACTCAATCACGACATTGGCGCCTCTGCAGTCTGTAATGAGCGTGAGCGAGATAGCGACGACGCGCCTTTCGCGCGCGAATCTGAACTTATTGGTGAGCAACCGAACGAGCAAGACGGAGAGATAGGAGCGTCACAAAAAAGCGCGCGTGAATTGGTTACAGAGTTGTAACTCTTGCGTCGCCAATTGGAACTCATTCAAATAGAAAACATGCTTCTTAAGAAATCCAATTCGATGCGAAATAATGTGACCGTCTCTAAATCGCCAAACCTGGTAACCAACACTGGTCACAACAGCGTTGTCGGCACTAGACAGCCCAGCAGTGAGCAAAACAATGTTGCCATATCTGAAGTTGGAAACATCAACAATGTTACAGCTTAAATTCTGATCGAAATAATACAAAATAATATATATGTATATGGTGTTCTTCCAAAGACGTCCGATCGTCGCGGCTTCTTCAACAAGACTCCCTACTCTCCCTCTACGTTCTCTCCCTGTGCTCTCTCTCTGTATGCTCTCTATTTAAGCTCTCTCTCTCTTGAGTAGTCTTTGTCATTCTTGACATCCGGCCTCTCCTGACTTCTCTTCGTCGATTCCTATGTAGTCGTAGCCTTCTCCTTCGATGTCTAGGCCCGGAATCAAGGCACACCATGGTTTCATGTGATCGCTCGATATTACATTACTGTAACGTCGCGTCGTTGAGATACTGAACGATCGGGTAGGTCTTCTACAATGTAGCGATCGTTTCCTAAAACTTTCGTTACGACGTACGGTCCTTTAAACGCTGGGTCTAATTTATGAGTGTCTCCTGTAGCCATCGGTACATAGTCAATGACTACTAAATCATCTACTTCAAATTTTTGAGGTTTGGCATGCTTCAAGTCGAATCTTTTTTTCCATTTTTCCTGTTCAGCTTTTATATTTTCTGCCGCTTGATGACGATTTAGTTGTACATCCGTTTCTTCAAACTGGTCTTCCGTCATTGCTTGTATAATTCGGTTATACGATACATCCTTGGGATTAAAATTAAATACCAAATCGTTCGGAGAAAATTTTGTAGTTGAATTCACGTTTGTATTCATACTCCACTGTATGTTGAACAAATGTTGATCCCAATCCTTGTTTTTATCCGTACTTGTTTTCAGTGCGTTTAGTAGTATTTTATTCATTCTCTCAGCTTGACCTTTGGCGCGTGGTGTGCGCACTGCTGTTTTAATATGTTGTATGCCATAGTTTTGCACAAAATCTTTGAATTCCTTTGATGTAAACGAAGTACCTCTATCTGATATGATGCGTAATGGTTGTCCAAAAATACCAAACATGTGCGAAAGCGCTTTAATAACTGGGATGGTCTTTGTGTTGCGTGTTGCGACTAATATGGTGAACTTGGTGAATGCGCATACTATCACCAAAATGTAAATATTTCCGCTCTTGCTTTTCGGAAATGGTGCAATATGATCGATATTTATTGTCCGGAATGGCATCGGTATTACGTCCTGCAAGTGCATTTCTCCATCTGGTTTTCCTCCTTTTATTTTATTGATACAGCATTCGGGACGTGAGTCTATGTATGACTTAATAAATTTTCTCATCCTCGGGAACCAAAAATAACGACCAATTCGTTCCCTTGTCTTCTGCGCACTGTAATGACCTACATCATTGTGGTTGCTTATAGTAATTCTTCAACGAACTGCTTGAGGAACTACTAATTTATCGCCTTTATCTGTTTTTCTCAGTAATCTGCTTTTAGAAATGACATAATCGTTTTTTATTTGCTTCCAATCAGCACTTTTATCTTTCATTTTAAATTTTTGAAAAATTTGCTTTAGCTTTGGATCTTGCTTTTGCATGGTATACACCCAGTCATCATCTATTGGAATGACTTTAAAAATGCCATCTGTTTCCATAATGCTGCTTTGTTCCTTAAGTACTGGTTGTCTGCTCATTCCATCTACATGTGGTAAATCTAAGCCCGGTCGGTGCTTACATATGAAGTCGAATTCTTGGAGTCTGAGCCACCAACGCGCAATAGGCGGCTGAAGAGCGGCTGAGTTCTTTAATGTTGCTACAGCGTTGCAATCCGTTATTACTGAAAATTGAGATCCAAGAAGGTATGCCCGGAATCTTTCCAATGATTCGGCTATAGCTAAAACTTCCAGGGCATGGCTTGAATACCGACTTTCAGAATCCGTACAAAGTCTACTGAAGTAAAATACCGGCTTGATATCCTCGTCTTCCTGTTGAAATAGTATTGCCGAAATTCCTGTGGTGCTCGCATCCCTATGCACTTCATGATATTTCGTTGGGTCATATAGCGTTAAGACTGGTTCCGTTGTAATAGCTTCTTTTAAACGGTTGAAAGCCTCATTTTGATCAGGTGTCCATATAAAGTTTTGGTTTTCCTTCAAAAGCATACTCAATGGTTGTGCTATTATGCTATAATTTGGAACAAATTTACGGAAGAATCCAGTAATTCCTAAAAATCTCCGTATTTCTGTTTCATTCGTTGGCTGCGGATATTCAGCTATACATTGTGTCTTTTC
This sequence comes from Drosophila equinoxialis, assembly GCA_018150345.1. Classification (NCBI taxonomy): domain Eukaryota; kingdom Metazoa; phylum Arthropoda; class Insecta; order Diptera; family Drosophilidae; genus Drosophila; species Drosophila equinoxialis. The sequence continues at coordinate 186,139 of JAECWI010000901.1, read as the reverse complement.
TTTTCCTGGTTGAATTCCTTGACCAGTAATAATATGACCTAGAAATTTGACTTCTTTTTCATGAACTTGCACTTAGATGGACGTAGAGTTAATCCCTCGGATTTAACTGCTTCTAAAAATTCATTTAGAATAACTTTTCCTTCGTCAATCGTTTTTGATGAAATAATAACTTCATCAACATAGCTTATTATATTTCTTTGATATTTGAGGTTTCGTATGATATCTGCGATGACTTTTTGGAATACCATTGGCGCATTAATCAAACCAAAAGGCATGACATTAAACTCAAATAATCCGTCTGTTGTCATAAAGGCTGTAAATATCTTGCTCTCGTTGCTCATTTCTATTTGATAATATCCAGACGTCATATCCAGCGTTGTAAAGAAATGATTTCCTGCTAACTTTGCCAATTGCTCTTCTACGACTGGCATCGGGTAGTGTTGCTTTACTGTGACTGCGTTGAGGGCTCGGAAATCAACACATAAGCGATGTTCTCCATTGGGTTTGGGCACCAAAATCGAGGATGCTGCATGTGGTGATGTGCTTCGATGAACTTCAGGAGTTCATCTACTACTGTTCGTAATGCATCTCTTTTTGCAAATGGTACTTGATAACGCCGTCCCACAATTGGATTCGTGGTTGTTACTTTGATCTCCATCTTTGTTGATTTGCATCTGCCAATATTTGAAAAATCTTCGGCAAAGCAGTCTGTATAAGCGTTCAATAGGTCACTCACCTGTTTGCGCTGAGGATCGTCAACCTCAGCGCCGATGTCAAACTCGCATTTTACCTCCATCGGAGTATTAGTTGACTTCGTTTCGACCTTTGTCTTACCCTCTGCACATAAAATATCCCTTCCTAAGAGGACTGCATGATTAAGTTCTTTATCTTGAACTACGTAGATGCATATATCTATTCTCTTGTTATCCCAAACGATCTCCGTTAACAGGCATTCCTTTAACTCAACAATTCCTCCTCCAAAACCTCTGAAAGAATTGGTCATAACCTGTAGAACTGCGTCCTTCGGTACCAGAGACCTTTGCATGAATGTATTGACACTGGCAGTCCACAAATGCCTCATATTCGTGTCCTTCGATAAGCATTTTCTTCAATATTGGGGGACGCTTCTTATGTTTTATGCTATCAACTTTCGACACCGTTGACCGCTTAGGTCTGCAATTTTTTTCCTTCATGTCCCATCTTAGAGCAAAACGAACATCTTGGCTTTTTCGATTCAACCGGACACTTGGCTGCGATATGTCCAATGTTATTACAATTAAAGTATTTTGGACCCTTAGCATTATTATCCTTGTTAACCTCCATGGTCTTTGCGGTGTCTGAAGATGCGTACTCCGCCGTGCGGTATGACTGCCATACGGATGAAGAATTCATATTCTCCAGTGACTGAAACAATTCTGCACATGTACCTAAATTCATGGCTAGTAAAGCTTTTGTTGACTCTTGCTGATTTAATCCGTTGATAATATATGAGTTAATAAATTTATCGTCTATATTAGCTTTTCGGCCTATCGCCATCATTGAGTAGAAGTATTCAATTGAAGTTTCGTTATGCTTTCTCTTGCGGCGCATCATTTGCCTGTGGACATCTGATATATTAATTACACTTGGAAAATCCTTTAGTAGAGCATCCTTAAATTGACTCCAATTCCGATATACTCTTTGTGAATCCAACCAGTCTTTAGCTACACCTCATAGCTTGTGCTGTACAGCAAACAATATGGTCGCATCTCTCCACTCATACACGATCTGTAAGTGTACTACTTTGTCCAAAAATTGTTGCGAATTCACTGCTTCTTTTATTGGCTCAAATTCGTTGGTATAGTTGTCTCTTTCACAGCTTTTCTGTTGATTTGGGAATTCGTGACCGTTTTGCGATTTTTTGCCGTTGCGTCTTTTTCCCGCGTTTAGATATATCTATCCTTGTCTTTTTTACAGTTTTGGAAGTTTGTGACCGTTTAGCACTTTTGCTGTTTTGTCTTTCTTCCTTTGTTTCTTTGACCTATAGATATCTCTTTTACTCTTTCGGGAATTCGTGACCGTTTTGCACTTTTGCCGTTTTGTCTTTTTCCCTTGTCTCGTTGGATTCTTAAATTTATTTCATCATTTATAAAAATAAATTATTCCGTCTTTTCCGAAAGCCGTGTGTCTTCGTATCCCACTTCTGATTTGTCAAGATACCGATTTATTGGATACATTTATTACAGCTTAAATTCTGATCGAAATAATACAAAATAATATATATGTATATGGTGTTCTTCCAAAGACGTCGCGGCTTCTCCAACAAGACTCCCTACCCTCCCTCTACGTTCTCTCCCTGTGCTCTCTCTCTGTATGCTCTCTATTTAAGCTCTCTCTCTCTGTATAGTCTTTGTCATTTTTGACAAATGCAAACTTATTTTCAAATGGCAACTCCCAATTCGTCATGGTAAAGAAAATGCTACCAATATTCGACGGCGCAGTGGAAGCAAAGTTAATATTTGGATCGCTCAACTGAATGCCGTGGCCAAGATGTACGATCTCAATGACGAAGTCGTTCGCACACTAATTATGTCAAAATTGAAAGACCGTGCTCAAGTCTGGCTATACTCCAACGAAACATTATTGACTATGCCGGTGACTCAGCTGTTAAATCAAATGGCAAATGCTTTTCAAATTAAGGAAAGCAAAATAATGTTGCGTCGCAAATTCCAGGACCGGAATTGGAAGACCACCGAAAACTTTTCGCAATATTTCAAAGAGAAGATCCTTCTGGCAGCAGAAATCCAAATGGATGAGGAGGAATTAATCGACAATATCATCGAGGGAATTCCCGATGATCAACTGAAACAGCAGGCCCACACGACTCAACATCTATTACAGGCTTTCAATAAAGTTACCTTGCGTAAGCGTGCGCAGGTTATAGAAAAATCGAGGGTGGTTACCAAGGACCGTTCTTCTAAGGTCGGAAGGTGCTTCAACTGTAACTCAATCGGACATTTTGCGGCCGATTGCAACAAACCGAAGCGAGAATATGGAGCTTGCTACGCATGTGGCAGCCTGGACCATTTGGTAACGAAATGCAGCGAGAGAAAAAAGGATCGCAAAAACGAATTTGTAAGATTGTTTCACATAAATTTTAATTCTAAGACTAAAAAATGTCTATTTCTAGAATGCCTGATCGATTCTGGGAGTCCAATTAGTTTTATCAAATTTTCATGCATTGAACAAATATTGAATTACGTCAACTTTGAAGTCAACGAAGACAATACCACCTACTTTGGGTTAAATAACAGTCCTTTAAATGTACTGGGAAAAATTTCATTTTTTGTTGTTATAAAAAAAGAAAGAATTTATTTTGAACTACTAGTTGTGACAAACGGATCGATGGCATTTAACGTTGTATTAGGCAGAGATTTTTTAAGAAATGGTAATTTCGAATTTGTAAGCAAAAACGATCGAACTTATGAAAATGATAGCTGTAAAAATGATCGTCAAAACGAAAATGATAGATGTAAAAATGATCGTCAAAACGAAAATGATAGATGTAAAAATGATCGTCCAAACGAAAATGATAGCTGTAAAAATTATCGTCAAATCGAAAATGATAGATGTAAAAATAATGAAAATAATAGTTGTAAGAATGACCGACCTGCTAAAAGCGCTAGTATAAAAAAGAATAATGAAAAATTAAATGAAAAGGATAGCACTGAAACGAATAGAATTTCTGAGAATGATGGCATGCAAAATGATAGAGTTAGAAAAAATAATAATGCTAAAGCAAAACTCGCGGAAAATAAAGCGGCTGAAAAGAAAGAAATTATAGAAAGAAACGATAGAAATTATACAAATGTAAAAATAGTAAATAATGATCGTAAAGATAATGAAAAGATTAAGGATAATAGCGCGAAGCAGGAATGTCAAGAAAATACAAAAAGATCGGTCGAAAATTTAGAGTCTGAGAAGAATGAACAGTCAGCGTTTGAAATATTGTCAATCGAGTATCCCGAACCCAATGAGGGTAGTTTGCTTAAAATCAACGATAATTGTAACGTTAGTTTAAGAAAGGAACTCATCGATATTTTTAGTCAGTTTTATGTCAAAGTCAAAAGACCAGAGCATCCGTCAGTTAAATGGGAAATGAAACTAAATTTCGAGAACACGAAACCCTTTAATTATCCCCCGAGACGTTTGTCATTTGCATAGAAAGCACAAGTCCAAAGCATGCTAGATGAGTATATTCAAAACGGAATTATACGAGTAAGCGAGTCAGAGTACGCATCACCAATAGTACTTGTTAAAAAGAAATCCGGAGAACTTAGAATGTGTGTAGATTACCAAACCCTTAACAAGAACATGCTCAAAGACAATTACCCCACACCTTTAATAGATGACCTTATAGACAAACTTTCGTAAAAGAGTGTGTTCACCAAGTTAGACTTAAAAAATGGCTTCTTTCACGTCTTTATGCATGAAGACTCTATCAAGTATACGGCGTTTACAACACCGATGGGTCAATACGAATGGCTTCGAATGCCATTTGGACTACGAAACGCACCCGCAGTTTTTCAAAGATATGTTAACAAAATTTTTGCTGATTTAGTTCGAGAAGACAAGGTTTTAATTTACATGGACGACATATTGATAGCAACAAAGGATAGTAAAAGTCATTTAGAAATATTAACAGAAGTTTTCAAACGTTTAGTTGCCAACAAACTTGAATTAAGAATTGACAAGTGCGAATTTCTTCAGGAAAAAATTAAATATTTGGGATACGTGATAACAGGAGACGGCATCAAGCCAGATCCAAAAGGACTACAGGCAGTTAGCGATTTTCCAGTACCGACTAAAACACATGAGGTATATAGTTTCCTAGGGTTGTGCTCTTATTTCCGACGATTTGTTAAAGATTTTTCAACAATAGCAAAACCATTGGACGATCTGGTGAGAAAAGATAGAAAATTTGAGTTCGGTGGTAAAGAATTAGAATGTTTTGAAAAATTAAAAAGAAATTTGCTAGAAGCCCCTATACTTGCCTTGTACAACCCGACCGACCCAACAGAGTTACACTGCGACGCTAGTGCCCTTGGTTTTGGTTCAATGCTTTTGCAAAAGAAGAAAGATAATAAGATGCACCCAGTGTTCTACTTTTCTAAGCGTACAACAGATGTAGAAGCCAAGTACCATAGTTTCGAACTTGAGACACTAGCCGTAGTGTATTCATTGAAACGTTTTAGAATATATCTTCAAGGATTAGAGTTCAAGATAGTCACGGACTGTAGTGCACTTACGCTAGCACTTAATAAGAAAGAACTTTCTCCCAGAATAGCTCGATGGGCTCTTCTTCTTCAAGACTATGACTATACCTTAGAGAACCGAGCTGGAAAGCGCATGCAGCACGTTGATGCGCTTAGCAGAAACACACACATACTCACCATTGATTCCAATTCATTCGAAGAGAACCTAATTATTTGTCAAAGTAGAGATGAGAAAATTAAAGAAATTCTAATGAAACTACAGAATACAGAACACAAAGATTATGAAATGCGCAATAGCATAGTGTACAGAAAGAAAGATAAGGAATCTCTTTTATTTTACGTCCCGAAAGAAATGGAAAGTCATGTCATGTATAATTATCACGATCAGTTAGCCCATATTGGAGTAGACAAAATGGTAGATATTATTTCGAAAAGTTATTGGTTCCCTAGCGTTAAAGAAAAATGCAAACAGCACGTACAAAATTGTTTAAAATGTATATCTTATTCAGATAAAAATGGAAAAGAGGAAGGCTTTCTTCATAACATTCCTAAGCAAACAGTCCCTTTTGATGTCATACACATAGATCACTATGGTCCAATAGATAAGAGCAGATCTAACAAGCACATATTAGTAGTAATCGATGCTTTCACAAAGTTCGTTCGTCTGTACCCAGCGAAAACCACAAAGTCAAAGGAGGCAGTATTAGCATTGAAAGACTATTTTAGAGCGTATAGTAGGCCCAAATGCGTTATTTCTGATCGAGGGACTTGCTTCACATCAAAAGAATTTGAAGATTTTTTAGCCGAAAATGAAGTCAAACACATAAAAATCGCTACATGATCTCCGCAGGCCAACGGACAAGTAGAAATGGTAAATAGAAGTTTGGGTCCCATAATCGCTAAACTGACTGAGCCGGACAAAGGATTGTATTGGGACACAATCTTAGAAACAGTTGAATATGCACTTAACAACACGCTACAAAGGTCAATTAGTCAGCATCCAAGTAAAGTTTTGTTCGGAGTTGCACAAAGAGGAAAGGTTATAGACGCATTAAAAATAAGTTTAGATGAATTAAATAAAATGAGTATAGATAGAAACTTGGATAAAACAAGACAGGATGCGGGTAGGAGTATAGAAAAAGTACAAACGTATAAAAAGTTAAGAGTAGACTCTAAAAGAAAAGATCCAGCTAAGTATAAGGCAGACGATTTGGTGATGGTTAGGAATTTCGACTCACATATAGGAGTGTCTAAAAAACTTATTCCCAAATTCAAAGGTCCGTATAGAGTGACAAAAGTGCTGCGAAATGACAGATATGTTTTGGTGGATGTTGAGGGTTTTCAGCAAACCAGACTTCCTTATAAAGGAGTATGGGCCATGGGAAACATACGGCCATGGCTAAGTAATTCAAATAGCTAAGAGATCGGGAGCTCTCTGATCAGGATGACCGAGTTGTAGGCATCACCTAGTCACATTACCATAATTCTCACAGTGGATCCTCACACTACCAAGTTATCTCAGTTATCTACATTTATAAGATCCACACACATACATGTAACCATCTAGAATAAGCTAGCAATAAGAAAAACTCAATAAATCAGTTCTTGTGCGACAATTGAAAAGTAAAGACGTGTACCACAGGTTTTTTTTAATGAATGATTTAAAATTACTTATTTTTTTATCTATTTCTTTTATTTTTTCGTATACCAGATGGTTATTGTTGACTATACTGTAGATCCATTCCATTAAATCCAATAAATCCTAAGACTACACATGAAATAAATATTATATACATTAAAAACTACATACCTTGATGTTCCATATTTTAAATTATTTTTATGTGCAAAATTCCACAAATGGTGGCACTTTAAACTTTAGTTTTTATTTTTCACTTTCCAAATGTCGATTACGCACAAAGCACATGTCTGACTTTGAGACCCTGGTACGAACCCAGGGATGCCATTAAAATAATAACATTAACTGGCCAGTGTTTGGATATTAGAAAAGCAGCCTTTATCAGGGGCTAAGACGGCAGTTGGGGGTACTTCATATTGACGTAGAAAACTCTTCAGGGGCTAAGACGACAGTTGGTGGGAACTTCGGATTGACGTAGAAAACTCTTCAGGCAGTTATAAATGGTTTAGTCTAATTAAGGCGTCTAAGCAGGCGTCATCGTCAGTGAAGAGCAGGAGTAATAATGGAGGTACTAGTGGCGCGAATCGCGGCCGACTCGGCAGCGGCAGGCTCTGTAGCGGCAAGCTAGGTAGCGGCAGCCGAGACAGCATCGGGTAACTCAGAGGCCGGCATGGAAACGACAGGAACCGCAGCAGCGAGTAGTACAGCGGCAGATCTGTAAGCGGCGGGTATGGAAGCTGCGGGTACAGCAGCAGCGGGTACGGAAGCGGAAAAGAAACTACTTTCTATCGTATGGGCCACTAAATATTTTAGGCCATAACTTTTCGGTAGACATTTTGAAATCACATTTTGAGGATCACGTAGCAGATGCCCTTTCCAGAATTAAAACAGATGAAAATTTTTTAGGATCAACAGAAAGCACCGCAGATACAATACATCGTGCTCATGAGGAAAATAGAAATTACACACCAATCGTTAAAAAACCCATTAATTATTTCAACAGGCAAATAGAATTCATTAGAGGTTCAGAAAACGAAGTAGAAAGAACAACTTACTTTCATAAATCAAATATTAAAATAACATACAAAGAAATGACCAATGCATACACAAGGGATATAATCAAAAGATATCTTTGCAGTAAGAAGACTACTATATTTTCATAATAAACAAGATTTTCCTATATTTCAAGAACCCTTTATTGAAATAAAAATCTTGTAATCAAGCATTAAGTTAGAGAGGACACTCAAATGTTTGCACAATTCAAAGAAATAATTCTAAAACAACATAATGAATTATTACATCCAGGAACCGAAAAAAACAATTAATTTGTTAAAAAAAAAAAAATTATTTTCCCGATTTTCAAAACCTAATTCAAAACATTATTAATGAATGCTCAGTATGCAATATCGCAAAGACAGAAAATAGATCGACAATTTACAATTCCATTCAAAATTTGAAACACTTGTAGAAGTACAGTCTAGAGATTGGTTAGAAGCCAAGGGAGAAATTATGAGAGTATTCACTGAAATGGGCAAACCAATAGAAATAAAATCAGACAAAGATTCAGCATTTCTGTGTCAGAGAAAAATATGTCATGGACTTTTACATGATCGACAATTTAGAAAATTGCAACACTTGTAGAAGTAAAATCTAGAGATTGGTTAAAAGCCAAGAGAGCAATTATGAAAGTATTCACTGAATGGGCAAACCAATAGAAATAAAATCAGACAAAGATTCATCATTTCTGTGTATAGCACTAAAAAATTGGCTACAAGAAGAAAATGTAAAGTTAGAAATCACAGCAAGTAAAAACGGCATTTCAGACGTAGAAAGATTCCATAAAACAGTAAATGAAAAACTCAGAATTAATATATTAATTATAATGAAAATGAAGTAATAAACAACCTCAAGGAAGAAAAAGAAAAAATCATTTTGAGCATTTCACAGAATACATTTTTGAACCGATTTGTATTGGCTGTAGCTTGTGTTCTGTTTATCCGATCAGACGGACATGGCTATATCGACTAAGCTTCTCATACTATTAAAGAATATATATATAATGTGCGTTACAAACATCTGACCACTTTTATAATACCCCCTGCAAGGGTATAATAATAATAAAAATTTACGATAGTGCTTTACAGTTAAACGAAATATCAATAACAAATTAATTGCTTGACTATAACCAAAGCATTTATGTGACAAAAGATATCACTAGGCTAGAACCTATTTCCAAACGAAAGAGATAATTAACGAACACACCAAATATTATACTGTTTTTCAAACTATTACATTAACCACTTTTGTACTAAGTATAATAAGTTTGATTACATACCTAATCTATAAGTTTAGTCAATGCCACAAAAATTAATAATTAAGCATTTTCGATCAAATAAGAATCGTATTCCCACAGAAAAAATCGAAACCCCATTTGTTGACAAAATTGAATCCCAAAGTATAAACAAAATTGATACTCCAATCTTTGCAGCTAAGAAAAACCTCTCGCTATATGCCAATGTAATCCGCCTGAGGACAGGCTATTTTTTTAGGATGGGGGAGTCATATTTCCAACAAGAATCCCCCGAAAATTTATAACTTTAACATCCGTTTTATTCACAAACAACAACAATAACCTAACTTTAAACTTAATTCTATGAATAATGATAAGTCAGTTCTTAAGACGAAGTTCTTAAGACGACTTTTGAGTTCACGTTTTGAGGCACGGCAGCAGCGAGTACTGCAGCGGCAGACCTGGAAGCGGCGGGTATGGAAGCTGCGGGTACAGCAGCAGCGGGTACGGAAGTGGCGGGCACGGCAGCAGCGGGTACTGCAGCGGCAGGCCTGTAAGGAGAGGATATGGAAGCTGCGGGTACAGCAGCAGCGGGTACGGCAGCGGCGGGCACGGCAGCAACTGGTACTGCAAGCCTGGAAGGGTAGGATGTGGAAGCAGAGGGTACGGCAGCAGCGGGTACGGCAGCGGCGGGCACGGCAGCAGCGAGTACTGCAGCGGAAGACCTGAAAGCGGAGGGTATGGAAGCAGCGGGTTCGGAAGTGTCTCCGGCAGCAGCCGGTACAACGACGGGTACGACAGTGGGCACGGTAGCAGCAGACACAGCAACGGTGTCAACGGCAGCAGCGGGGGTGTAGGCGGCCGTCTTAGACGCAGAACGTGTGGCCTGCGTCCGAGCCGATGAAGTTCCACCAGGTTTGACGGCAGGCGACGACAGCGTCGATTCTTCACTGTATCGTGTGGCGGTGCCCAAGGAAGCGTACAGTCGGCGACACAGTTTGCCCGACTGTGAATGACGGCGGTACCTCGACTCCTATTGCGCGCAGAGCTCTCGTCATCTCCTCCTTGGTATCTCCCATTGTGGAGTTGGTCAGGACAATTTTACCTAACTAAGCATAAATTGTTAAAATTGGTGGCGTGCACAGAAATATATCTATTTAATTTGGGAACAAATTTTCTCTCTTTTGAAGAGGAAGTGATTTTTTTCGATAAGGAAAACAAGGGAATAGGAACATATGTTAGTATGGGTACGGATGCTAGAGGCATATATGTTCATGTACTCATATATGTACATATATAAAATTTAGAAAACATTACTTAGCTTGAAAATTAAAAAATTCCACCGATAATGAGGTTCGAGAGGATCTTGGTATCCGGTTTGAAGGCAGAGTCTTCCCTTCGCCCCGCTTGGAGCGAATTGTGGGGAGTTCATATCGTGGGGAAAGCGGTGGGAAGCATCGGGAGAGCGAGGTGAAGCTCCCGCCTCCCTTAAATAAACATATCCAATAGATAGAGCCTTCCCCTTCCTCCCTCTTCTTTCTTAACGTCCGTTATCGTTCTCGTATCTCACACTCCCAATGCTTCGCCTCGCATGCATTTATTCCAGTGTTTTAATTGCTCTAGTCGAATTAGCAAAAGCCATAAATTTTGTGCTATTCATTGCTGTGACTGTTTAGCAAATATGAAAACGAATACTTTGTGTTGCTTTTGCTTCCGAAAAAATCGGAAATCAAAAAACATGACAGCAAAAGTAGCAGCAAATATCCGAAAAAGAAAATTTTGACATCAGCAGCAATCAGCAAAAATCCGAAAGCAAGAAACCCGACAGCAGCACCAATAGCAAAAACCCAAGACAGATTGCTTTGATAGCAACAGCCAACTTATACATTTTAATACTAGGAACTAGAGCTGTGCGAAACATCGATGTAGTATCGATACATCGATGTTTCTTTTTCGTAAAAATAATCGATTTTTTGTCTCCGATGTTTGATATTTTTGTTAGCTAGCTTTTCCATCACTGAGAAAAGATCTCATCAAATAAAGCATTTCGACTGAAGCCGTACGATTGTTCAGTAAGGCTGGAATCATAGTAAGCAAGAAGAGAAGTTCGCTTAAGTTTAATGTAGACATGCTTCTTTTTATACATTGTCACAAGTGACTATACTATGTAGTGACTACAACAGACTTTGGCACGTTATCGGTTCAGAAACATCGCTCCCGGTTATAAAAACTGCGATCTTGTCCTTCCTCGCTCGTAATTAGTTGTAATCTTTATTTAAACCTATCCTGTTTTCTTTTTATATGTAACCTATTATCTTATTACATTCAATATTTCCTATTTCTTTAGTTTAATTTTATGTTTATATATGTAATACGCCTATGCCCTTAGGAGTGGGTAGAGGTTGTAACATTAACTTTACTTAGGGCAATTCGTAACAGGCCCGGGCCTGGTGTCATATAGGCCACTTGTTCGTACTGAGCGTTGTACGACCACATCTATAATAATAAAAAAATATCAAAGAAGCTAACTTCGGCAATGCCGAAATTTATATACCCTTGCAGTCCTTGGCAATAATTTTTTTACATTTTGAAATTTCTTTCCCTGCAATTCATCAATACACAAACAACACATTCATTCATTTATTTCTCTTTTTATAAAAATCTTTCCCTAAGCGAAGCACATCACGCATACACATACAGTTCTTGTAGCGCTGCGTCTGTGTGTTTGTATGCATGTGCTCTGTTTGAATTGATGAAGACGTAGTAGGCAGCAAGCAGCGCTGCCAGCAGCGGTGTTTGCTGCCGGCAGCGCTGCTTGCTGTCTACTAGGTCATCATTTGAACCGATTTGTATTGACTGTAACTTGTGTTCTATTTATCCGATCGGAGTCAAATTTTGGGATCTGTCAATTTATATCAAATACTATCATATTGCTAAATTTCATGGGAATACTCCAATTTTTGCAAAAATGTTTGTTCTAGAACTATATGATATAGTGGCCCGATCCTGACAAATTTCATACTTTATCTAACTCGGGTAATAAAAAGGCCACAAAAAAATGTCATCCCAATAGCTCTTAAGATGGCTGAGTAAAACGCGTACGCACAGACAGACGGACAGACGGACATGGCTATATCGACTCAGCTTCTCTTGCTGATAAAGTTAAAATTTAATAGGTCTGTTTCATTATTATATTTATTCGATATTTTTTTTTGATTCTCACGATATTTTATAATTCTTGTTACACGAGAAGCATTTTTTTTTTAATTTTAAATGAAAATGTGGCAACATTGTAGCCTAGAAAAAGTTTCCGTACGCATCGAAAAGGGGGCATCCCATGCTATCAGCTGACCTTTATTAACTCAATTACAGTTACATTTTAGTTTGTGGTATTTTTTCGTGTGAATACATGACTTTCAAGGTTGCTTAACATATAAAAAGTTCAGAGTATTTAGAATGGCACCCAAAAGTAAGGAAATTAAAATTATTTTAAAACTTCGAAATGAAGGGAAGTCTTTTCGAGAAATTGGAAAAATAATGGCCAGGTCACACTCCTCTGTCTAGTACGTGGTTAATACTTTCGAAGAAACTGGCTCCATTCTCTCAAAGCCACGTTCTGGGCGCCCGAGCAAGCTGACAGCTCGTGAAAAACCGTCAATATTGCAGGAGGTAAAGAAGAATCCTCGAGTAACTGCATCGAAATTAAGCGAAAATGTTAAAGATTCGTTTGGTAAAACCATTCATGAAGACACAGTTCGCAAAATATTGAAAAAAGGTTATCATGGCCGTTTAGCACGTAAAAAGCAATACATATCAGATATCAACCGAAAGAAGCGAATGGATTTTGCCAATGAACATGTAAATAAGCCTCCAGAGTTTTGGGAAAATGGTTTATTTTCGGACGAAAGCAAGTATTGCATATTTGGCATAAAGGGAAGAAAACTCGTATGGCGTAAAAGTGGTACTGCTTTGAATAAAGAAAATTTGGTTCCCACTGTCAAACATGACGGAGGTGGGGTGATGGTCTGGGGGTGTATGGCGGCCGAAGGAGTGGGTAAACTCGTATTTATAGAATCCATTATGGACCAATATGGATATTTGAATGTTTTAAAGTCCAATTTGAAACCAAGTGTTGAGCAGTTGGGGCTGGGAGACGATTTTTATTTCCAACATGATAACGATCCCAAGCACACTGCGTACAATGTTAAGCTCTGGTTGCTATTTAATACCAAAAAAAAGGGCTAGATTCTCCACCACAATCACCAGACCTTAACCCCATCGAACATTTATGGGATTTGCTGGAACGCAAAATTCGACAGCACACTATAACTTCAAAGGAAATGCTCAAAAACGCCCTTTTGAGTGAATGGAATGTCATTACCAAAGATGAAACTTCCAAATTGGTAAATTCGATGCCCCGTCGCCTTGCAGAGGTCCTTAAGAGGAAGGGCTATCCTACGAGCTACTAAAGCTCAATATATTATAAGATTTTTGAATATTTTTTACGTTTATAGTTTGTTTTTGAAGTTGAAGTTTTTTTGTTTTTGTTGGTTAATTTTAATTTAAAACAATAGAATCGTGTAAAAACGATTTAAATATATTGGACAATAATTATGTTGAACATATGAAAAGCAATTTCATACTTTTAAGCTTATTAAAGCACAATTTTTTTTGACAAATTGTTATGTTCTCATGGTGTACGGATATTTTTTCTGGCAAGTGTGTACATAACACGCCCCTCATTAAAGTTCATCATACATACTAAAAGGAATTTTTTATGCTTAAACTTCATTCTATTCTCTATCTACTTTTCCATCTTTACGGTGTCTCAAACGTGGTTCAATTTGCATTGGTTTGAGCCGTGCTGGAATTATCTTCATTAATACTTTCATACTCACCAGTTAAGGTATCGTTTTCTACATTATTCTCGTTTCCTTCGTTCTATAACTTGATTTGAATAATAATTTGAACTTGGTCCTAATCTGATTTCCTTCGTCGCTTGAGTTCAACTTAATTGGATTCCGAAAATCTTTTACCATCTCTTATCTCCCATCGAAAATGGATATTTCTCTTGCCTTGGCAACTTTGAACACTTTTCTGCTGACTTCTTGAAATAAAAATACCTATTGCTAATACATTATAAATTGGTTTTCTTTCTTTATCTCGCACTACACTGTTTGGAGGTCACTTACTAAGTGATTTTCTCAAAGTTTATGCCTATTCTGGGTAACCACCATGCGGTGGAGATGGATCTGGGTGGGTAATACTGCTCCGTATTCCGTCTCACATATGGAGACCATCTGAACAATCCGGGCCATATCTGCCTCATGAGCATCATTTTCTTTATGAAGGGGATGAAGGGGACTTTATCAGGAGTTGACGAATGGCTAATCGCGATACGCAGGGTCCTCAGACCCTGTAATGACCCTGAACCCTGTGCTTCCAAGCAACAAATAACATAAATAAACAAATCTCCAAGCTAGGCACAAATAATAATGTACTGGCACTCAAATAATAAAATATCTCAAGAAAGATTTTGCTGAAAAACATCCGCAAAAAATTTTGGATAAAACGATAAATATAAATAATAAGTAAATAAGAATCGGCCTCCGATTAACCTGTCTCTGCAAATAACGTTACTTCTGGCTCGTAGGCAACTGTTGGCGATTCAAAAAACCAATTTCGTCCCTAACTCTCTTAAACTTATAGACCTTGTTGAGGAACCAATTGTCATTTCATTTATATTTCTACATATTTCGTACTCAAAGTCTCATGAATGATCTTGCACATCTTACAATGCTTTTTGTTTTTGTATTTTATAAGTTTTTCTGGACTTTGCTGGCGCCAGTCTGATATTCTCTGTCTCTGTCTCTCTTGTACAACCTATATGACCTACGTAGATGCGTAAGAATTGAAAATTTAGTAATAAGCAAGCAAACGAACGCTCAATACGTGTTCTAGCAGTGGCAGACACAGTTCAGTACAGTTACAGTAAAAAATAACACAGTGGTTTATTCATCATCATAATTTGGTCCTTCGAGCCGGATTGTTGGGCTTTGTTTGTTACTCATTGGTTAATAATTTGTTGCAATTCGGTGGCAATTAAATATTAACCTCAAAGTTAGTAGTCGATAGTTCTGGCCTACTATCGAATAGGCAATCGCGTGCTTATTGGAAAAAGCGCGGATTCACACGGTGGCGCCACACGGGTCGCAGTGGAGTTTCTTGACATTTCATCATGGAGGAAATGAAAACGTTGATCAAGGTCAGAGGAAGATTGAAGTCAACAATTAGCCGCATATATACACATGCAGAAGATCCAGCAGAGGATGCAGACGTCCTTACAATTGACACCAAATTGGAAACTTTGTCCAATATGGAAGGAGTTCGTCAAGTCTGGTGACGAATTGGTAAAATATGAGAAACTGGAGGGTTCCGTGGACCCTACTGAAGATTACGAGGTATACGAGGATTAGCATGAATCGGCGAATGCTCGCCTTAAGGCTTTACGAGCTGATGTGGCATCGTCTGGCAAGTTGGAAGAATGCGGTGCGTCTGGCAACGGTGGTTCGCTTGTCCAGGAAGTTCTTAGACAGATGCAACGTCAAATGGAACAACAGCATCTATTGGTTAAGAGATTGCTCTTGCCACAGCAATCTACGTCTTAATCAGGCTCACAGTCGGTTGCCACGCCGACAACTAGAGATTGTGAGTTACCCAAAATCCACAACAAGCCCTTTGGTGGAGATTATAAGAAATGGCATGCTTTCAAGGACCTGTTTGAGAGTACCATTCATGGAAAGGCAACACTAACGAATATACAGAAGTTTCATCACCTGAAGTCATGTGTCTTAGGAAAAGCAGCGATACTCATCCAGCATTTGCCTGTCGTAGATGCTAATTACGAGGTTGCGTGGAAATCGTTGAGTGATCGCTACGAAAAGCCCCGTTATTTAGTGAATTTGCTTATGGATACATTCACAGCTTTGCCTAAAGCTGTTGGGCAAATCTCAGCATCGCTACGCGCTCTGACGTGCGGAGCCAGTGATGTTATTCGGGCTTTTAGATGCTTCTGGACACACAGGCCGTGACTGCTGGCTCATATACTTGCTCATCAACAAGGTTGATGAGGCTACCCGACGTGAATGGATCGACAAAAGCCAGGACAATGAAAATCCTACCATTGCAGAGTTGCTCAAGTTTTTGGACTCATGATGCGATTGCCTTGAGCTCAGTCAAGTTGTCGATCAGGTAGCGGGCAAACAGAGGAATGAAAAGGGAAAAAGCCAAGCACGCACCATGCTTGCCATTACAGGTAACTGTATGAAATGCCATAGTACTGGGCACACACTGTCGGCTTGTCCTAAATTCCAGAGCTTGACTGTCAAGCAACGTTACACCTTCGCGAAGGAGAAGCATCTATACTTTAATTGTTTGAGGACTGGACATGGAGTAACCGCTTGCGACTCGAAGTCTTCTTGCAAGCATTGCAAGCGCCGCCATCATTCTATTCTGCATCCTGAGGGCTATTCTACACAGCATAAGAGCGCAGAGCAGCACCAAGGCAACTCAAGCTAGGCCTCTGAGGAAGCACCAGCGGCATCGGCAGTAGCCATGATGAATGTTACCGGACCCAGTAAGCCAAACGGGCAAAGAAGAAGTACTCTACCAACTGCATTGGTACACGTGCGAAATTCCCAGGGAGCCTTGCATATGGGCCGTATTTTACTTGATAGAGCCTCAGACTTGTCTTTCATTTCGGAACGGTGCGTACAGACGTTGGGGCTTGCACGTTCGCCATTTCGAGTTGCCACATCGGGCATCTCAGACGTCAAAGCGGGAATAAACAGAGGTTTTTGCTCTATTCAGATGATGTCTCGTGTGTCGAGTCATTCCATCGATATTAATGCGCACGTTTTAGGAAAGATCACCTCACCATTGGCACGTGAGAATATTGATGCTTCATCACTGTCGGTATATAATGGATACCGAATGGCTGACCCGGACTTCAGAACTAACGCTTCAATTGACATTTTGCTGGGCAACCATCACATCTGGTTAGTTCTCACCGGGGAGAAGTTATGCGATAGTCAAGGGCACCCTATTGCAGTCAACAGCATATTTGGATGGGTAATCACATCGGTGTACACTTCAAGATTGCCAACACCATCTACGTCATTGCTGACTACGGTCAATATACATAGATGGACTACTGCAAAGATTCTGGGAACTAGAGGAACTTCCACCACGCACAACTGTAAACGAAGAGGATGAAAGGGTCGAGACGCACTTCCGGTGCACACACACCCGCAACTCGAATGGAAGATACATTGTCGATTTGCCGTTCAAGGAACAAAACCCACAATTTGCGGTTACATTTCAAGGAGCGAGATCGCGCTTTCTCGCAGTCGAGCGTTGTCTAATGAAGGACGCCAGCCTGAAGTTAAAATATACTCAGTTCATGAGAGAGTATATCCAGCTGGGTCACATGCAGGAAGTGGCTGCACACGAAGCTACAAACGTCTCTAAGATGTCATTCTGTTTGTCACACCACCCAGTCATAGGTGCCAAGCTGCAGGTGGTGTTCGATGGTTCGTTAAGAGATTCTTAACGATGCACATCATATTGGCCCATGTATACAACGCAACCTGTTCAACGTTTGTCTGCGTTATCGAATGCATAGAATCGTATTTTCTGCGGACATCGTCAAGATGGCCTAAGACCTGCTAAGATATACGCATGGACAGATTCTACAATCGTTTTGTCATGGCTTTCGCATCAACCCTGTAAACTAAAAACATTTGTTGCCAACCGAACGGCAGAAATACTAGAGACCATACCACGAAGCGCTTGGAGACATGTCAGCACTAAGGAAAATCCTGCGGATTGTGCATGAAGAGGCATGCTAGCGAGTGAGTTATGGTGGAAGGTACCATCTTGGCTGCACGACTGTACACTATACTCAGAGACAATGAATAGACCACAAACTTGCTGCTCAATTCTAAAGCGAGCAGCAGAACTTGGAATTCAAATCCAAAATCTTGACTACTATTTCCATTTGATGTACTACTCGAAAGAATATCATCTTGGACCAGACTGATTCGAGTGGTCGCATATGTATTTCGCTTTGTTCATCGAATAAAATCAAGCCAGCTTAAATATTCTGGACCTCTAAAGTTTGATGAAATTACCAAGGCAAAGAAGTTTTGCCTACGACAGGCACAAATTCGATTCAATGACCAATTTGCCGGCTGTCCGAGTGCGACAAGCCTTTCCATTTGAGCATACAGGATGCGACTTCGCTGGGCCTAATTTGCTAAAGGTTCATAAGGGACGAAACCCTAGGAAGGAAAAAGGCTACATTTGCCTGTTTGTATGTATGGTTACTTCAGCTCTTCATCTGGAGCTAGCCACTGATCTCAGCACAGACACATTCTTGGCGGCATTAAAACGTTTTATGGCTCGTCGTGGGAAATGCTCCCAAATGTATAGCGATAACTGTCGCAACTTTGTTGGCGCAAAACGCGCACTAGATGATATGGTACAGCTTCTCGCTTCACACGAGCACAATGAAGTCGCTTCGGAAGCCCATGCAGATGAAGGCATTAAATGGAATTTCATTCCCCCATAATCACCACACTGGGGTGGTAATTGGGAGTCGGCAGTGCGCTCGGTTAAGCTGCACTTGCGACGAGTAATAGGAACCACCGTCCTCACCTTTAAGCAGATGCACACGCTGCTCTCGCAAATAGAATCAGTCGTTAATTCGCGACCATTGTGCACAACATCGGATACTGAGATTGCCTACCTGTCACCATTACACTTCTTAATTGGCAGAACTTATACAGCAATTCCTGAAGACAGCTATTTGCAGATTACTACCAATCGATTGAGCTACTGACAGCATACTCAAGCAATGCTTCAAGGATTTTGGAAGCGATGGCATCAAGAATATTTGGCATCGCTGCAGCAGCGCCCGAAATGGACCACCAAGTTACAAAACATTGCAATCGGTAACCTTGTACTGATCAAGGACTCTAACGCGCCTCCATCGGCATGCACATCTTACAATGCTTTTGTTTTTGTATTTTATAAGTTTTTTCTGGAATTCGCTGGCGCAAGTCTGAAATTCTCTGTCTCTGTCTCTCTTGTACAACCTATATGACTTACGTAGATGCGTAAGAATTGAAAACTTAGTAAGCAAACGAACGATCAAGTCGTGTTCTAGCAGTGGCAAACGCAGTTCAGTAAAGTTACAGTAAAAATAAAGTTAAGTTCTTATGAGATACTAAACACAGTGGTTTATTCATCATCAGACCTCCTTGGTTCTCCCGTGAGTTATTTAAAAGATTTTAAAGCAGTGCACCCGTCTTACTTGTCTTTCGAAAACAATAAACCTGGCCCTTGCAGATAAGTTTGTAGATTTTTCAAAACAACTTATTCCTTATTCGGTTCTTAGCGTGTGAATAAGGATTCCAGGCAGATGGAAAATAGAAGCTTCTTTCTAGAATTGAAGAGAAAATCGAGGTATCTAAACATACACTTTCATGCAGTAATTGTTTTTAAAATCTGCGATTCTATTGCAACCAGCAACTGTGTAATACTCCTTACCGATCGTTGTTTCCTGCTATATTAAAATATGGTCGGAATATGAGGTTATGCGCTAAAAAGTTTGTTTGATCTGCCCAGTTGCAGATGGTACAAAACTCCAAAGCTCAATAGCATGTGGAGTAGAGTAAGGAAAAATAAGTCTTCTCCTCTTCGAGTTCCATAAAGAAGCTCTTTATGAGCCATTTAACAGAAGCTTTTAGAACATGTTAATGTAAATACAGTGGTAGAAATTCCAATAATCTTAAAAAAATAATATAAGAAATTTTAAGATATACAAATCTAAGTTAAAGATGACGTCTCCTCCAACATACTACAACCATTAAAGGATGAAGAGTCCTTCAATTTACATAAACGTCATCTCTCAAAGGCAATGGAGCAAGTTTGCAGATTGGGCGGCGAATTATTCCTTTCTTGGTGCGAACGTCGGCTACTCTGACCCTCTCATCTGCCCCAAGTATGGCTTCGACCACACGACCAGTAATCCAGCATTTCGGGGGAAGATTGTCTTCATGGATGACAACTAATTGATCCCTTGCTATGTTGTTTTCGGGATGCAACCACTTAGAGCGTTCTTGTAATTGATGGACATAGTCGCGCTTCCAGAGTTCCCAAAAGCGTTGCTTGAGATAGGTCACCCTTTGCCAACGGGATAGATAAGAAAGTTTTGAGTCATTTACTACCGGTTCAGGGATCGCTTGCAGTGAACATCCGATCAATAAGTGGCATGGCGTCTGAGCCTCTTCGTCATTGGGATCATCGCTGTGAATGGATATTGGACGGGAATTCAATATCGCCTCCACTTCAAATGCAATCGATTGAAGCTCTTCGTACGTTAAATGAGAAGAGGTCAAATTTTTGATGAGCAGATGTTTGGCCACATCGATGTTTCGATGTTTTTCAGGAAAAAACATCGATGTATCGATACTACATCGAAGTATGCAAACATAATCTATGTTTGACCTGCCCAGTTGCAGATGGTACAAGACTCTAATGCTCATTAGCATGTGGAGTGGAATAAGGAAAATAGGTCTTCTCCTATTCGTTTTCAGAAGTCTTCTTTATATTTTGGTTTCATGAGTTAGAAGCTCTTCATGAGAACATGTTAATGTTAGTACAGTGGTAGAAATTCCAATAATCTTAAACAAATAATATAAGAAATCTTAATATACATATACAAATCTTATTTCAACGATGACGTCTCCTCCAACAAACTATAAAGCTGAAATTTAATCTTTTTCAAACGTAATACATACAGGTTTTTTATACCCTTGTAGAGGGTATTATAAAATTGGTCAGATGTTTGTAACGCACAGAAGGAGACGTTTCCGACCCCATAAAGTATATATATTCTTGATCAGCAAGAGAAGCTGAGTCGATATAGCCATGTGCGTACGCGTTTTACTCAGCCATCTTAAGAGCTATTGGGATAAAATTTTTTTTGTGGGCTTTTTATTACCCGAGTTAGATAAAGTATGAAATTTGTCAGGATCGTGCCACTATATCATATATTTCTAGAACAAACATTTTTTGCAAAAATTGGGAGTATCCCCATGAAATTTACCAATATGATAGTATTTGATATAAAGATCATTTGGGATCAGATCCCAAAATTTGACTCTGATCGGATAAATAGAACACAAGTTACAGTCAATACAAATCGGTTCAAATGATGACGTAGTAGACAGCAAGCAGCGCTGCCGGCAGCAAACACCAGTTGCAGGGAAAGAAATTTCAAAATGTAAAAAAATTATTGCCAAGGACTGCAAGGGTATATAAATTTCGGCATTGCCGAAGTTATCTTCTTTGATATTTTTTTATTATTATAGATGTAGTTGTACAACGCTCAGTACGAACAAGTGGCCCATATGACACCAGGCCCGGGCCTGTTACGAATTGCCCTAAGTAAAGTTAATATTACAACCTCTAATCACTCCGACCTAAGGGCATAGGCGTATTCATATATAAACATAAAATTAAACTAAAGAAATAGGAAATATTGAATGTAATAAGATAATAGGTTACATATAAAAAGAAAACAGGATAGGTTTAAATAAAGATTACAACTAATTACGAGCGAGGAAGGACAAGATCGCAGTTTTTATAACCGGGAGCGATGTTTCGGAACCGATAACGTGCCAAAGTCTGTTGTAGTCACTACATAGTATATGAAAAGGTTCATGCAGAGAAAAGTTAGTTGTGCAAGTGGGAAGTATAAGCGGTGTGAATACTATAAAACATAATACTATAAAACATAATTCAATCTTTTTCAAACTTAAAAATATAAAACAATGCTATTCAGAGATTCACTTGTGACAATGTATAAAAAGAAGCATGTCTACATTTAACTTAAGCGAACTTCTCTTCTCGCTTACTATGATTCCAGCCTTACTGAACAATCGTACGGTTTCAGTCGAAATGCTTTATTTGATGAGATCTTTTCTCGGTGATGGAAAAGCTAGCTAACAAAAATATCGAACATCGGAGACAAAAATCGATGTTTTTTACGAAAAGAAACATCGATGTATCGATACTACATCGATGTTTCGCACAGCTCTAGAGCAGAGTCTTGTAACCTTCCTACACGGTTTCTCGTTGCGCGCCTTAATTTTTATATAATCGGTTCTCCTATCACAGCGACGATAAATCTATCGATAACCAAAAAGAAAGCGGTAGGTGAATTGCAGCAGATCGAGATCCACTGGTTCCGTAGCTCTTGCGGGGTGGGGGGGTTGTTTGCTGAATCTCTACCTTGAATTATAAAATTTTATTTTATTAGGATCTCTACTGAAACTAACTTTAAATGAAAATCAAATGTCTGGCAGAAAATACTTACGAAAACAGTAAGTAATTCATGTTAATAAAAAAACGAAAAAAATGAATGTGTATCCTTTGGTTCACATGCTAGGGGTTACTGAGGTCAAGATGTAGATGGACCTTGTCAGTTCTATACCCTCCCAACCATGAATCTTTATTGGCATTTGTAAAGATTCCCAAAAAAAACTGATCGATATCAACTCATGTACCCATGTCACTAGCAAAATTAATTACAAAGCTTAAGCAATCATATTCAAATTCATTATAATTTCAGATAGAAGCATTTCTTGTTGTACACAATAAATTTTAAAGAAATATTTACAGACTAATTTTAAACAGCTGGTCTGGTATGACTCGACATTTTGAGATTCCGAACTTTCAATCTTGCAAAACAATGGAACTCAAAGTAAATTAAACTATTGAATAATAGGGACTAAAACTAGTAGTATAAGAGAGAGCTTACTAGTTACACATTATTAATTATTGTAGAAAATTATAGAATAGAAAAAAATATAGAAGGAATATTAAATGAATCAAGTAACCTTTTCTTGTAATTATTCATCTTATTCCAAGTTCTCTTTTATCTTTTTTTTTTTTTTTTTTTTTTTTTTAATTCTTTAAAGTTATTTTAAATTTTCAAGTCGCACAAATTCACTCATTGCTTTTGATTGCTCTTCGAGTCAAACATTATTTACGGAAATCAATTTTTTTTTTTTTAATTTAATTTAATCATTTGGTTGATCATAAAACGCTGAAACAGAAATTACATCAACAAATCAGAGTATCAATTGACTACCGTCCTCAAAGTCGCAGAATTGATACTGCTTAATACACTAGGCACTTACCCCATAGTTTATTCGCTGAAAGGCCTTCCATCGTTGCACTGTGGGAAGGTGTTTATATGATGATTTCTCCTTCGCGCTTTATGACCACCATTCCGTTCTCACTTTGCTTTTACATTTACTCTATTTTACGTTACTCTCGACTCGAATTATTTAATATAACCTTAACGAGATTGTAATTGATTCAATATTTGACTTATTTACATTCTCCTTTTTTTTTTTTTTTTTTTGGTTTAACTTGATTAGGACTTGAAATTTAAAAATAAGATCAGAATGAAAATATCGGGACTTAAAGATTTCGTTCAAAACGAGGTTAATTTTAAAAAAAATTGTAAGTGTTTTCGAGGTGGTCACATCGAATGCGCTAAATCGGGCAACAGCAAGCGGTATCCAGAATTTGGCCAAAAGACAAACTTGTCTGGGTCAGCAACGGCAGAAGGTTAGGTAGGCCACTGACTTTAAAACCTTGCCGTACAAAAAATCCGGTTCACCACTTTGGCCGCACTGTAAGCCTTAGCTTAGAAACGCTGTGGCACTGCCGGTGTTTAGTTGGCGGTGTCTTTTCAATGTCCGAATGCCAATTCCAGAAGGCAACGACAACCGAAAATTCGGATGCACATGCTTCGGCATCAGAAATGGGTATTTGGAAACTCGCCGGTTTTCCAGAAAATAATCCTCCCAAACGAAAGCTATCAGGAATATTGGCCAGAAAAAGTAAGGTTTCCAATCTAGGGTATAGAGTAAGATGCAGATGGCGGCGGGGTAAAAATTCTAATTAACCTACATACCTGCTATGATTTATAACCAACGATTTGGGCTACAGCTTTTTTTTTATTCCACACCTTTCACCTCAAGAAAAACGATAGATCATTTATCGCTATCCCCATATTATGCGTTTATCGATTGATCGATACCAATATTTTTATTTATTGATTGATCGCTATTGGCAAAGTGGCGCGTAAAGACGTTAAGTTTAAAAGTTTGAAAGTTTAAACTAGCGCACGCTACACCACCCGATAATATGCATCGTTTGGCAGCATATTAGTGGGAATTAGTTCCGTCTATCCTTAGCGTGAAATGTTCCAACTTCTCTACCTTGCATATTTTCTAACAAATAAAAGCAGTTTCCGAGCTTCTTTTTGATTCGACATTTTATGAACTTAGGGGCTAATTTAGCATTGAAGTTCTGAGAGAATTTGCTTAACGCGAAGTTTCTGCGAAAAACTTCTTGGCCTTCTTTAAAAGAGACAGACGTACTGCGAAGATTATACTGTGCTACATTTCGATCATATGCTTTCTTAATGTTTTCTCCTATATCCTGTCGCAAAAGGTTTAACTGGTCAGTCTGCTTGAGCGGTGTTACAGGCTCCTGTAACAACTTTAATTTCTTTAAAAGTTTATAATCTGAACCATGAGTAACCATGTCCAGTCCGAACAAAGCTTTAAAGGGTGAGCAACCTAAAAGATTGATGCAACGATGATCGCAATGCGCAAGATATACTCGTTAAATGTTGATCCCATAGCGTTTGATCCTGATTTTTTAAATACGAACGGATCGCAGCTAACAGAGAACGATTAACACGCTCAGCTGCGTTGCTTTGCGGAGAATATAAAGCGGTATACTTGAACGAATTTGCCTTAAATTGATCATTATCACTAACGATGGTTTCCGGTACTCCAAAACAATGAAATATCTGTTTTAACAAAAATTCTTGTATATCCTCCGTGCGAAACTTTTTCAGAGGTTGTAACCAATGATACTTACTGAAATGGTCAAGAACAATTAATAAACCGACAAATCCATTTTTGCTACGAGGGTAAGGACCAAGTAAATCGACATACAGACGTTGAAAAGGTCTACAAGTTGGAATATGCTGGCCCATAGGTGGTCTAAGCGTATAATTTGGTGCTTTGGACTCCTTAAAAGTGTCTCATTGACGAATATGGTCACGCACATCCTTTACCATACCAGGCCAAAAAAGAGTTCTACGTATCTTGTCAATAGTTTTCTGCATACCTGAATGTGAAGAGGTATGGCTATCGTGAGCTTGTTTTAGAACATCAACTCTGAGTTTATCCGGTACCCATAGTTTCCAAGAAAGCTTCTCTTGATAAGAATCTCCATTGGCATGTTCGGTTCGAATATACAAATGTTTATTTACAATTTTAATATCTGGGAATTTGTCTGGATTTTCAGTGATTTTCTTCTTCAGATACATATAACTATCCTCCAAAAATGCTTCAGGGTCCAGATCTATAGTCGGACCCATTTCTATCGCCTCTATCGAAAGGTTGGGCAATCTTGATAACGCGTTAGGAATCAAGTGTTCTTGTCCTTTCCTATGCGACATATTAAACTTAAATTGTTGTAAGCGAAAAATCCATCGAGCTAATCTCCCAGAAACATTTTGTTGACGCATTAGCCACAATAAACTAGAGTGATCAGTAACTACTTCAAATTCTTGCAATTCCAAATAAGACCTAAATTTTTCTATAGCCAGTATAACGACTAAACATTCGCGTTCAGTAACACTATAATTGCGTTGGGCACGACTTAACTTTTTAGACATGAAAGCAATAGGCTTCTCTTCCTCTGCGTCTGATAATTGGACAAGTACAGCGTCAATACCATAATCGCTGGCATCACAATGTAAGGAAAATTTCTTATTTAAGTCCGGGTGTTGTAGAATAGGGGCAGAAGTTAATAGATCCTTCAACTTATTCATAAAAGCTTGAGCTTCCGCAGTCCAAACAATATTTCTTTTTGTTGACAACAGTTCCGTTATAGGATAAGTGAGATCGGCAAAATTCGGTATAAAACGACGATACCAACCGCAAATTCCAAGAAATCCCCTAGTTTGTTTCAAATTCCTAGGTGGTGGCCAATTTTTAATACATTCAATCTTTGACGGATCGGTGCAGATACCTTTACTGTCTATTACATATCCTAAATAACTAATGCTTGCGACACAAAACTGACTTTTCTCTATGTTAATGGACAGATTAGCTTTCCTAAATTGCTCCGCAATTCTTGCTAACACTGAAAGATGGGATAGGAAATCCTCTGAAATTATACACAGATCATCTAAATAGCAAAAAACACAATGGCGAAGGTCAGCAGGGACTACTTCATCCATTAGACGACTCATAGTAGATGTGGCATTACAAAGGCCGAAAGGCATAACTTTGAATTGATATAACGGTCTTCCTGGTACTGTAAATGCAGTAAGAGGTTTAGATGCTTCGGTGAATTCTATTTGCCAATAGGCATCCTTTAAATCGATTTTGGAAATAATATTTGCCTTGGGTAATCTTGAAAAAATACTGTCCATGCTGGGCAAAGGATAAGCATCCTTAATTGTGACTGCATTTAACTTGCGAGCGTCTAAGCACAGTCGCACTTTATTGGGCTTTATTACTGGTCGAATAGGAGAGCTCCAGGCACTAACAGCTGGTTCGGTAACTCCTAGTTGAATCATACGATCAATTTCCGTGTATACTAATTTTTCAACAGCGGGACTAATAGCGTAAAAACGTTGTTTTACCGGTTTGGCTTCGCCAATCTCGATATGATGTTTTATTAAGACGTACGTCCGAGATGATGACTTGCATTGGGAAACATTTGCTTGACGGCTTCAAGCTGTCTAATTTGAGAATACGAAAGGGAATAAGAACTAGGGTCAGTCTCTTTTTTTCAGAACCAATCTCGATCGAACTAATTATAGACGGGGCAAGTTCGAAAATTCTCCAAAATCATGACCTAATATTAATCTTTTCTTCAACGTGGGAATTACAAATAATTTTAACATTCTTTCCAATCTACCGTACCGTACTATTACTTCTAACATACCAATCACATTTTGGCCGTTTCCGTCCGCTGTGCGCACTTGACCTTTAGTTTTTACGAATTGGGGAAAATGTGAAAAATCTGTTTGTGCTAAATCCGAGCCTATACAACTAATGCTGGCACCGGTATCCAATAAACCTAATTCTGTGAACGTAAGAAATGAGACTTCTGCATAGCTCCTATTATCGTTGTCGTTTCTAAAAATTGTTGCAACAAAAAGTTTCCTGGTTTGTCTTGCGTGATCATAATATTTCCTTAGTCTTAACGTGCGTTTAGACAAGGGTTGGTCAGATCTGAAAATTCTGTCTTTAACAGTAAGGTGATGTTGTAAACGCTCAGGATATGACAAAAAACTTAGTGGGAACAAAACTCGCTCCATACTATTCGCGGGACTTGCTCATGATATCTCCAATACCACTCGCGGGCTTTTCCTCCAAATAATATTTGAATATGTTTACACACCCCAATAAAATCACTAGAGTTTCCTCCGTTAGGGCTTTTACTCTATAAATAAATTCTTCTACTCCTAGAACTTCCGTAGATCCGTCAAAACGTAGATTCCATTTCTGCATTACATTTGCAATTTTTGCATTTTTGAACAGTTGTAAGGCCGGTTGAACTTATCAAAGATC
Source organism: Drosophila equinoxialis (assembly GCA_018150345.1). Taxonomy (NCBI): domain Eukaryota; kingdom Metazoa; phylum Arthropoda; class Insecta; order Diptera; family Drosophilidae; genus Drosophila; species Drosophila equinoxialis. The sequence continues at coordinate 158,212 of JAECWI010000901.1, read as the reverse complement.
GGGTTTGGACCGTGTCTAATGGGACTTCTCGCTGGCCTAAATTCATAGGTAACGACGATACTACACGAGAAACTGTTTGTTCTATCATATTTTGTATTACCGTATAATCGATCTCTCGATTAGGACGAGTATTATCACCACGATTAGGCATGGTTCTAGGTAATTGCGGTTCTGGTTGATTACTACTGTGACTGGCATCTAAGCATGATGCTGGTGCTTCGCTAACTGATATAGCTGGTTCGTTGAGCTGTTCTGCTCTGTCTCTTGGGACTTGACTTAGCTGTTTTGTAAAATTACGAGTCCATGCTCGAGAAGTGCTGGGGGCCAATGACAAATGTTTTTCCTTCGCTTTTGGTGAACAGTTGCCTACTACGAGCTTTATACTAGACACATTTATCTCACTCTCACAAATTGGGCAATGCTTTTCCTTTTCTAGTAGAGCTTCCAAACAGGATTTATGAAAAATGTGTTTACAGGGAGTACAGAAACATGTTTGCGTGTTGTCCAAAACCAAGGAACAAATTTTGCATATGTCTTCTGCTGGAGTGTCCGTATTTTCGGGACTATGTTGAACTGGAGACATTCTTTTTTTTTTTTTAAATTATTTTCCTAAAAGTGACATGACTGGGTACATGATTTGAAATCGTAACCAGCTAAATGAACCTAAAGAATATTGGTAACTTTATTATTTTTGTTTTGGGCTATTGCATCTACAAAATTGTTTCTTTTAGTCAGGCTTTGGCCTTTTGAATCTTCTGATCGGCTAGGCTATACTATCTGTATTACCAAGATCCAGACACCAGAACATTAAATCATCCAAGTCTTACTATAAAACAATATGTTTGTGTTCTCTTCGATTTCTTTAGACGTTCAGCTGTCGTAACATTATCTAAAATCCAATCAGTACTGATATCGAAACATCCAATATACAATAATCTAAATTGTTAAGAAAAGTTTGAACGACTTTACTAAACGAGTGCTAAATTATCGAGGACCTTAACTAAACGAGCAATTTGTGATACAGAGTATTGAAATTCTTGTTTACATTCATTCTTGCTTTTAACTTTGCGGCTGAATATTCCTATCCGCGTAAGTTAAACCATAATATAGTCTAACAAAATCGACGAAAAATTTGAAACCTCATGTTTTGATCTTAAGACTTTCCTGATATACTTGAACTCAACACTTTATATCACTTGGGGTAGAACTACACACTTCTAGTGTGGTCTGCTGTCAAAATAACCACATGCCGTAACTTAAATAAACTTCTTGTCTATATCTAATATTGTCAAGGAGTTGAGTATGGTTTTATCTTGCCCCACGTTGGGCGCCAAAAAATTTTATGTAACCTTCCTACTCGGTTTCTCGTTGCGCGCCCTAATTTTTATATAATCGGTTCTCCTATCACAGCGACGATAAATCTATCGATAACCAAAAGAAGGCGGTAGGTGAATTGCAGCAGATCGAGATCCACTGGTTCCGTAGCTCTTGCGTGGTGGGGGGTTGTTTGCTGAATCTCTACCTTTAATTATAAAATTTTATTTTATTAGGATCTCTACTGAAACTAACTTTAAATGAAAATCGAATGTCTGGCAGAAAATACTTACGAAAACAGTAAGTAATTCATGTTAATAAAAAAACGAAAAAAATGAAGGTGTATCCTTTGTAGATGGACCTTGTCAGTTCTATACCCTCCCAAAAAAACTGATCGATATCAACTCATGTACCCATGTCACTAGCAAAATTAATTACAAAGCTTAAGCAATCATATTCAAATTCATTATAATTTCAGATAGAAGCATTTCTTGTTGTACACAATAAATTTTAAAGAAATATTTACAGACTAATTTTAAACAGCTGGTCTGGTATGACTCGACATTTTGAGATTCCGAACTTTCAATCTTGCAAAACAATGGAACTCAAAGTAAATTAAACTATTGAATAATAGGGACTAAAACTAGTAGTATAAGAGAGAGCTTACTAGTTACACATTATTAATTATTGTAGAAAATTATAGAATAGAAAAAAATATAGAAGGAATATTAAATGAATCAAGTAATCTTTTCTTGTAATTATTCATCTTATTCCAAGTTCTCTTTTATCTTTTTTTTTTTTTTTTTTTTTTTTTTTAATTCTTTAAAGTTATTTTAAATTTTCAAGTCGCACAAATTCACTCATTGCTCTTCGAGTCAAACATTATTTACGGAAATCAATTTTTTTTTTTAATTTAATTTAATCATTTGGTTGATCATAAAACGCTGAAACAGAAATTACATCAACAAATCAGAGTATCAATTGAATACCGTCCTCCATAGTTCGTAAAAACTTGGTTAAAAGTCGCAGAATTGATACTGCTTAATACACTAGGCACTTACCCCATAGTTTATTCGCTGAAAGGCCTTCCATCGATGCACTGTGGGAAGGTGTTTATATGATGATTTCTCCTTAGCGCTTTATGACCACCATTAAACTCCGTTCACTCACTTAGCTTTTACTTTTACTCTATTTTACGTTACTCTCGACTCGAATTATTTAATATAACCTTAACGAGATTGTAATTGATTCAATATTTGACTTATTTACATTCTCATTTTTTTTTTTTTTTTTTTGGTTTAACTTGATTAGGACTTGAAATTTAAAAATAAGATCAGAATGAAAATATCGGGACTTAAAGATTTTGTTCAAAACGAGGTTAATTTTAAAAAAAATTGTAGGAGTTTTCGAGGTGGTCACATGGAATGCGCTAAATCGGGCAACAGCAAGCGGTATCCAGAATTTGGCCAAAAGACAAACTTGTCTGGGTCAGCAACGGCAGAAGGTTAGGTAGGCCACTGCCTTTAAAACCTTGCCGTACTAAAAATCCGGTTCACCAAAGGTTAGGACACCTTTCGGGAAATGAGACACTTTGGCCGCACTGTAAGCCTTAGCTTAGAAACGCTGTGGCACTGCCGGTGTTTAGTTGGCGGTGTCTTTTCAATGTCCGAATGCCAATTCTAGAAGGCAACGACAACCGAAAATTCGGATGCACGTGCTTCGGCACCAGAAATGGGTATTTGGAAACTCGCCGGTTTTCCAGAAAATAATCCTCCCAAACGAAAGCTATCAGGAATATTGGCCAGAAAAAGTAAGGTTTCCAATCTAGGGTATAGAGTAAGATGCAGATGGCGGCGGGGTAAAAATTCTAATTAACCTACATACCTGCTATGATTTATAACCAACGATTTGGGCTACAGCTTTTTTTTTATTCCACACCTTTCTCCTCAGAATTAAAATTGAAAATGAAGCCTAGAAAAAAAATGAAGCGCGTTGCCACCTCAAGAAAAACGATAGATCATTTATCGCTATCCCCATATTATGCGTTTATCGATTGATCGATACCAATATTTTTATTTATTGATTGATCGCTATTGGCAAAGTGGCGCGTAAAGACGTTAAGTTTAAAAATTTGAAAGTTTAAACTAGCGCACGCTACAGTCTTCATTGATTTTACTGCGGCTTCCCATAAGCCTCCAAAATGGGGAGGACGCGGTGGAATGAAGATGAATTCAAAGCCTTCATTTCGGCTAAATTCCTCCAGTTTTTTTGCAGTGAGTTCTGAACAGAATTGCCGTTTGAAGCCTTCAAGTTGCGAACATACTCCGGCAAAGTTGGCGATGAATCGCTTCAAACAGAGAATAAAATTATTAGCAGTTAGGTCTGAGATTAGTTCTGTATGAATAGCTTTTGAAGAAAAGCAAACAAATATGGCCAAATAATATGGCCAACTTCGAACAACCTTTCGGACTAATTCGCGAGCATTTACAATCCATACTGTTAGGCGCAGAATCGCTATCAAAACCTTAGCCCCCGCGTGAAGGTTTCGCAAGTGTAGATCTTTAATATATTTATAAGTGAAATGATGAGTCTTTGGAAGCAATAATGGCATTCTTGCGTCCAATGGTATGTCAGCCAAGCGAGACGGCCTCCAACACGGATAAGTCGAATATTTTAAGAACCTCTCTGTTCATTTGAGATGAATGTATTTAATTTTTGAAGCTCCGGCTTCAGACTTCGTCCTGCTTGTAAGTCATTTAGTTCTTTCGCAAACACATCACTCTGAATGGAAGAGAGTATATAATTAAAAGCCAATTTAAATTCTTCTACTGAAATGCTTTTTGTAGCATTAATCGTATTATTGCGGTTGATAGGACTCGGTTGAAGACTCGTAAAACGTATGCTAAGACTCTCACAATCATACGAAACGATGATAGTCTACTAATGATCTGCTCAACTATGCTCTTTTCTTTATAACTAGTGCTACATTTCAATACAAGGCTGTTTTGCAATTCTAATTCTTCGGGCTCGAAATCTGTCTTTCTTTCAGCTTTCGGCCAATGTAATGCATCAAGTGTTAAAAACCTTGGTCCATGAAACCACATTGTCTGCATCAAATCGCGCGTGCACAGCCACGTGAAACAATGTCGGCTGGATTATCCTTTCCAGGCACGTGACTCCAAATAATATCCTTCGATTGAGTTTGTATGGTTGATACGCGATTGGCAATAAAGCATTTTAGAGTTGATGGGTGCATTTTAATCCAATGAAGAACGACAGTTGAATCTGTCCAAAACTATGTTTTGCTGACAAGACAATTTAATTTGTGTTTGATTTTACTCCATGTTTGGCAGCACAAAGCTCTAAACGAGGTTTTTTTTGGAGTTGAGTGGGCGCAACTCTCGATCTCGAAATGATCAATGAAGTTACATATTTTCCGTTGTTCAATACCCTTGCGTATATGCAACATCCATACGCTCGATTTGAGGCATCCGAAAATCCATAGATTTCACACTTATTTTTTTGTAATGTGTTGACAAATCGATTTACGCGAACCATGTCAAGATTAGATAAATCAGCTTCAAGTTGTTGCCATCTAGTCCGTAAGATCTCTGGCAACGGGTCGTCCCAGTCCAAGCGCTCGATCCACAAGGATCAAAATTTTGTAGCGTACTACGACTGGAGCTAATAATCCCATCAGATCATAGAGCCTGGCCATGATCGATACTATTTCTCGCTATGTTGGTATTGCAGTTAATGGAAGATCAAATCGAAATAATATAAGATCTTCAGTTGGCAGCCACGACATGCCAAGAGCCTTGGTGACATCACTATTGTCAATATTGAGATTATATTCATAATCTGTTGGTGCCCCACTAAAATTCCACTTTGTCAATTCTAAGCCTGCCTTGGAAAGCAATTTGGTAACTTCATTCGTCTTAGCCTTGAGTTCTTCGATTGAATCAGCTCCATAAAATAGATCGTCGACGTACATATCCTCAGCTAATACAGCAGATCCAATTGGAAACAACTCCTTTTACGTCTCTGTAATGGCAAGGCGATACAAACGAAACGAAAGTAATCAGATCTTGTTGAATAGTAGGACCAACCAACGGGATAGATAAGAAAGTTTTGAGTCATTTACTACCGGTTCAGGGATCGCTTGCAGTGAACATCCGATCAATAAGTGGCCGGGCGTCAGGGCCTCTCCGTCATTGGGATCATCGCTGTGAATGGATATTGGACGGGAATTCGATATCGCCTCCACTTCAATTGCAATCGATTGAAGCTCTTCGTACGTTAAATGAGGAAGAGGTCAAATTTTTGATGAGCAGAGTCTTCATTGACTTTACTGCGGCTTCCCATAAGCCTCCAAAATGGGGAGCACGCGGTGGAATGAAAATGAATTCAAAGCCTGCATTTCGGCTAAATTCCTCCAGATTTTTTGCATTGAGTTCTGAACAGAATTGCCGTTTGAAGCCTTCAAGTTGCGAACATGCTCCGACAAAGTTGGTGGCATTGTCACAATAAATCCTTTTGGGTATACCACGTCGTCCGATGAATCGCTTCAAACAGAGAATAAAATTATTAGCAGAGAGGTCTGAGATTAGTTCTGTATGAATTGCTTTTGAAGAAAAGCAAACAAATATGGCCAAATATGTTTTGTAAGGAACTTTGCTTCGAATGCGGTACGAAGTAAGGAATGGTCCACATAGATCCACTCCGCATATCAGAAACGGGCGTTCGGCCAGGAGACGGTCAGCTGGGAGGTCACCCATGATTTGTCGCATTAATACTGGTTTGTAATGATAGCAATGTGTGCAACTTCGAACAACCTTTCGGACTAATTCGCGAGCATTTACAATCCATACTGTTAGGCGCAGAATCGCTATCAAAACCTTAGCCCCCGCGTGAAGGTTTCGCAAGTGCAGATCTTTAATATATTTAGAGTGAAATGATGAGTCTTTGGAAGCAATAATGGCATTCTTGCGTCTAATGGTATGTCAGCCAAGCGAGACGGCCTCCAACACGGATAAGTCGAATATTTTAAGAACCTATCTGTTCATTTGAGATAAATGGATTGAATTTTTGAAGCTCCGGCTTCAGACTTCGTCGTGCTTGTAAGTCCTTTAGTTCTTTCGCAAACACATCACTCTGAATGGAAGAGATTATATAATTAAAAGCCAATTTAAATTCTTCTACTGAAATGCTTTTTGTAGCATTAATCGTATTATTGCGGTTGATAGGACTCGGTTGAAGACTCGTAAAACGTATGCTAAGACTCTCACAATCATACGAAACGATGATAGTCTACTAATGATCTGCTCAACTATGCTCTTTTCTTTATAACTAGTGCTACATTTCAATACAAGGCTGTTTTGCAATTCTAATTCTTCGGGCTCGAAATCTGTCTTTCTTTCAGCTTTCGGCCAATGTAATGCATCAAGTGTTAAAAACCTTGGTCCATGAAACCACATTGTCTGCATCAAATCGCGCGCTGCACAGCCACGTGAAACAATGTCGGCTGGATTATCCTTTCCAGGCACGTGACTCCAAATAATATCCTGCGATTGAGTTTGTATTGTTGATACGCGAGGCAATAAAGCATTTTAGAGTTGATGGGTGCATTTTAATCCAATGAAGAACGACAGTTGAATCTGTCCAAAACTATGTTTTGCTGACAAGACAATTTAATTTGTGTTTGATTTTACTCCATGTTTGGCAGCACAAAGCTCTAAACGAGGTTTTTTTGGAGTTGAGTGGGCGCAACTCTCGATCTCGAAATGATCAATGAAGTTACATATTTTCCGTTGTCCAATACCCTTGCGTATGTGCAACATCCATACGCTCGATTTGAGGCATCCGAAAATCCATGAATTTCACACTTATTTTTTGGTGATGTGTTGACAAATCGATTTACGCGAACCATGTCAAGATTAGATAAATCAGCTTCAAGTTGTTGCCATCTAGTCCGTAAGATCTCTGGCAACGGGTCGTCCCAGTCCAAGCGCTCGATCCACAAGGATCAAAATTTTGTAGCGTACTACGACTGGAGCTAATAATCCCATCAGATCATAGAGCCTGGCCATGATCGATACTATTTCTCGCTATGTTGGTATTGCAGTTAATGGAAGATCAAATCGAAATAATATAAGATCTTCAGTTGGCAGCCACGACACGCCAAGAGCCTTAGTGACATCACTATTGTCAATATTGAGATTATATTCATAATCTGTTGGTGCCCCACTAAAATTCCACTTTGTCAATTCTAAGCCTGCCTTGGAGAGCAATTTGGTAACTTCATTCGTCTTAGCCTTGAGTTCGTCAATTGAGTCAGCTCCATAAAGTAGATCGTCGACGTACATATCCTCAGCTAATACAGAAGATCCAATTGGAAACAACTCCTTTTACGTCTCTGTAATGGCAAGGCGATACAAACGAAACGAAAGTAATCAGATCTTGTTGAACAGTAGGACCAACCATGAGAATATCATTTAATTATATATTTGATGATGATTTAGACGAAGCGTCAAATACTACTCGAAGTTTAGTTGATGAGCTCTGCGGTCTAAGGACACAATGGTGAGGAATAATGTAATGATTTCCCGATTTCAAATTGTCTAACGAAGATACCTCCATGTGATTCAACTTAAGATATTCATCTAAAAATTCGCTGCACATTTCCTTTAGTTGGTGTTGAGATGCAAGCCGTCTTTCAAGTCGAAGAAAACGTCATTTTGCACAGGACAACGAGTCTCCAAGTTTCTGAGGCGATTCCTTGAACGGCAACCGAACCTGTATGCGCCCTGAATCCAGGAATTGTGTGTTCATCCTAATTCAGTTTCCACTAGATGAGGAAAACCAACTCCTGAACTAATTTTACGCTTCTTAAGTAGATTAAAAACTCATTTACGCTAAGCAATAAATCTACCTTTCCAGGCTTATAAAAGAATGGGTCGGCTAACTCAATTTATTTTGGAATGCCCAATTTGACACATCTAGTCTCTTTTCAGGCTGAGGTAGATATATAGATTTAGTCCCGACAAACTCCATATTCCATTCCGGGAGTAAAAAAGAACGGGTCGGCTAACTAAATTTCTTTGGGAATGCCCAATTTGTCTTTACAGGTTGAGGTAGTTGAGACCAAAAGTAAAAAAAAAAAAAAAATCATTTTAAGAACAAACTATTGATGCACATTGTTAGGAGATACTTCCGAGAAACTAACCTCATCATTCCCACCTTTCAAAATAGCGCCCGCGCCGAATTATCATTCACAGTGTTCATATTTAATTCTCGCCATTTTGAGTGGTACATTTTTCCAAAGTCAATATTTATTGTGGCAAAGTTACTATCAAAGTAATTGGGATGGATATCAATAGTCCAGATATGTATCTTTATGTGTTATGTAGTACTCACCAATTTTAAGAATGCTTTGCAGGCATTAGCATTGTTATAAAAGACCACATTTTTTTGAGACAGATTTTTCTAAAAACAAAAAATTCAAAGGCGCTTTTAACTACTTTCCCTGTCCGTCCCTGTAATATTTCCTAATTTAATAATTTATGCATAGTTTCAATAATTATATGAAGTTATAGTTGGCCACCTATAGCCACCTATTCACGAAATATAGTTAGTCAAAGTCATTTAAAGTTAGCCCATATTCAATAGAAAACCTTGCCATTTTAGTATTAAATTAAAAAAAAAAATTAAATTAATGTATTTCAATAGGAAATTAATGTATTTTAATAGGAAAGAATAATATATAATTATTTTTTCTATTTAAAGTGTATTCTAATGAAAAAATGTTTTTGGCCGCCTAATTTTGAAAAATCTACCTATGTGCGAAGTTGCTAATCTCTCAAATTTGTCATGTGTATTATGAATGATTTGTTGCGATTCATGATGAATAGAAGGTCCATCTGTTGATAATTTCCCTGGACGTTTGAATCCTTATTTATGTTTGTGTGATTTAAACCTCCACAATGTCGACATCTATTCAATGAAGGGCACTTTGAGGCTGGACGACCCTTATTGAGGCAATCCAAACAAAGTGACGCTGTTTTAACAATCATAAAGCGCTCAATAAAAGGTAGCGAAATAAAAACTGGACAGAATGCTAACATATGCTCAGTTGACTGACATTGAATGCATCTACTTTGGGCTGCTACAAATACTTTTAAAGTACTGTGTATTTTGTTTTTGACGGGTCTTTCCTCTTGTCGATTTCGCAGATACCCTTCCAAATACTGATAGTGTCGACTGGCAATTTATCGTATTCTTGAACTTTTCGAATGCTTGTTTGGATTCAAGACATAACAATATGAATAAGTACTGCGTTCAGCTTCAGACCCAAGAGACAAAAATTGTCCGCGGAGAGCTGAAAACGTATCCAAAATTGTCCGTAGAGTAACAGCGTCTGCCTTTTTCATGCTAGCAATATTAAATAAACTTGAAATATGTTCTACGAAAATAAGAACTTTCTTGTCATATCGCTCGTTGAGGCAATTTAGGGCCTTGGGATAATTTACGTCTGAGACTTGAAATGGCGAGACTTCGCTTAGAGCTTGGCCAGATAGACAACTTATTAGATAATTAAATTTGTCCATGTACGATATTTGTAAATGAAGTAATAAATTTTTTGAATTCCCCCATATTTGCCGTTGAATTTAGGTAATTTGAGGGATGGAAGCCGATTATGATGTCCACCATGATAAGTCGATGAATTAAAGAAACTAAGTTCTTCTGGTTTTACTTTTCAATTGCGCCGATGCGCCGTAATGTAATTGGCTTTGTTGCGATAATAAGATTTCCTGTCTCTGCCTGATTCGCGTCTGCAGGATCTAGCTTGTCAATATTGGTTAGAACGTGTAATGCCTGTTTAAAATATGACTCAACAATTTGAGACTGACAATTTAATATAATAGGGTCATTTTCAAGATCGATTCTAGCTCTTAAACTTTGAATATTAGATTGCAGTTGATTCCGTTGTTGTCTAAGAGGTAGAAGCTGCGTTTCAACTGGTGGAGACATTTTGGGCCCTTAACGAAAGAAATGTAGCAAGTTAGAAATGAATTAAACGTAAGCTAAACGAGTTCTAGTTTAAAAAAAAAAAACCCAAATGCATTAAGTTCCACTCAAGAGCCTAATAAGTGAGCTTTGATATGTAGATCGATTCTCTATATGACAGTTTGAGTACTTACTCCGCTGTGCTTTATACTTAGCACGTGTTAAAGCTTACGAGTGTTTTACATGTGAGTGTAAAGCATGCGAAAGCTTTACGATCGCTAATGAGTGGCAATTGAGTCACAATTTGAGTGGAAATTGATAATGCAAATTTGCACACTCAAGTTGACTTAGGTTATGATGGGGCTCCAATGTAAATGTCCCACGATGATATATGATTATATAATAATCAAGAAGTCCAATGATGAATTTCGAAGATGATGATGTAAGCTGAAAAGTCCAATGATGACTGTCAAATATGATGTAACGACGAATGCAATATAATTAACGAATAAACGACTTTATATAGTTTTTAAGGTTTTATGTTGGGACTTGCGAAGTGCAAGAATCCTGTCACGGTCGCCAATGTTTGATCTGCCCAGTTGCAGATGGAACAAAACTCCATGCTCAATAGCATGTGGAGTGGAGTAAGGAAAAATAAGTCTTCTCCTCTTCGAATTCCATAAAGAAGTCATTTTTATATTTCGGTATCATGAGTTAGAAGCTCTTCATGAGCCATGTAACAGAAGCTTTTAGAACATGTTAATGTAAATACAGTGGTAGAAATTCCAATAATCTTAAAAAAATAATATAAGAAATTTTAAGATATATAAATCTAAGTTAACGATGACGTCTCCTCCAACAGATATAAATATATGTAGGTATGACAGATTTTAAGATTCACACCTCTATTTATAACATAATCAAGTCTACTAACACCGACCGACTTTTTCAATTGCATCTTCAGTTTTATCAATAAGGTTTTTTCTTTTGAAAGTTATATACACTCAAAGTCAAGCAAAAATTTGCACCAATTAAAAGCAGTTTTGTTTTGTTCCAAACTTTTGTTTTTTACAGCGTTATTCTCACAAGATTTTTGGTTAATAACTCGAGTGAACACAAAGGTCGTTCCAAGCTTTCAATCCAGGCTTAGATCCCGCACGTTATTGTGACGCACTGTTCTGACGTTCCCGTCACCCGATCCGTATCCCAACAGCGTAGAGAACAATCCAGAACGTCCCTCTATTTTCCATTTAATGCACTTAAAGCAGCTCAAATCCCTTTGGTCAACTGTCGAGATGGAATACTCCCAATGTCACAAGGCCTTCACGACCCAACCGGACGAGGACAGCCTAGCCAACATAAGCCACTTCAAGGCGAAGCGCAAGGCCGCTTACGCGGCGTATTTGCAATGCGGGACGTTGTTCGGAGAACGCATCGAACGGCTCTCATCAGAGATCGCGAGTCTTAGGCGTCAGCCAACCGCTCCGTCGGGGTCTCCGGGGAGGTGGGAGACATTTGATGACGACAGCCTAGCATGGCCCACATTCCGCGATTTGTTCGCTTCCATTTAGAAGCTCTATCACTTGAACGCCAAGACTCGTGGGGAAGCGAGAACCATCGTGGCGAAGTCCCCCCAGATGAATGAAGGCTTCCGCGTGGGAGAACCTCACCGCACGGTACGGAAATAGCCGTCTGCTTGTCATGACTCAAGCGAGACAATTCCTTCAGATTCCCGCGGTGGCACTAGTGTCGGACAAAGCATTGCAAGAACTGCAGACTGCGTTCCAAGGGGGTCTTACCGCTCTTGAGCGTTCGGGTGTTAACACTGAGAATTGGGATGTCTTACTAAGCGCCATATGCACTAGCAAATTGCCGAAGGCCACAATCCCTCCTGTGGGAACAACCAGTGCCGAATAAGACTGTCGTCTCCACTTGGTACGATTTTAACCAATTTCTCACCGATAGGTATCGTGTCCTGGATGTCACCGAAGAACATAAGTCGGTTCCAGGTATTCAAGCCATCCCCAGTGGCCCCCGCTAATCCTGTGCGACGAGTAGGGTTCAAGCGTTTCCCGCGTAAGCTCAGCTCAAACCGGCGTCGTGCAAGCTTTGGCATCGGGAGAATCACCCAATACCACTCTGCCCTAGTTTTCTTTACAAGCCTGTTCAGAGGCGTTTGGAAACCATTAGACAACTCCGAACTCTGAACTGTTTTGCCCGCGGTCATCAAGGTGTGTCTGCTGATGCTGTCCCCTCCGTGTGACAGGCTGAACAAGATTAAGGTCTCCGCCCTGGTCGTATCCTAATTGTCGGGGGCCATTCCGACGGCTCCATTTCTTAACACGGTTCCGACGCAGAGCCTCGATCGCCCCCTGGTTGACCCGTATTACAACAAGCCCGCGCCTATTGATATGATTATCGGTGTAGACCTGTTTCCACACATCCTCGGAGAGCGGATCAAAAAGGATATTGGTGATTTCTGCGGGCCTCCCGCTTCGGAAGTGGACTTCCAATAAGAAGGAAGTACTTCAAGCTATCCCGAGAGAGCACCTGCTCGAGAGGACTTTCTCGAGCTGAAAGACGCGAGCACGGCAAAAACCTTGGGAATCCGCTGGCAAGCCGCCGAGGACGTATTTTTCTTCACCGTAGCGGACCCACCATGTTCGCAGCAAATCTGGCTAAACGAACTGGGATGGGATGACGCTCTGCCACCTCTCCTGTTGCAGCAATGGCACGAATTTCTGCAGGATTACCCAGGCCTCAGTCAACTCCGCATCCCCCGTTGGCTAAACACCAGCGATACGCTCTCGTGGGAGCTTCATGGCTTCTGTGACGCATCCCAGAAAGCGTATGGAGCAGCCCTATATGTTCGGGTTCGGAATCGCGATCAAGAAAGCGTCCATTTATTAACGGCTAAGACCCGCGTGGCTCCAGTCAAAACAGTCTCGCTGCCTCAGCTGGAGTTGTGCGGAGCGCTTTTGCTAGCCGATCTCTGGGCGTCGATCGTTCCTGAACTCCCGATCCCACCTGCAACCTCCCAGTTTTGGACCGACCCCATCATTGTATTGGCCTGGCTCAATAAACCCCCGTGTGGTTGGTCCACCTTCGTGGCCAATCGGGTATCCAGCATCTCCAAAAGCACCAGTGACCAAAGCTGGTCACATGTACGTTCCGAGGACAACCCTGCTGATCTGGCAAGCCGTGGAGTCTCCGCGGCCGAGTTATCGGGCTGTAGCCTCTGGTGGCATGGGCCGGACTGGCTCCAGCGGGACCACGAGTACTGGCCAACTCTCGATAATGAACTCCCAGACACCCAGCTGGAGCAACGAGTCCAGTGCCACACCGCCGCGACCACTCTACTCGATGACATAAGCGAACGTTTCTCGGACTGAGGTAGGGCATTAAGAGTCACCGCGTACATCCTACGCTTCGCCACCAAAGGGACTTCGACGCCTTCCACGTCCCACCTCACCAATGACGAATTGCTCTCCGCCGAGCGCGCCTTGATTCGGACCTCCCAGCGTCGAGAATACATCGCGGAGATAAGGGCCCTGGGTGAAGGGCGACCCCTTCCAACATCCAGCACGCTACTCAATTTGAACCCATTTCTCGACCAGCATGGGATACTCCGCGCCTGCGGACGACTCTGGGCCGTTGAGTCCCTCCGGTATGATGAACGTCACCCTATTCTTCTCCCCTATAATACTCACTTCACGCGCCTGCTTGTCGAATTTGCCCACCGCATCACGTTGCATGGCGGCAATCAACTGGTATCTGGATCCCGAATTCGCCACTCTGATCCTGGCCAACCCCAACTTCTATCGGCCGGCGTCGGTGTCCGTGGTGCTGGGAGCTGACCTCTATCCTGAGGTCATCCAACCAGGCTGTGTGCCCGGTCATAGCGGTATTCCCGCAGCCCAGAGCACCGTGTTCGGATGGGTAATCTCCGTCTCCTGCGGAATCTAGGCGCTGCAGGGCGCTGCCGTCCCCCCATCCTACATATGTCCAGGGTGGCAATCGCAACATGTTGCGAGGGGGGCGGTATATATATATATATATATATATATATATATATATATATATATATATATATATGTATGTATGTATCCACAGTTGTAATGGCCATACCATATCCTCAACGCTAAAAGTAGTTGGGAATTCAAACGACATGAACGAGTTCTATCATCAGCAGACTTCGCTAAAGAAGCCACAGTTGTAATGGCCATACCATATCCTCAACGCTAAAAGTAGTTGGGAATTCAAACGACATGAAGCGGGAAAAGAACGGCAAAGCTTGCAACTGCAGATTCCACCTTTTTTTATGTGCACGCCCTTAGGGCTTCGCCTTAACAACCTAACCATCGCGTCCAAATTTTTTGTTATACTATATTGTACTATATGCAAAAAGATGGTTTACAGCAAGTGTAAAAACAACATGTGTAATACGGCGGGCCTTCCGTTTTTGGTATTTGTCTAGATTTCGACCTTATTGAAGTTAATCTAAACTGGGTGTTCGTGGAGGGGGCGGAGCGATTTGCGGAGTACAACTTGGCGGTTGCCAATTTCTTCTGGGTCTGGTGAGGATGAAATTAAAACGCGCGAGAACTTCGATTAAATTAATGATGATTTTATTTACTTTACAAAGGATACCGATACGCACACGCAAATGCTTCGGTTAAATATATGACTCAAATCGCAAGGTAGAAAGTTCTGGAGAATTAAAGAACGGATGTTCGGGTGAAAAACTCGTACTTAAGTAATATGGCGACGCCCATCAGAAAATCCAGTCACTCCTCCTGGTGTGACCGTAGACGTCGAGGATCAAAAACCCTCCTCACTCCTCACTGCTCTTCGCCGATCATACAATATATATATATATATATATATAAATACATACAAATACAACAAATACATACATATTACAAACAGAAACTCACAGTTTTATCACACGCATGCATCCGCGGCTTGAGTCGGGCTGATTCTAAGATACCCTTGAACGGCAATTGAGTAAGTGACAATCGTCAATATCGGTGCGATTGTAATCGGTAACTATCAAAAATGGTCTGGCGTCAGTATGCAACTCTGTTTCGTAATTAGGGTTAAAGACAGCTAATACGGGCGGACTAGATAAAGCGGATCTTAACGTAACAAATGCGTTTTTAGCGGTTTTGTTCATCGGAATTGGCCCACCTTGTTTAAGCAACTCAGTTAACGGTTCGGCTATGGGGGAGAAATTCGGAACAAATTTGCGAAAATAAATTTGCCGTTGGTCAATTCATTTAAGTTTCAGCTTTGCAACCTTATTTCTTCCGGAGTCCAAAAGCTTTGGTTCCCGGGACTGAGAGTGCCATAAAAGTAGCTACAGCCAATTGCTAGGTGGCTTCGTTTATGGTTAGAACTAGGGCGTTAAGTGATCGCCTTCGAACCCCTAACATTCGTTCTTGATTAATGAAAACACCTTTTGCAAATGCTTTCGCTTAAGTTAGTCTTGCCACGGTCCAAGAATTTCTCCTCTCACTAATGCCCCAAACTGCTTCAATTAACAAACAAATGCGTATTTAATTGAATCCTCTTCCATGCATACATGGTAAAAACCACTTTTCAAATCTATGACGGAGAATACGGTCTTGCCTTCCAGGTATTCTAGGCAATCTTCTATTAAAAGCAACGGAAAATTATCCCTCACAGTCTTTTTTATTTAAACCTCGATAATCAACGCACATTCGTATATTGTCATTTTTTTTTCCGCACTAGGACAATGGGGGACGCATAGGGTGGATTGCTTGGTCGGATTACATTATTGGCTAACAACTCACTAACTGTTTTAGAAACGATTCCTCTTTCACGATATGATAATCTTCTCTATGAAATGGTGTGGTATCCGTCAGACATATTCTCATCATATCTTTGGGCGAGCCGAAATTAATTGAAAATCTGTCAACGTAATGCTCACTCACAATATCTCGGCACTCACGCATCGCACCTAATCCAAATTCACTACCAACAAAAAATAATCTCATTCGTGATTACATTAGTGTTATTACAATTATTATGCAGATGGGAAGTATTAATATTAAAGGTATTATGCTTAGGATATTTGGTAAACAGGGATGCACAGAAGGATTTGTAAACAAAAGCAATGGTACTCTTTAATGACGCGGAATTCTTTTTGTACTCTCTTATATTTTCAATCAATGAGAACTTAAGACCTATTTTATTCAAGGCATCTCTACCAAGAAGTAGTTGCGTCGGCATAATATTATCGGGAATAACTAAAATTTGAATTTCATAATATTTTTCGCAAAACAGAAGTAAACATTTGACTGTTCCAAAAGTCAGAATAGAGCCACTGCTCAAACCATGAAAAGAACTTTCAACTAATCTATCGCAATTCAAATGCGGCATCAACGCTCTACTGGCGAATCTTACTGGGCTTCCGGATTCTAATAGGGCAAAAATATTATTAACATCGGTGCATCCCCCCTTTACAAGATATTCTTAAACTTAATAATTGAATAAATGACATATCATCAATGGTGTCCGGGTCTTCACTAGCGCTCATAGCGGCGATCTGGGTTCGCATTGGACAATTCCGGTATTGATGGCCCACTTTGAAGCTCCGAAAACAACTTCCTTTTGGTCTCTCGGGGCGTGGACAGTCGGTGCTGAAGTGACCAATTGGCAATTTTAACGTTTCATCTACTTTACAGCAGAAGTAGTGGCCTGCGCACGGTCTGAAGTCGGACGAGTTTGAGGAACGTAGTTTCTTTCTGGTGGCTAAACTGTCTGAAAACGTCATCTTCTCCCGCAATTCGTTGCGAGAAGTACAATAGTACAACGGTGCGAACAATCCGGTTCGATATCGTATATTGTCTGGACGTTGACGCGTACAATGCGAAGTACGTTTAAGTGGCCGATACGACACCAGGACATAGCCTGTTTCGCGCGAGCCCAAGCAGAGCGCTGTCCACCACCCGACCGACCGTGGGGCGCAGCCGTATATCGGACGGCACGATCGCGTGGACAAATAGAAATATAACGGACAAACAATTAAAAATATGATTAACTACAGCTAATTACGAGATAAATGAGCTAAAGTAGAGGTTTTCACAAGAGAAAGAGAGGCTTCTGATCTGATTACGGGATACAGAAGATTGTAATCAGAACATAGGACTCAAAATGGTCCATGCAAAGAATAGTTAGAACTACAATGTCTTAAGGATAGAGGAATAAAATTTCTAGTAGTTCTACGGAGTACACAGATAGTTTTAGCTTGTTCAGTAGCTCAGGGAGTCTATTTCACCTATTAAAAGTTTATAAATAAAGATAGCACCAAGCATTACTCTACGATTAATTAATGAAGGAAGATTGATTAAAAGAAGCCTACTGGAGTATGATGGCAAATTTACATTGCGATCCCAATTTAGACCGCGAAGAGCGAATAGCAAAAATTGCTTTTGAACAGATTCAATTTTACTTTGGTGACCATATGCAAGATCCGTACTCTAAGATACGACGGATTAATGAAGTATACAGAAGTTTGGTTGTGTACGGATCGTCAAACTATTTGACTATCGTTTCACAAACCCAAGAACATTCATAGCTTTACTGACTGTAGCAGAAATATGAGGATTAAAGGTTAATTTTTGGTCTATAAGAACACCTAAGTCATTGATAATATCTAACTTCTCTAAGGCAGTCTCGTTAAGATAATAAGTTGCTAAGTATGGAGTGCATCTATAAAAAGACATAACTTTACATTTAGAGCCGTTAAGGTTTAATAGGTTGGTTTAACACCAACTCTGAAGATCATTAAGATCCGATTGAAGCAGGCAAGAAGACGATGTGTCTTTAAAACTGAGGTAAAGCTTAACATCATCTGCGTACATAAGCACCCGAGAATGTGACACTACCAATGGAAGATCATTGATAAAAAGAGTGAATAGCAATGGACGCAAATGACTACCCTGAGGTACTCCAGTAGTCACTTGGATGGTCTTAGAAAGTGAAGAATTCAAGAGGACCTTTTGTGTACGCTTAGAAAGGTATTGAAGAATCCAATCAAGCAAAAGGCTGGGGATGCCAAGTGCATTTAACTTATATAAAAGCAGAGTGTGATTAACAGAGTCAAACGCCTTGCTGAAGTCAGTATAAATGACATCAGTTTGCACGGCAGTCTTAAACACTTTGATTCAGTGAGACGTAAATTCTAATAGGTTAGTAGTTGTCGATCTAAGTTTTTTAAACCCATGTTGGGATGACGAAACGATTGAACTACAAAAATGCTGCAATTGAGACGTTATCATTTTCTCAAATGCTTTGGGTATGGCAGACAGTTTAGAAATACTTCTATAAGTGGAGGCTTCGGACTTTTTCCCCTTTTATGAAGAGGAATAATATATGATTCCTTCCAGATGGACGGAAAGGCGGAAGATGTAACGGACAGTGTGAACAACTTAAGTATTGGCTTACATAGGGCCTCTGCGCAAAACCTTAATACGCAGCCTGGTATTTTATCAGGGCCAGGTGCATATATTGGTTTGACGGAACTAAGCACGCTAAGAACCGAACTTTCATCAAACACAGGGTCTAAAATGGAATTAGACGATTGCAAGTGATAAGGATAAGGAGGATTTGCTTGATAAATCGAAGAGGAATAAGTTGTTTTGAAAAAAATCAGCAAACATATCCGCAATTGCCTGATCATTGTCAGCTTTATTGTTTTCAAAAGACAAGTAAGTCGGGTGCACCGATGTCTTACGTTTTCCATTGACAAATTTATAAAATTGCTTAGGATCGCGAGAAAACCTAAGTTTACATCTCTGAAGATGCATTGTGAATTCAGCACCATAAAATTTGATCGAGCAACTACGTACAGGGAAAAATCCCATGCTTTACCGGATTTTTTAAATTTTTATAGCATCTCGATTTTACGTTCTCCAAGTTGAGTCACACGCGGGACACAAACATCAAAGAACGACTCAAGAGTTTTATAGAAGACAGAAATGGCAGAGTCCATATCCGTGCAAGTATACAGATATGTCCAATCATTAGTTAACAAGAGTTTTTTAAGTTTAGTAAATTTTGTCATGCGAAAACATCGGATTGGAGGCGTCGAGTTATTATGTCGAGACATAACCCCAAAGGGAAGGTCAATGGTTACATCCAGAGTTTGATGAAAGTTGTCTTCAGGGATAACTAAGGGATTAGTCCTGGAAATATCGCAGTTGGAAGAATCCAACACAAATACGAGATCTAGTGATCAGTTCCGACTATTCCGGACAGGATTTATTTGAGTTAGGGATAACTCAAACAGACCATCTATGAAACAATGTGACGAGGAGGGCAACAGTAATAAAGAATCATATGAGAGGGTCCAGGCAATCTCAGGTAAATTAAAATCTCCCAGAACAACGAGCAAGTCGTTGTCAGAGATATATGAGGAAACAAGTTGAATAGCTTCCAAATGGAGAACGTATACTGCCAAGTCGGAATATACGAACATCTAATATAGGCAGAAAAAGAATTAAGAGAAATTTTAACACAAACAAATTCAATCTCCTGATTGGAAGACTGTACAATTTCAGACGAGAACGCCGAATCAACAGTGATCAAAACACCACCACCATTACGGAATGAGTTTGATGTTGGATTTGGCTGGAAAACCATTTTAAGGTGTGTGGCAAATACGGATGCCCTCTCTTCGTCACTGCGGGCCCATCCACCGGTAGGACCCCTTATTGGTGAAACTGTCTCTGTAGGAGCGCTTAAAGTTGGGTGGGCTTTCCACAGAGGATGTTTAGTGCTGGATGGACTGAGCTTTTCTATGTATTTCCTTTGAGCCCAGATTTCCTCTTGTCTTAACTCCTTGGAGAGGTTGCGGCTGGCATGCCTTAGGCGAAGTTTTGCTGCTGGTGATCGAGTAACCTGCCATTCTCTTCTTAGACGTCGTTTTTCCGTTACTAATTGTTCTATTCGCCGGTTCGTAGGCCTGACAGCAGGTTTAGCGTAAGTAGAGGCATGTGGAGTAGATACTCTTGCTGCAGCTCCCATCATCGACTCAAGTGTAGAGACGCACATGTCAATGTCCTCTGCAGCGTCCAGTTTCGGCGAACAGTCAATGTGGGCACTCATGTACATTTTAAATTTAAGCCAATTTGTTTTGTTGTTTGTAAGTATATATGGGCGATCAAGTACTTGAGGTCTTGTTAACAGTGTGAATAGCACTGGAGAGTGATCGGATCTGTGGGCTAATAAGTAGGCCTACCCGGTGAGACGCAATCCATCTTATTGAGGGGGTTGACTATTGTGTTGTACAACTGCTTGCCTTTAGGATTTACCAGGCGAGATCCCCAGTGCGTATGTTTGGCGTTATAGTCCCCTGCTGCAACGAAGCGTTCTCCGAGTGTGTTAAAGAAACCGGTGAATTCCTTTTCAGAGATTGAGAAGCGTGGTGGGCAGTACAGGGCAACCAACGTAGTGTTGCCGCAGCTGGTTTGGACGGTTATAGCAGTTGCTTGAAGGTGCTGTGTTTCGAATCTGTTGAGAAACGAGTGTTTTATACGGTTTTTGATTAGGATACCAGTCCCGCCATGAGCTTTTCCGTCTGGATGGTTTGTTGCGTAGAAGGCATATTTTGGTATTTGAAAATTATTTTTTGATGTTAAATGTGTTGCAGATATCAGCATGACGTCGATTTCACTTGAGTCTAGGAATAGTTGCAGTTCATTTTTGTGCTTGGAGACGCCGCTAGCATTCCAAAGACATAGACTTAGGGAAGACATTATTTATTCTCGATAAGCTTCTGGATAATCAGGTTTTGATTCCGCATCAGTTCCTGCATACAGTTTTGCATGAACGTCATAAAAGCAGTCACGTTTTGATTAAGTGAGATCAATAGGGCCTCTAAACCACTTGGAGTTTGCTGGCCAAGTTCTGGTGCGCTAGGTTGCGGATTCTGTAGATGGTGGAGTGACGGGGTCTCTTCGGGCTCCGTCTGTCCTGTTCGGAGTACACTAGCGAAGGATACACTAGGATTGGTTGTAGCAGGCATGTTAGATGATCTAACAGCCTTGGCGAAGAATACCTCCGGTGTAGTTTTGCAGGCGTTGAAGGTGGTTTTTGGTCCAGCTGGGGGTTTACGCCCGTTTAAGATCCTTAAAGACAGGACATGCCCTGTAGTTTGCTGTGTGGTTCCCTCCACAGTTACTGCATAGTCTTAGTGCGACGTTGTTTCTGTCCTTGGGGCAAATGCCATCTTTATGATGTTCGCCGCAGCCAACACACACTGACCTAAGATTGCAATTGTTAGCGGTGTGGTTGTATTACTGGCAGTTTTTACACTGAGGTGGTTGGTGTCTCTTATGAGGCTCCTCTACGGCGATTCTTCTGTGCAATAGGAGCTGAAGGTTGTAGATTGGATGCACTTCATTTGGCTTCGTCCGCTTTGCATCTGGTTGGAGCTCGATTTTAAAGAGCGGCTGTGCGACTTTATTCCTGTTGATGATGTTGACAACGGACTTAACCGCAAACCCTTTTTCGGCCAATGCGTCTGCTATTTCTTGGGGTGGGACCGACGGCTCGATCCCCTTTAACACAACCTGGAGCCCTTTACTGCTTTTTAGTTGGTAGGTATAGAAGTTGATATTAGCATTACGGAGGTACTTTTCGATGATGCGGAAATTGTCCTCAGTTTGGGTTTGACATTTAATTTCTTTTATGTTACCCCTGTTGAGAGTTACAACAAAGTTATTTGCCCCTACTGTTTGTACTAGCTTCGAAATCAGGACGCTGCTGTTGGCTCCACGGATGTATAAAGGGGGTGGTCTAGCCGATTTAACTTTATCTACAGCGCCGGCTTGATCGTCTTGCTGATCGGCAAGAATTTTGAAACGATTCCCGCTTATAAGTGCTACTCGTTCATTAGGTTTGGTTATTTTTTGGCGTATTGCCACTTTTTTTTCTTTTGCGGGCTTAGCTTCCGCTTAGTTATTTTAATATATCTAACCATTCCAGTTTGGACAGAAGGCGTTAGGTTTATTGTCGTGGCTGACTCTGGGCGACTTTGTCGTTGACGGCTTGAGGCAGGTCACTACTTCGGTAGACGTTGCAGTAGTTGCTGTCAACGAGCTGACGGTGCTGGTCGGTGCAATCGGTGACCCAGTTATCGATATTGATAGAGAATCACACTGCTCTCTCCACGGTAAATTGCTGTTGATTGCTGAGTGGCTTGCACTTTCGGTATTATTGCTTACGGTAGCATTCAGTGGGGTCGGCGACACCACCGAAAAGTACGCGTTGTTGCGTTGGACCGAGAGACGACGCTCACGTTGTTGTTGTACAAGTAGTTCTTGTAGCTGTTGCTGGTGGGGATCGAGAGAGATTGGGCCCGAATTGGTGGACATGGCTTTTCCAGGCTTTCCTGTTGCAACTTAGTATTTATTGCTATTAGAACTAATAGCAATATGATTGTAAATAGGCGTCTCTGTAATGACTGAGAGCCCTACACAATTTTTGCAAACGCGGTTTTTTTTTTTTTTACACTAAATTTTGCGGAGTGCATTAAAAAACACGTCTGCACGCGGCGGCGGTTGAATTGTAATCAAAGGAATTGCTGCGTTACCCCATTTCTACTTGCGATGGAAGATTTAAGATTAAAGACCAAAGAGATTCAACAGAAACAGTGGGGAAAAAACGGTTTCGGGAGCTGAAGCACATAGTGAGGGATCACAGACCAGTCAACAGGCAAGAATGCAGACCAGGGCAGCAGCGCAAAGGGCCAACTTGCCGGCAGAAATGATAGGGAGAGATTTGAGACAGGTTAGATATGGGTATGGAGCCGAACTTACGTACAAAGTATCAGCAACAGCAGCTAGGGAGCAAGCATACAATGGTAACAGTATTTTGAAGCTTAGACCACACAGAATAAGTCAGGTTATAAGTAGTAGATAAAATATCCTAGACGATTTCCCCTTTCTCCAAGCACAAAGAAACTACTCAGTTGCAGAGAAAGAGTGTTATGCAGCCGTGTTAGCAGTAAAAAAAAATAGGGCATACGTGGAGGGTCAAGAATTTTCTACCAGATGGTCTTTGAAACCATTTCAAATCGAAAAGGTAGCCAAAATGTTGTGTCAGACGCTTTGTCCAGAGTATTTACCCCTGATTTGGCGGTATTAGATTGTGATTTAGGAATTGATCCCAATTCGGTGCATTTTCTAAGCCCCCAATATGAGGAGTAGAGATGGGCGTCGGTATCGGGATTTTCGGGAATCCCGCGGGACCCGAAAAACTTGATGGGAATTGGGCGGGATGGGAAAGATTTTCAAAAAACCGGGACGGGATAAAAGGTCGATCCCGAAATTCCCGCAGGTCCCGGAAAAACTATCTAAAATAATAAATACTCGGGACCCAAAAATAAAATGCTCGATAAAACTTTCAGTATTTATCGATATTACTACTAAACTAAGGGTTATGTCTGCGTGTCGTGTTTCAGCACGAAGGCAATCCACCTCGAGGCTATCTCCGACCTCACCACTGAACGATATTGAGGGGGACGATTGTTATTACAAGTGTCCAGAAAACGGATGTTTACTTTAAAGTTATAAATTTTTTTGGCGATAGGTCCTACCATTGCAACGAAAAGAACTCCCCACACTACGCTCCAAGCTGGGTTTGGTTCGCCGCTTTTAATTAAGATAGTTTTAGTTGAAAATTTATCAGTGAATAAAACGTACGATATAAAAGGAATTGCTGCGTTACCCCATTTCTACTTGCGATGGAAGATTTAAGATTAAAGACCAAAGAGATTTAACCGCTCTACAGAAACAGTGGGGAAAAACGGTTTCGGGATCTGAAGCAGTTAGTGAGGGATCACAGACCAGTCATCAGGCAAGAATGCAGACCAGGGCAGCAGCGCAAAGGGCCAACTTGCCGGCAGAAATGATACAGAGAGATTTGAGACAGGTTAGATATGGGTATGGAGCCGAACTTACAAAATATCAGCAACAGCAGCTAGGGAGCAGGCATATAATGGTAACAGTATTTTGAAGCTTAGACCAGACAGAATAAGTCAGGTTATAAGTAGTTGGAAGTTGCGGTTTAATGGCAAGTCCGATTTATCAGTTGGACGAGTTTATGTAAAAAGCGGAAGCAATGACTCAACGGGCTTTAGAAGGTAATTTCGTATTTCTGTAACGGTATTTTAGCAATTTGTTTGAAGGAAATTCTAGTGAGTGGTTCTGGAGATACTACAAGAAGGTATCACACATCGAGTGGCCTTGAGGGAACAGTTTACAAGTCTGGAATTGAGCCCTATTCACGGAATAAGACAGCCTTTTCGGTAGCGGGTATAGACCCCTGTCCAAAAGTGATGCCTTTTGGATTATGTAACGCGCCGTAAACCATGTCTAAACTCGTGGATAAAATAGTGCCACCACATCGACGTCATTACATATTTATTTACTTGGATGATCTGTTAATCATCCCAAATTCGTTTGACGAGCATCTAGCTCTGCTTACAGAGCTATGCAAATGTATATCCGATACAGGGTTAACTATAAACGATGAGAAAAGCCATTTTTTATAGAATGAATGTAAAGTATCTAGATCACATTGTAGGTGATCGAAAGTAATGGTATTAAGACAGACCTAGATAAAATATGCTAGTCGATTTCCCCTTTCTCCAAGCACAAAGAAACTACTCAGTTGCAGAGAAAGAGTGGTAGGCAGCCGTGTTAGCAGTAAAATAAATATATATAGGGCATACGTGGAGGGTCAAGAATTTTCTACAATACTTATACCTGAGTCCTAGGTTAGATGGTCTTTGAAACCATTTTAAATCGAAAAAGGTAGCCAATATGTTTTGTCAGACGCTTTGTCCAGAGTCTTTACCCCTGATTTGGCAGTATTAGATTGTCATTTAGGAATTGATCCCAATTCGGTGCATTTTATAATGCAATAAATACTCGGGACCCAAAAATAAAATGCTCGATAAAACTTTCAGTATTTCAATATTACTCACTGACTGCAATTTATTAGTAACACGAAATATTATTCGAAATATAAATCGGACAAAATAACAATATTTAACAAAACTTCAAAAGCTGATATATGGAAGAATTTCCAAAGTATTAAGCACGACAAAGAAATTGTCGACTTTGTGCAGTGCAAGGTTTTTAAAGCCATCGCGCCAAACAAACCGTGCACCAAAAATAACAGCGACGCAACCAAGTCTGGAAACATTTCTACAAATTAATGTTCCGTCCAACGTTATGGAAAAAATGGCGCGGCATCAGACCGTTTTCCACAACAGAAGGTAAATATATTTATGATATACAGTGAAAGCTCTCCCGCAGATAGAAATATTGAAACCGTTGCTATCCGCCCACGAAGCTTTCCCTGTATATGTCGTTGATTCATGTCTACATGTTAGTAACAAAATGTATATCTTGATTAGGTGAAGGATTTTTGAAACTGGCTACTACTAACTACTGAAAAGTAGATAAACCATAACTGACGTTGTGTTGCCGGAAACATACAGCAAGATTAAAGGCGATCTGAAAAAAAAAAACTAGTGGATCAGTCTATAGCATATACAACAGACATGGACTGACCAACACACACAGCGCAGTTTTCTCACACTGACAGCACATTACATATGCCAGGGGTTTAAGCTAAATTTAGAGATCCTCGCAAATCGCGAATTTCTACTTGGCAAAAAGCTTAGTGCTAACATATTGAGCTGTGTGTTAGAAATAGCAAGAGAATATGATTTGTAACCAAATTTGCAAAATAGCGATATTATAACCCACAATAACAATAATGTTATTGAATTGGATGCTTTATTAAATGCTTCAAAGTCGCTAGTTGGCCATTTTAAGCATTCGGAGCTAAACAGCCTACTATCGAAATCATTGAAACAACATGTTAAAACAAGGTGGAATTCCATATATATCATGTTTGATAGCATTCTAGAATCATTTTCAGAAATTCAGTTTCACGAAATGATGGAAAAACGTTTATATGCATAACTCAACTATTTTTTGTCCAATTTTGATCAAATTTGGTATTTTGTTGGGTATTAGTATCAAATTCAAGTGTGCCAAATTTGATTAAAAAAGGTACAAAATTACATGAGATAATCGAGTTTTTCCAAATTACGGGGGCGGAAAGGGCGGGGCAAAATCTTAACCTATACAAAATATGCGCATTTATTAAGCAAATATACATAACAAATTTGGTGTATCTAGCTATTATAGTCTTTAAGAATATCGGTTTTTGGTGAATTGCAAAAAGTGCGCCGGGGCGGAGGGGGCGGGTCAAAATTTTGATGTCTTTGGATAGATAAATAGTATTCTTTAAGAAAATTAAATTTGTTTTAATTTCGTGGGCGGAGTAGGGCGTGGCAACAATTTGAAATAAACTTGACTACCGAAGGTGATAAACGAGTCTACGTACCAAATTTGGTGACTCTAGCTCTTATAGTCTCTAGCTCTTATAGTCTCTGAGATCTACGTGTTCATTAGGACAGACAGACGTCCCATGTCTATATCGACTTGGGTGTTGATCCTGATCAAGAACATATAATATACCAGTTCACCCTACGGAAGCTTTTCCGACCACATAAAGTATATATATTCTTGAACAGGATCAACACCCAAGTCGATATAGACATGTCCGTCCGTCCGTCCGTCTGTCCGTATGAACACGTGGATTTTAGAGACTATAAGAGCTAGAGTCACCAAATTTGGTACGTAGACTATTTCGTACACATTTCAAATTTTTGCCACGCCCCCTCCGCCCACGAAATTTAAACAAATTTGATTTTCTTAAAGACTAATAGCTAAAGACATCAAATTTGGTAAGATAAATCCTTTAGTAAGCGGGCTGAAATTTGTTGCACAAAAATTTTATCGCGCCCTCCTCCGCCCACGCAATTCAAAAAAAACTGGGTTTGTTATACACAATAATAGCTAGAGACATCAAATTTGGTATGTATATGTGCTTAATAAATGCGCATATTTTGTATATGCAAAGATTTTGCCATGCCCCTTTCCACGCCCGTAATTGGGAAAAACTCGATTATCTCACGTAATTTTTTACCTTTTGCAATCAAATTTGTCACACATGAATTTGATACTAATACCCAGTAAATTGCCAAAGTTCATCAAAATCGAACTAAAAATGTACAAGTTATGCATGTTGTAGCATGTTTTGGAATAACATATTAACAACAATACAAACTTATTGTAGCAATTAGTTACAATATTTATGTGCGCAACATTCAAGTGCCTCTTAAGTAACATGACCACCCATGAGTGCATGGTGCTGGACAATTGCTGTGTCGGCAAATATAACACGCGCGGCCGCTTTGGCCCAATATGCAATATGATACATCCTCACTCTACCGCTGCGACGGTATATAAATATACATACTTTTATGTAAACATTTATACATTTATACATAAGTATGTTTATACATAAGCATACCGCTCCTCTGCCTGCATGACTAGCAGCGCAGCTACGCGATCTTAGCTATAGTCGACAATTGTTATAGAATTAAGAATCATTCAATAAACCAAACTCAAACTGAAAAAAACCGTTTGTGCCTTTCTATCAAAACTCTCAAAAATAATATTAAATGGA
The DNA here is from genome assembly GCA_018150345.1 of Drosophila equinoxialis. Lineage (NCBI taxonomy): Eukaryota > Metazoa > Arthropoda > Insecta > Diptera > Drosophilidae > Drosophila > Drosophila equinoxialis. Next base: position 130,249 of record JAECWI010000901.1, on the reverse strand, counting down.
ATAATATATCTTCGAACATACTATATGACCGTGACAGTGGTCACTAAACAATAGGCGTGACCAAAAGGAGTGACCAGCAAAGCAAACTACAAAAGGAAAATTCAGCTACACTGGAGGATGAAAAAGGAAGGAAAATACAATCACAGTAAGTAGAGTGATGAGCCTTCAGCTCAAAACATTAAATTACTAAACTACATCCAAAACATTAAAAACAAATGAAAAAAAATTTTAATTCAAAATTTTTCTTTAAATGGAATGTTTGATAACAAAATAAGCAAGTTTGATGATACATTTGATAAACCCAATATGGGGTTAATAGATACTAAAACAGTGGACTCCACTGCAAATGTAATTACCAAAATAGAGTCATCAAATGTAGATTTAAAACCAACAAATGCACTTTTATTAATATTTGTGGTAATAATGAGCGCATATGTGTTATACAAACCATATAAATTACACAACAAATGTGTAGCAAAAAAGAGCCTTAAGCCATGCTAATGATCTTGATAAGATCTAAATAACAACAAAAAATTATAAAAAAAAAATGACTTTCCAAATTTATCAAATAAAAAAAAAAAAAAAAATAAATAAAAAAAAACAAAAATATTTATATCAATTGGTGAAGATGAGTACATTAGACGATTATTTTAGGAGGATAGTAAGAAGGAATCCTACCATTGCAGCCGATTTAGTTGAGGTTTTTAGAACAGGTAATAATAACTCGCCACAGAATTCTATATGTCTAGTACAGATCAGATCAGCATACCTTGATATAACGGGAGAAGATTTTCTAGTTCAAGGAAGTCCAATGGTACAGATGAGTTTTATAGTCACAGTACCAAGTATATATTCTTCCTCAAATTTAACAGGTACATTTCGCTTCTACCTGATAGATGAAGCCCAACAACAATAAGTTGTCACAAAATTACCGAGTTTAAATACAAATTGAATAAGTATAAACAAAGTTGAAACTAAACATCTCCAAAAATATATTCCTTTTCTTGATTTCCTGATACAGTCAGAACCAGTAAATAAAAAGTACAAGGAAATAAAATTTTGGATACTTAAAAACTACAAATTTAAAAGAAATATTGTAGAACTTATGGAAAAATCCATAAAAATAGCATATAGCGGATTAATACTAAGTAGGCCCAAGAATAAGGATGTGCCTGCATGGGTACATAATATTTTTAAAGCAGACATAGAAACTATTAATGTAGGGGAATCAGATGAGGATGTCTAAGTAATAAAAAAAAAAAGAAAAAAAAAAAAAACAAAAAAACTTTTAAGCATGGAATGGGAAGAATTACTTCTCCATATCCAAAATGTTAAAGAAAATTTCAAAAAATCATATAAATGCGTTACACAAAATAGAAACATCCAAAAGGAAACAATAAACAAGCAGGCAAAAATTCTAGTTGATTCTTTCAACGAAGCAAGAAATTTAGTGCATGTTAATAGAGAGAGCATAGGTAAATCAAATTGGTCAAAGATTTCCAATCTATTGATCAAGTTACGAGCAAACCTAATCTCTATAAAGACAAAATACAATCTCGATATATTCGTACCTACCGTACTTAATTCACCTCTGAGCATAGACACCTGTAAAAAGGAAACAGAGCAAGAAGGTGAAGAATCTGAAACAAGCGAGGAAGAAATAGAAGAGAAAGATCTAAACGATCTAACAATTCCTGCGCTATTAACATTACCTGATATAGAAGCGTTGTCTGAACAAGACAACGAATCAGATTTAGACATCAATACAAGTGTAATAAACACAACTGACAGGATGGCAGAATTAAATGCCCGAAGGGCATATATGAAAGATATAAACATAGCCATACCTGAATTTAACGGCACGAAAATGCAACTCAAAAGATTCGTAACAGCTCTGAAGTTGGTAGATATGATGAAAGGCGACTACGAAAATATAGCAGTTGAGGTAATAAAATCAAAAATTATTGGTCCAACACTATATGAAGTCCAACAAGAAACTTCAATAGAATCAATAATACAAAAATTGCAAGGCGTTGTAACTGGTGAAACATCCAAAGTTATAAAAGCCAAGTTGAAGATACAACTCAGAATGGTAAAACCGCTGACAAATTTACTTAGGAGATAGATAACTTACGCAAAACACTTCAATCTGCATATATCGATGAAGGTATGCCTGCAGCACTTGCTCTTAAGAATAGCACAGACGATGCTATAGGAGCAATGATTGGAAATTGCGAACACAACAGAATTAAAACTATACTTGACTCTTGTAACTTCAAAACCATGGACGAAGCTATAGCAAAGTACGTACAAAAAAGTACTGAGATATCAGGTAATCCAAATACGGTTCTGTTTGCTCAAAGAAACCGTGGTAATTACAATAACAAATATCATTATCGTGGTAGGGGTAATGGTCGTGGTTATTACAACAACTATAACAATAACAATAACGGCCAAAATTTCCAACAAAACAGAAACAATAGTTACAGAGGAAACAATAGAGGTTACAAGAGGAATAATAGAGGTAACCGAGGAAATAACCGACAAAACGGTTATAATAACAATAACGTAAGAGTAGCTCAGAATGCTTCGGGAAACTCCCAAGCACCTTTAGATACACAGCAGTAACGAATAATAAGATTCACGCCATCAGTCTTAATCAAAATACGTTCGTTACCTTCACGAATGTAGCAACAGGGAAAAAGTTAGTATTTTTAATAGACATAGGATCGGAAATATCGATCGTAAAAGAAAATTCAGACAGTTTTCAAGGAGTCCAAACCAGTCAAATAATAAATATACAAGGAATTAGTCAAGAAGTAACTAAATCCATAGGGTTCACTTCTGTCGAAATACAATCTTCAAAATATATAATCCCACACGATTTTCACATTGGTAATAAACAATTCGCTATTCCATGTGATGGAATACTAGGAATCGACTTCATAAGAAAATATAACTGTCAATTAGATTTCAATCCGTCCGAAGACTGGTTAATAATTCGACCAAATAAGCTAAAATATCCGATATACGTACCAATATCGTACAGTGCTGGTAACAATTCAATAATTTTACCAGCAAGATCCCAAGTTGTCCGAATAATTGAAATAAGTTCACAAGAAGACAGTGTCTTAATTCCAAACCAAGAAATTCAACATGGTATTTATTTAGCAAATACCATAACTAAACCCAAAAACGCAGTCATACGACTGATAAATACTACAAATAAAGATCAAATAGTAAACATATCAAGTTTGAAGTATGAACCACTTTCCTGCTACGACATAATCGAAGCAAATAATGAACAGCGTGAAAACGCAGTACTAACTACATTATCAAAAAAATTTTCCCCCACAGTTTCACAGCCAACTTACGAAGTTGTGCAAGAAGTATAGTGAAGTATTCGGACTAGAAACCGAATCAATAACAACAAACAATTTCTACAAACAAAAATTAAGACTGGTGGACGATGAACCTATATATCCTCAAGGTAGGTAGAGCAAAGTATTTTTCATGCCTCGACCTAATGTCAGGTTTTCATCAAATTGAACTCGAAGAAGAGTCACGAGACATAACATCCTTTTCCACATGTAATGACTCATACCGCTTCATGCGACTACCATTCGGTTTAAAAATTCGATCCAGAGAATGATGACTATAGCATTCTCTGGCCTTGAACCTTCGCAAGCATTTCTTGGATGACTTAATAGTCATAGGTTGTTCCGAAAAGCACATGATCAATAATCTAACAGATGTTTTTGAAAAGTGTAGGCAACATAACCTAAAGTTACATCCTGAAAAATGTTCATTTTTTATGCATGAAGTCACCTTTTGGGACATAAATGCACACATAAAGGAATCTTGCCTGATGACACAAAGTATGATGTCATTCAAAATTATTCAGTCCCACATTATGCGGACAGCGCTAGAAGATTCATTGCATTTTGCAACTATTATGGAAGATTTATACAAAACTTCGCTGAATATTCTCGTCACATAACAAACTTATGTAAGAAAAATGTTAAATTCGAATGGACAAGCGATTGTCAAAATGCGTTCGAGCATTTAAAATCAGCATTAATGAACCCAACTCTATTACAGTACCCAGATTTTAGCAAAGAATTTTGCATAATCACCGACGCAAGTAAATATGCATGTGGAGCAGTCCTAACGCAAAATAAAAAATGGACTACAGCTTCCAATAGCATACGCGTCTAGATCTTTCACAAAAGGTGAGAGTAATAAGAGTACAACTGAACAAGAGTACAACTGGGCAATCACGCACTTCAGACCATACATTTATGGTAGACATTTTACTCTCAAAACAGATCACAGAGCATTAACTTATTTGTTTTCAATGACAAATCCAAGTTCCAAGCTAACTAGAATGCGACTTGAACTCGAGGAGTATAATTTTACAGTAGAGTATCTAAAGGGGAAAGATATTTTCGTAGCCGACGCGCTATCAAGAATAACAATACAGGACTTACAAAATATACAAACTAGTAACAAAATTCTGAGAGTCACTACCAGAAATCAAAGTAAACAGTCAAATTCCTGTGCAGGAAAATAAAAAGAAAATAATATAAAAGAGTTGCTAAAAGCAATCTCTTAATGCTTCTAAGCCCAACGTATATGACGTCATTGTAAATGACGAAGTACGAAAAGTAGTGACCTTGCGAATAACTGATTCTTTAAGCACATTCAAACATGGCAAGAAAGTTATAGCAAGAATTGACATTTCCGATATGTATACCAATGGAATTCTTGACTTAGATCAATTTTTTCAAAGGCTCGAAAAAGAAGCCGGTATACTCAACATCAGTAAAGTCAAAGTGGCACCGAGCGAAAAGATCTTTGAGACTATTTCAATAGAATCTTTCAAAAATATGGGCAATAAAATATTGAAATTTTTAAGAGTAGCGCTACTCAAGCCGGTGACCCTATTATCAAATAATTATAAAGAAATAGAAGCAATACTGTTTACCACCGAACACTTAATGAATTTTTACGATCATACATTTCAGTTGACAAAACTGACTGGATAAGATACTTCGCATATTGTTTTAATACAACACCCTCTATGGCACATGATTATTGTCCATATGAGTTGGTATTCGGTAAAACTTCGAATTTACCACAACAATTTAATAGTGTTGATAAGATAAATCCACTATATAACATAGAAGATTATGCTAAGGAATCAAAATTTAGATTAGAACAGGCTTAAAAAAGAGCAAGAATTATGTTAGAACAGCACAAAGCGAAGAATAAGGAAATATATGATAGGTAAAAAATATTGAATTAGAAATAGGAGATAAGGTTTTATTACGTAATGATACGGGTCATAAGCTAGAATCTAAGTATTTAGGCCCATACATCATAGAAGAAATAAAAGATAGGATAACATTTTAATTAAAGATACAAAGAATAAGAAACAATTAGTGCATTAAGATAGGTTAAAAATTTTAACCAATTAATATATGTATAAAAAAAAAATAATAATAACAATAAAACAAAAGAAATAAATTTAAACAAATAAATTACCAACATTTAATGACACTATACATATACAAATATAATTTTACCACATGTATCATTAAACGAACACTCGAACATTCAAAAGAAAAAAATTAAAAAAAAAAAAACAATAATAAGTAAATAAATTTCTATATAATAAAAAATTAGAAAATAACTCCATATAATTACGTTATTATACCATACACCCATAGGGTGAAATGGTATATTAAAGTCGCCAAAATGTATGTAACAGGCAGAAGGAAGCTTTTCCGACCCCATAAAGTATATATATTCTTGATCAGTATCAACAGCCGAGTCGATATAGACATGTCCGTCCGTCCGTCCGTCCGTCCGTCCGTCCGTCCGTCCGTCTGTCCGTATGAACACGTAGATCTCAGAGACTATAAGAGCTAGAGTCACCAGAGATAAGGTTTTATTACGTAATGATACGGGTCATAAGCTAGAATCTAAGTATTTAGGCCCATACATCATAGAAGAAATAAAAGATAGGATAACATTTTAATTAAAGATACAAAGAATAAGAAACAATTAGTGCATTAAGATAGGTTAAAAATTTTAACCAATTAATATATGTATAAAAAAAAATAATAATAACAAACAAAACAAAAAATAAATTTAAACAAATAAATTACCAACATTTAATGACACTATACATATACAAATATAATTTTACCACATGTATCATTAAACGAACACTGAACATTCAAAAGAAAAAAATTAAAAAAAAAGAAACAATAATAAGTAAATAAATTTCTATATAATAAAAATTAGAAAATAACTCCATATAATTACGTTATTATACCATACACCCATAGGGTGAAATGGTATATTAAAGTCGCCAAAATGTATGTAACAGGCAGAAGGAAGCTTTTCCGACCCCATAAAGTATATATATTCTTGATCAGTATCAACAGCCGAGTCGATATAGACATGTCCGTCCGTCCGTCCGTCCGTCCGTCCGTCCGTCTGTCCGTATGAACACGTAGATCTCAGAGACTATAAGAGCTAGAGTCACCAAATTTGGTACGTAGACTCGTGTATTACCTACGGTGGTCAAGTTTATTTCAAATTTTTGCCACGCCCCCTCCGCCCACGAAATTTAAACAAATTTGATTTTCTTAAAGACTACGATAGCTAAAGACATCAAATTTAGTATGATTAACCCTTTAGTAAGCGCGCACAAATTTGTTGCAAAAAAATTTGCCATACCCCCTCCGCCCACGAAATTTAAACAAATTTGATTTTCTTAAAGACTATAACAGCTAGAGACACCAAATTTTGTATGTGTATTTGTTTAATAAATGCGCATATATTGTATATGCAACGATTTTGCCACGCCCCTTTCCGCCCCCGTAATTTTGGAAAACTCGATGTTCTCAAGTAATTTTCTACCTTTTGTAAAATCAATTTTGGCACACTTGAATTTGATACTAATACCCAGCAAAACACCAAATTTGATCAAAATCGGACAAAAAACAACCAAGTTATGCATATAAACGTTTTTCCGTAAGGCCGTAGTTGGCCGTTGGCTGGTGGGGGCGCTAGGGTGCTCGTATACTTGAGTGAGGGAGATTATAAGATATGCTTGTTATAAAAAGCTTGTGAAAATGCATTGGTTTAATAAATTTGAAATATTTGTTTTACTGGTGTATGGTAAACCTCAAGTCGGCGAGACGACTTACTTACTTCATTTTTCTAAAGAGGGGGGATGTAGCATGTTTTGGAATAACATATTAACAACAATACAAACATATTGTAGCAATTAGTTACAATATTTATGTGCGCAACATTCAAGTGCATTTGCCTCTTAAGTAACATGACCACCCATGAGTGCATGGTGCTGTACAATTGCTGTGTCGGCAAATATAACACGCGCGGCCGCTTTGGCCCAATATGCAATATGATACATCCTCACTCTACCGCTGCGACGGTATATAAACATACATACTTTTATGTAAACATTTATACCTTTATACATAAGTATGTTTATACATAAACATACCGCTCCTCTGCCTGCATGACTAGCAGCGCAGCTACGCGGTCTTAGCTATAGTAGACAATTGTTATAGAATTAAGAATCATTCAATAAACCAAACTCAAACTGAAAAAAACTGTTTGTGCCTTTCTATCAAAACTCAAAAATAATATTAAATGGAATAATATATCTTCGAACATACTACAATGTACACGTTTTTTCAGTAGGCCTTTGGCTGGTGGGGGCGCTAGGGTGGTAGTAAGCTTGTGTGAGCGAGATACTGAGACATGCTTCTAAAAAGCATGTAATCAGAATTGTTGAAAAAAAAAAACGTAAATGCATTTGTTATTATAAATTTGAAATATTTGTTTTACTGGTGTATGGTATACCGAAGTCGGCGAGACGACTTACTTCATTTTTTTTTTTCTATTTTCCTTTGTCTTGGTTTTCCTTTTTTATACCATACACCCATAGGGTGAAATGGTATATTAAAGTCGCCAAATGTATGTAACAGGCAGAAGGAAGCTTCTCCGACCCCATAAAGTATATATATTCTTGATCAGCATCAACAGCCGAGTCGATCTAGCCATGTCCGTCTGTCCGTCCGTCTGTCCGTCTGTCCGTCTGTCCGTCCGTCCGTCTGTCCGTATGAACACCTAGATCTCGGAGACTATAAAAGCTAGAGCCACCAAATTTGGTATGTAGGCTCATGTAGTATGTAGAGTGATCAAGTTTATTTCAAATTTTGCCACGCCCCTTTCCGCCCCCGCAATTCAAAAAAAACGTTTATCTCAAAAACTATTGTAGCTAGATACACCATATTTGGTATGTATATTTGCTTAGTAAATGCGCTCATGTTGCATGTATAAAGATTTTGCCACGCCCCTTTCCGCCCCCGAAATTTGAAAAACTCGAATATCTCGCGTAATTTTTTACCTTGTGCAATCAAATTTGGCACACTTAAATTTGATACTAATACCCAGCAAAATACCAAATTTGATGAAAATCGGACAAAAAATAGCTGAGTTATGCATATAAACGTTTTTGCATAAGGCCGGAGATGGCCGTTGGCGGGTGGGGGCGCTAGGGTGCTTATATGCATAAGTGCGCGAGATACTGAAATATGCTTGTAAAAAGCATGTGAACAGAATTTCTTAAAATAGGCAAATGCATTAGTTATTACAAATTTGAAATATTTGTTTTACTGGTGTATGGTATACCCAAGTCGGCGAGACGACTTACTTACTTCATTTACTTTTACAGACGGATTTGATGCGTGATTTTTGGTATAAAATTTGTTAAACATAATTCTTTTTAACGTTTCGTTCAGTTTAAGCTGGTGTTTTGAATTCATAATCAAATGGGAAGAGGAGAGACTATAACAAGCGAAGAAATCGCTAATGTCCATGCATTCAAGGATGTGGGTTGCACGCGAGTTAAAACGGTCTCCAACTGCAATTAATAATGATGTAAATTTAAAGGATAATTACAACAAAAAAGTACCAACTGTAATAATGAGAAGGTGTCAGCACGAAGAAAAGCTGCAATTATACGCGCAGGACTTCAAAAAAATGCGTCTAAGATTGTGAAAGAATTAGACCTTCCAATTACAAAACGAAGTGTGCAGCAAATTTTGGCATCAAGTAACCGGTTAGATTTCGCTAAGGAACACATGTCCTGGTCAGAAAATTGGATGAAGGTGGGTTTTTCAGATGAAAAAAAGTTCAATTTAAGATGGCCCTGATGGATTCAATTACTACTGGTATGACATTCGGCAGCCTGAACGTTATTCCACAAAACGAAACTTTGGAGGAGATTCGTTAATCACAATCGAACTCCAATCGAACTTCCGTGCGCTTGAACTCCCAAGACTACATAAATTTGTTGGAGAATGTTCTTGTGGATTTTTTTGAGGAAGAACCGTTTTCTGACTCAATTTTTCAACAGGATAATGCGGCCATACATGTTTCACGGGCAAGTCGAGCGTGGTTTCAGGAGAAAGAAATCACCACCATGTTATGGCCTGAACGATCTCCGGATCTCCGCCGGGGATCGACTAAATTGTTAATTGAAATTTATGAGAATATAACTTTTTCTTTTTTTTTTTTTTTAAGGCTAAAACATTGTGCCTTTTAATTGAATTTCCAAAATTTGATGCGACGAGTTAAATTTTTTTTTTTTTTTTTTTCTTACATTATACGTAAGTTTCTTTTTTGAAAAAAAATAAGCTGAAAAAATGCATTACAAAATTTAATAATTTCAAACGCGGGCATGCAGAAGTAATCCATTATGAATATTTCCGTCACTAGAAAAATTAAGAGCGCGGGCGGAAGCAAAAAATAGAACGAAATCAAAAACTAAGCAGCACAACAAAAAAATTGTATTTGCGTTTGTAAAAGTTTTGATATTCATATACAGTTGCGAGCAAAAACATAGTAGTGCACAACACTTATTCCGATAACTTGCCAGACAATATTCTGATCTGACTAACACTGCTAAGTACCGTTATCTGAAATGTATGACACATGTTCAACTCATCATAACCTCACTTTGTGCCTCCACTTCATTGCAAATTCAATTTTAAGCCTAAATACCAAATTGGGCACGAGCAAAATAATAGTAGTGAAGACTTTACCATCGCAAAAGAACCCAAATTACTGCTGGTAAGTTGGTTCTCTGCGCTTCATTTCATCTGTTAGGTATTCGCAAGACATATAAAAAAATTCAAGATTTGCTAAAGTGCTCACCAACTGTTATTCGAAATGCTCTAAAAGCTGAAAATACAGCAGAAACCCGCGGCCGAAAGCGTAAAATTTCGCCTAAAAGAATAGTGCGAGCTTCAAATCTGCTGTAGAGATCCACAAGGATCTTGAAGTGTCTGCCAGTGTTTGGGCAGTGCGGCGGGTGCTAAAGGAAAACAATTTAACTGCTCATAGCCCACGGAAAGTTCCCCTTCTCTCAAAAAAGAATATCCAACAACGGATTCAATATGCAAAATTCCTTATAAATTGGCCAGAGGAGAAATGGCGCAACGTACTGTGGTCGGATGAGTCGAAAGTTGTTTTGTTTGGAGGGAAGGGATCTCGACTGTATGTTCGCCGACCCAAAAACACCGAATACAATCCGCAATACACCACTAAGACAATTAAACACAGTATCATGGTGTGGGGCTGCTTTTCGTATTACGGTGTCGGGCCTATATACCTCATCGGAGGCATCGTGGACAAGCATCTATATGTTTAAATCATTAAGCAAGTAATGCTGCCCTATGCCGAGGGAGGAGATGCCACTTCGTTGGGTCTTCCAATAGGATAATGATCCCAAACATACAAGCAAAGTGGCAAAAGCTTGTTTTCAAAAGGCAGGGGTAGTGGCCCGCACAGTCGCCCAATCTTAGCCCGATCGAAAATTTGTGGTGCGACGTCAAGAAGGGAGTAGCTGCAGCAAAACCAACAACCAAAATGGATCTTTGGCAGTTGTACAGCGCTCATGGATGGCAATAACACCTGAAAGGTGCCAAATAAATGTTAATAAATTTAAGCCAAACTTCGCGATGAGTATAGCGTATTATTATAAATTGGTAAAAGCAATGAGTTTAAATTGAATATTATATTATTCTTTATTCTATTCTGTTCTGCCGACGCGTCGCGACGCGATAAGTCGCTTAAATTTTATAGTGACTTACTTAAAGAAATTGCAAATCGTAATACTATGTGGTCGTGGATAAAACTTAATTACCAGGCATCTAGCCAATATCTGTGTAAAAGTTGAAGACCAGTGGTACAGTGCCAAACCTAACCGTTCGGTTAGTGAAATGATGGTCAAAAGAGTTTGACGATCCGCACACAACCAAAACTACTTTTATTCCGATTTTGATCAAAATTTGGTATTTTGCTGGGTATAAGTATCAAATTTAAGTGAGCCCAATTTAATTCTACAGGGTAAAACATTACGGGAGATAATCAAGTTTTTCAAATTTCGGGGGCGAAAAGGGGCGTAGCCAAATCTTTAAACATAAAATATCAAAGAAGCAAACTTCGGCAATGCCGAAGTTTATATACCCTTGCAGTATTTGGCAATAATTTTTTTACATTTTGAAATTTCTTTCCCTGCAACTCTATTCATCAATACACAAACAAAACATTCAAATTATTTCTCCTTTTATAATAAATTTTCTTTCTTTTTGCTTCATTCCCTAAGCAAAGCACAACACGCATACACATACAGTTCTTGTAGCGCTGCGTCTGTGTGTGTGTATGCATGTGCTCTTTTTTGATTTCATGATGAAGTAGTAGGCAGCGGCAGCGCTGCTTGCTGTCTACTATGTCATCATTTGAACCGATTTGTGTTGACTGTAACTTGTGTTCTATTTATCCGATCAAATTCAAATTTTGGGATATGTCAATTTATGTCAAATACTATCATATTGGTAAATTTCATGGGGATACTCCAATTTTTGCAAAAATGTTTGTTCTAGAGCTATATGATATAGTGGTCCGATCCTTACGATTTTCATACTTTATCTCACCCGGGTAATAAAAAGCCTACAAAAATTTCATCCCAATAGCTCTTGAGATGGCTGAGTAAAATGCGTACGCACAGACAGTCGGACAGACGGACATGGCTATATCGACTCAGCTTCTCATGCTGATCAAGAATATATATACTTTATGGGGTCGGAAACGTCTCGGTAGTCTGTGCCAGACTGAATTATTTTCGATGCGTAGCGACACTGCTGCGAGCGAATGTTTTTCGATCTCGCTGTGGCCGCTCTCTGGGGTTCTACGCTGTTCGGCTTTTGCCGAAGTTCTCTGGGGTTCCACGCTCAGGCTAGCGTTTGTAATCAAAAAATCTATAACGCATCTATGTATGTATTCTATGGTTAGTGATAATAGATTCATCCTTTGGTGACCATGCAAAAGCAAGTAAATACAAATCACCTAAAATAATGTCTGACAATGCACTGTACGTGTTTTTTTTGCGTTTATTTTGGCATAAAGTCAAATTTTTTTTTGTTCAGTATTTTAAACTTTCGCCGATTTTATCTTTTGGAACGCCCTAGTTAGGTAAAAAATATTTAACATTAACATATGGAATAATACTTTTCTATGTGAGCGCTGTTAAAAATCATCTGATTATGTAAAACATATTTTGACTGAAATTGGCGGGAAAAATTTATAAGCTTTAATTGCTTGTTCTGGCGAAAATTTACAAAAAATTTAAACAATTGTATGTACTTGTGTTTTGTGGATCAGTACTTTTGCATGCCAAAGCGTTGCAAAAAGTTTAATGTGAGAAGGTATTAACAAAACTGTGCAGATGAATGAGAAAGTAACAATATTTGTCCGAATCCACATGATTTTTAAAAACAACAATCGTTCCCGTGACGCAGTACAACGTCATATGATGCAAAACATTGAACAAAAGCATATAAATGACGACAGTATTAGGACAATAAATGAAAACGTAAGTCTGATTCACACGTAGGATCTCTAATCTCCGTAACATTAAATCGAGATATTTTAAAGTTTTAAAAAAAAACTGGTTTGCGACTTGACTATGCAAATTATTGTGTAGCCAAATCTCAATTTTGTCTTTTAAATACTCAACGCTACAATAATTATATCGTTCGCTGTAAGGTTAAATTTCATAAGAACCCCAAAAGATTTTATAACTTTGTTAATTCCAAAAGACGCTCTAATTTACTACCTTCGCCCTTCAGACTTAATGACCAGACTGCTAATAATGATTCAGATATTGCAGATCTGTTTGCTAAATTCTTTAAGTCGACTTATTCTACTACTGCTTCGGATCCCACACCTTATCCCTTCACAATTCCACATTTAAATTGTATGTTTTTTCCTAGTATTTCTGAAGACTGTATTATCTCTAGCTTGTCATCTATGACGTCTTCCGTCGTACCCGGTCCTGATAATATACCTTGTTGCATCCTTAAAATGTGTTCGATTTTCCTATCTAAGCCTTTATCTCGGTTATTCTTTATATAGAGTGAGACTTGTAGCTTTCCTGATGTTTGGAAGGAGTCTTTTATTATTCCGCTTTTTAAAAGGGGTAGCAAATCGGATATTTCTAACTACCGTGGCATTGCCAAACTTTCGGCAATACCTAAGCTGTTTGAGAAAATTATTAATTCTTCCCTTCAACACCTATCCAGATCCACTATTTCTCCTTGTCAGCATGGCTTCATGAAAGGTCGTTCGTCGCTTACCAACCTTTTAGAATTGACTACCCTTGTACACTATGGCTTCCGTAAAAAGTGTCAAACTGATGTTATTTATACTGACTTTAGTGAGGTTTTCGATACGGTTGATCATTCTATGCTTCTCATTAAACTTAACATCATGGGTTTTTCCCCAAAACTATTGGCTTGGTTAAAGTCGTATCTTATTGGCAGAAATCGCTACCACGATTGCAATTGTGCTCTTCTGTTTGCTCATTTGTTCCAAGCAGTAATATCTGGCTTGCGCCGGAAGGATGCTAAGATACACGCATGAACCGATTCTACAATCATTTTCTCATTTTCTCAACCCTGTAAACTGAAAACATTTGTTGCCAACCGAACGGCAGAAATACTAGAGACCATACCACGAAGCGTATGGAGATATGTCAGCACTAAGGAAAATCCTGCAGATTGTGCAACACGAGGCATGCTATCGAGAGAATTATTTAACTTTGATTTATTGTGGAAGGGACCGTCTTGGCTGCACGACTTTACACTATACTCAGAAACAATGAATAGACCACCAACTTCCTGCTAGATACTCAGGTCTTCTAAAGTTTGATGAAATTACCAGAGAAAAGAGGTCGCAACTGCCTCCAGATGCCAAGCATCCATGTCAATCTTCATCCAGGTGTTTCAGCAATTTTTGTAATAATTCGCCAGAAATATTGGATTATTGGCGCACGAAATCTTATTCAACGTATCACACATGAATAATTAAACTGTTTTAGACAGCGTCATCACACTGCACTGTTCGAGTGTGACAAGCATTTCCATTTGAGCATCCTGGATGCGACTATGCTGTGCCTATTTTGCTAAAGGTTCACAAGGGACGAAACCCTAGAAAGGAAAAGGGCTACATTTCCCTGTTTGTATGTATAGTTACTTTAGCTCTTTATTTCGAGCTAGCCACTGATCTCAGCACAGACACATTTATTGGCACACATTGGCGGCATTAAAACGTTTTATGGCTCGTCGTGGGAAATGCTCCCAAATGTATAGCGAAGCCCTTGCAGATCAAGGCATTAAAGGCACTTCTTAATTGGCAGAACTTACACAGCAATTCCTGAAGACAGCTATTTGCAGATTCCGACCAATCGATTGAGCTACTGGCAGCATACTCAAGCAATGCTTCAAGGATTTTGGAAGCGATGGTATCAAGAATATTTGACATCGCTGCAGCAGCGCCCGAAATGGACCACCGTTACCAAATATTGCAATCGGTAACCTTGTACTGATCAAGGACTCTAACGCGCCTCCATCGGCATGGCTCTTAGGACGCGTAACTCAGGTGTTCGCAGGAGATGATGGCCTCGTTCGAGCGGTGCAGATTCTCACCGAATCAGGAGAAGTCACTCGCCCTATCTCGAAGATTGCAGCCCTACCGCATTCAGAAACGGAGTTTCACGGGGGGGCAGGATGTTGAGGAACCAATTGTCATTTCATTTATATTTCTACATATTTCGTACTCTAAGTCTCATGAATGATCTTGCACATCTTACAATGCTTTTGTTTTTGTATTTTATAAGTTTTTCTGGAATTCGCTGGCGCCAGTCTGATACTCTCTTTCTCTGTCTCCCTTGTACAACCTTTATGACCTACGTAGATGCGTAAGAATTGAAAATTTAGTAATAAGCAAGCAAACGAACGATCAAGACGTGTTCTAGCAGTGGCAGACACAGTTCAGTACAGCATTAAAACGTTTTATGGCATCTTGGGAAATGCTCCCAAATGTGCAGCGATAACGGTCGAACTTTGTTGGCGCAAAACGCGCACCAGATGAAATGGTAAAGATTCTCTCTTCACGCGAGCACAATGACGTCGTTTCGGAAGCTCTTGCAGATCAAGGCATTAAATGGAATTTCATTCCCCCATATTCACCACACTGGGGTGGTAATTGGGAGTCGGCATAAAGCTCGGTTAAGCTGCAACAGTTCCCGAAGACAGCTATTTGCATATTCCGACCAATGGATTGAGTTACTGGCAGCATACTGCAGCGTGCGCTAGTTTAAACATTCAAATTTTTAAACTTAACGACTTTAACCGCCAATTTACGCATCGTTTTGTGTACATTTTGTGTTCCTTTCTGATCTGATTGTTTTTTTGTACCCTTGCAGTCCTTGGCAATAATATTTTTACATTTTGAAATTTCTTTGCCTCAATTCATCAATACACAAACAAATTATTCAAATTATTTCTCCTTTTATAATAAATTTTCTTTCTTTTTGCTTCATTCCCTAAGCAAAGCACAACACGCATACACATACAGTTCTTGTAGCGCTGCGTCTGTGTGTGTGTATGCATGTGCTCTTTTTGATTTCATGATCAAGTAGTAGGCAGCGGCAGCGCTGCTTGCTGTCTACTATGTCATCATTTGAACCGATTTGTGTTGACTGTAACTTGTGTTCTATTTATCCGATCAAATTCAAATTTTGGGATATGTCAATTTATGTCAAATACTATCATATTGGTAAATTTCATGGGGATACTCCAATTTTTGCAAAAATGTTTGTTCTAGAGCTATATGATATAGTGGTCCGATCCTTACGATTTTCATACTTTATCTCATCCGGGTAATTAAAAGCCCACAAATAAAATTTCATCCCAATAGCTCTTAAGATGGCTGAGTAAAACGCATACGGACAGACAGACGGACAGACGGACATGGCTATATCGACTCAGCTTCTCATGCTGATCAAGAATATATATACTTTATAGGGTCGGAAACGTCTCCTTCTGTGCGTTACAAACATCTGACCAATTTTATAATACCCTCTGCAAGGGTATAAAAATGTGCGCGTTTACTGAGCAAATATACATACCAAATTTCCTACTATAATTAATATTTTTTGAAGACATCCAATCTTTATACCATATACCAATAGGATAATATTAAAGTCCGATTGGTTCAAATTCAAATACCCTAAAATTATTAGTAGAATTATTGACAGCTTATAAGTAATGTGATTGCGTTGACTTTGGGTAACAGCTTCATCCAAATTTTCCAATCTTTGTCCTTTTCCTGAAGCGACTCATCCGAATCCGACCCTGTTGGCCATATATTCTGCAAAATAGTCGTTGAGAAAATCTCCGGTTGCTTTGTGTAAATATGACCAAACCAAACAATAAAACACCGGGTTTCTCACATGTTCAATTTTATCTTATATTTGTGTTTATTCTCTCCTTTCCTACTTGCCAAATTTTCTGTGACTGGCGTCGTAGTGGCCACCGTTCTGTCACCAGTGCAAATTCTAATTGCTATTCTTCGAATGTGAGAGAACAAAAACCAGGGGCTAGGCCTTTCCACAGTCGCGACGCGGCAATTAAGTCCGCACCGCCCGTAATTAAGTTTCTCTCCCCGTAATTCACCAGCGTCTACTCTCAAATTCTAAATGGCCAGCTTTACTGTTGGTCGCGTCACAAGTCCACCTACTGTGCGGACGACTGCGCCTCGCACCTTTCCGTCTCTCCCACAATGAACTTCGACCACTCTTCCTTTTGGCTAAATATTTTGTTTATTTTTTTATCACATCAGACTAAGGCGAAGAGTAAAAAAGTTTCTGGTAAGGTAACGTAAGGAAATACAAAAATTTAGTAAATTAGTAAAAACGACATCACCGTTGACTAGTTTTGTGGAGGAAAGATGTTGCCAAATGCAATAGATTCACAATAGGAAGGCGAAGAAACGCGAACAAAGGCAAAGACTCGAGTCCCAATTTAGACCGCGCAACGCGAAGTATGGCGCATCGTTTTATAAACCCAAGAATACTATGCTCTATTAACAATTGAAGGTCAATGAAGTTTATTACTGCTATCGGCTTGAGATGAGTTTGGGACATTTGGTGCGCCTTGTGATTGTAGGTAGATACTCCCCTTAGTCACCTCTGGCAACACGATACCTTTTTGCGTGTTGCGGACAAGACTGTACCAATTAACCGCTCTTACAAAGATCAAGGTTAATGCTTCCGATTCAAAGCTTTGTAAAGGCACAGATGCCTTAAATTCAAAATTTATCAGCAAACGCTGCTCTTATCACCTCTTCCTTTCTATAGGTGAAAGTAAAGATTTTTGAACGTACCAGTCGCTCCCCACTTAAACTTGAACTCCAAATTTGTACCATTGTCCGATAGCATGATATGCGGCACCCATCTTCTGGCTAAAAAACGACTTTAACACGCAGAGAAATGAGTCGGTCGACAATGATGGAGCAATTTCTAGGTAAACCAGACGCTCCATCTCTTCTGATGCCTGCGAGACCTTTAATAGTCCGAAGCAGTCCACTCCAGTAAGGTAAAAATGGTAATTCTTTCTGTGATATCCTTGGTTTAGGCATCTGGGAACTCCTCTTCTTGCCATCCGCGAATAAAAACTACTACGGTTCTTTTAGAACGTTCAGAATCGTTCCGGATAGGGTCTGATGCAAGGCAAACTAGAGTTTTTTGCCTTTCTCCTCGTGGTGCAAATTACTTTAACTCGTCTTGCTAGGGCTCTGCTCCATGTTAGGCCATTGTGTCTCTTGTTCATACAAGAATCTCATACCAATAAACCATTTGAAATTCCCGATCATATCTGGCACCTTTATTCTTTAAGCACTGCTACTGAGAGTTCTGTTTCGATGAATTTTGTCAGCCGAAACCTAAAACAGCAACCATCAGTTCAATCCGTGGTATTGAGACTGGCTTCAAAGGGGCCACTCGCGTTTCAGACGCTACCAGCAAACAGTGGACTATTCCATCCACTTCTGCTCGCAAGTAAACAAGCGCTGCAGTCGAATTGATGATCCACGAAAGTGTGAAGTTGTACTCGTCCTGAACAACAAACCTTCAACTTGCACCCTGGAATCCTCACTGCGTTGACTTCGGGTAACAGTTTCATCCAAATTTTCCAATCTTTGTCCTTTTCCTGAAGCGACTCATCCGAATCCGACCCTGTTGGCCATAGATTCTGCAAAATAATTTAAGCACGAATAGTGAAAAAGCCAACCAATCCGATTTAGTCAAAAATTGACATAACCCCACTTAGCACAGTTCTTTTGGTGAGTTAGTCTTTCATTCAAGCAACTCTGGCTTGACTAGATACGTCAGTTGATCTATTACAGGCAGCCACCACATTCCTAAAACCTTATCTGGCGTTTCTTCTATGAATCCCATATCCCTAGGCTCGTCACATTCTTGATTCTTGAGCGCTAAAACTACGCTTGATGAATTCGAAGTCCAGCGCCTCATGTTGAATCCACCTTCCAAGTGAATTCTCTGCCAATCGAGCAATAACTTAACTTCGACCTTAATGGCTTGGCACACGTGTTCCCGAAGACTCCATAGCAAAGTATTCTTTCATTGACGCATCCAAAGCGCGTATGCTGCTCGCTTCATTGCACTCAAAGGACACTCAAGCGGTGGCGCTGTGCCGTCCATACACTGGCCAGCCGTCGCCGACCACGGCGACCACACTTTCATATTATCCAGTCCGCACCGGGCCATCTAGTCCTTTCATATTTGCAATTTCGTGTCACGTGTAGTATGTAAAGTGGTCAAGTTTCAAATTTTTTACACACCCCCTTTCCGAAACACAATTTTAAATACTTAAATTTGATACTAATATCAAGCAAAATACCAAATTTCACCAAAATCTGAATAAAAAAAGGTAAATATGCAAAAAAAAGTTTTTCCAAGGCCGGAGTTGACCGTTGGCTGGTGGAGGCGCTATTGTGCTCGAATGCTTGAGTGCTTTTCTGGTGTCGGCGAGACGACTTATTTACATAATTTAATTAATTGTAGACAAACTTTTAATAGTTGCCCTTCTGGGCTATTTAACCACTTGTATGTACTTCAACGTCCAGACAATATAATTTGAAAAACTAAGTTCGATTTGTAGGACCTGAAATAAACCATTGCACTATGGTCAGAAAGTCAGACTTTTTGGCATAAAGTCATTTTTTTATGTATTCATAACTGAAAATTTAATTTATTTTTTGATTATAGACACATTAGATAAGAAAAAAACGTTTTTAAAAAATTTTTCAAATTAGTCATTTAAATTTGGCGCGCAACTAAAGTCAGCTGTTTCAATGCAACCTTAAATTATCGGTATGCAACCTTAAAATTTATTAAGCTTTGTCATTGTTTTGAGCGTGATTGTTTAAAGAAAAAGAATATTGTATGAATTATGGAAAGTAAAAGCACAGGTATTTAAATTTAATGTTCAGTGTTAGTTTGTCAAGATTGTGAATGTTTAGCTGTGTATGTGCAATTATTGTTGGTGTCTTTTTATAGGTGAAATTTAACAAATAGAGCCGTGTTTCGTGGTGTATTACTTGTTCTGAGCGCGCTTGAGCGCGCAACTAAAAACGACATGTTCAAGATTAATGTTTATATATTCGAAATTAATAAGTTTACTCTGCCCCTTTTTGTTCCTTTTTGAATAAATTGACATGTTGCAGCCAAATATGAGTTTCGCCGCTTAACGTTGCTGGAAGTTTGGGACAACAACAAGCGCGATGATGGTGCACTTATCATATGGGTATTGGAAAAAGTAAACAAATCTGATCTCAGTGCTGCTCAGGTGGATATATTTACTGAAAAAATCAGGATTTTTCTGAATCACGTCAAAAAAATATTTGCCGCAGTGCAATCGAATGTTGCAAAGATTTAAGGCTCGACACGCAAGGTGGCTTTCGCAGTCAATTACTTTGACGTTAGATGAAAATGTGACGGATCTGGCATCTTCATCTGCAATGGGTAGACCGAAGCTCAACTATTCAGATGCTGGAGAGCGCCTAAAAAGAAAGTTAGCATGTGACCTAGCATCGGATAATAATTTTTCCACGCCTCATTTGCTTCACGCGGCTTCAGTTTCTGCAAAGAAAGCCAAACAGGATGAATTAGCGACAGTTTTAAAAGTCGTCAGGCATGAAGACTGCTCTGAGCTAAAAAAAAAATTGTTTCCAAATGAAGTCACACCTCTTACTTCGGAAGAAGCACTGGCTTTTTTATTGGAAAATGGATTGACAAAACAGCAGTACATTAACATCAAACAACTTAACAAATCTCGTGGATGCGATATTTTTCCACCCTACTCAGCCCTCCTGGAAATGAAAACGGTTTGCAGACCACCCACTCATTGCAATGAGTGACATTCTTCATAGTGCCATGGATTCCTCGGATCCATTACTATCGAGTGTCTGTTTGAAGGAGAGGGAAAGGAAAAACCCGAAAAAACCTCTTCCCAAAGAAGTTTTAAGTCTTCTGGAGTTGCCGTCTACTGAAGATAAAGATTTATCTGGAAATGAATCGGACTTACAATCTGATTGTGATTCTAATTCTGAGGAGGACATTAAAAGAGCTAGAAGAAGAAGACGATGCCAATTAAACACAACACAAATTTTTGTAATCTATTTTCTTCATACCACTTTTCTACACTACCAAATATGAGACAAATAAAATTGTAAACTATCTATTTTGTGCATGTTTATAATTATTAATTGGTCAAAACAGTTCCGAATATTTAAAAATGCAGCCTGAAAGTATGCAATCGGGTCAAATTTTATAGTTTTCAACAAATCGCGGTAAAGCCATGGTGCAATTCAAAAAAAAAAAAAACAAATTGAAATTTTCTTTTAGTATTTCCAGCATGCTTGCAAAATTTCAAATCTCTAGCATTCAAACTGTAGTTTATGCCAAAAACCTTTCTTTCTTTCTTTCAAACTTTTTTTTTTTTTTTTTTATTTTTTTTTTTTATTTTTTTTTTTTTTTTTTTTTTTTTTTTTTTTTTTTTTTTTTTTTTTTTTTTTTTTTTTTTTTTTTTTGGTTGTTTTTTTTAGTGATTTAATTTTTTTTTTTTTTTTTATAAAACCTTAAATTTTTTTTTCTTATTCCCAACCTTTTTTTTTTTTTTTTTTTTATGTTTTTTTTTTTTTTTTTTTTAAAAGGGGGGGGGGGGGGGGGGGGATTTTTCAAAATAAAATTTTTGCATTTACTTATGAAACCATGTGCTGAAATAGAGTCAACAAGATAGTCCTGCAGCACTTACACAATTTATACCACGGATTATTCAGCTTATCCGCTTCATTTGGTTAAATTCAGATAGTTACAATCGTCGAGATTTGATAACAGGACTCTTCAGAGATTTAAGTAATCAAATTATAAACTTTTGTACAGATATGGCAAATGTAGAAAAAATTCTTTCGGGTAATCCTCGATTTGGTATAAAAATGTGCAATATGTGCATAAATTGTTGTTTGACTTATAAAGGAATGTATAAGAACATGTCAGAAGCTCTATCCAAATGTGCACACGACATTGGTTGGAATCTTGATAATGCAATGATTTTTAACCATGTTGA
This sequence comes from Drosophila equinoxialis, assembly GCA_018150345.1. Classification (NCBI taxonomy): domain Eukaryota; kingdom Metazoa; phylum Arthropoda; class Insecta; order Diptera; family Drosophilidae; genus Drosophila; species Drosophila equinoxialis. The sequence continues at coordinate 108,152 of JAECWI010000901.1, read as the reverse complement.
TGCCTTTATGGAGCGTCTTAATGACGTCATTGATATTTGTGAGTCAATGATTGTTTTTGGACGCTTGGATGAATCTGAAACTATACCAAAACCCCAATTCGGAGGATCCAGTGGACCTGAGTTCGAGAACACAGCGCAAGAAGTTGAAAGCCAGTTCTTTGCAACGCTTACTGCCTTGAGTACCGACTCAAAGGAATTAATTCTTAATGTTCACAAAAATGAGTGGTATGAGGAAGTTCTTAAATATCGTAGAATAGTTCAAAGTATGGAAGAGTCAGTACAGCGTCTTATGTCAAATGTTTTCCAGCACGTTTGTAATGTCGAAGAGGCAATTGACGCTTTAAATGTAATGTTGTTTTATTCTTATCGAAGTACTATAAGAAAAACATACCTCAGGCACGTTTCTAGTGTATGGTTAATGTTTTTAAATGAGATGGATTGTACCGCACACTTGCTTATGGATCGGAGCAAGTTACACGAAGCTTGGTTGCCATATTATGCATCCAGAGGTATTGGCTATCGTATAAATCTAGAGCGTTTAACTTGGCTACGAAATCGTTTAAATTCTTCAGAATGGTTACCAAATGTTTGCGATGCATCACTTGTGTTAACTAAATTTGAGAGCCTTAAAAAGAGTTCGATAAGGAGGTAAAAAAGTCATATGACGAATGGCAAAAAAATTGTTGTGTTACAGCTTTAAACCAGAAACTGGATATTTTTTTGCTGACTAGAAGTAAAAAAAAAAAAGGTTTGTTAGAATGTAATATTGACCGCACAGTGTTAAGTATTTGCGAGCAAGCGCAACATTTTGAACGACTAGGATTTCCCGTGCCCGGCTCTGTACGAAAAACTTATGAAAAGTATGAGACGCTACGTTTTGTGTATAATAGCGTTGTTCAGGTATGCTTAAATTATAATCATATTCTAGACGCATTATCAGAGCAGGAGCGTAGACTCTTTCGAGCCCTTATTCAAGTATGCGACCGCAAAATTGCACCGGGAGTTTTTAAGCTGACTTATGGCGGTGAGCTTAGTGATGCCTACATAGCAGACTGTGCAAAACATACAAATAAGTTACAAGAAACTATGGATATATATAAACGGGCAAACCATCATATTGCTCGAACGTGTGAGAAAATCTGTGACACTCCTATGCTTAAATTTACGTTTACTGGTGCAGTGGTTATATCTGTATTCGAGCACCATTTAATAAATTATATACGACGAGTGACTAATGTGCTTCGGGGATACTACAATATAATTATTGATTTATTGTTTGCAGTATTTAAGGAGTTTCAATCAGTTATAGATGATGTAAGTAAATACCAATGTTTTAATTATTATTGAAATTATTAATTTAAGTAAATGTGACAGATTCGCTTACAGTATTTGAATTAAGAAGACAATTGTTGCTGTCTTTCTCGGCTGTTTAATTGTCTGCGTAACATTTCATCTTACGATAGCAATAAGAAGACCTTGTTGGTGTTTTTATGTTGCAAATCATTTATACAGTCGATATTCTGATTGTAATCGATTTAGCTAATGTTGCCGATGCTCCTTCTTAGTAGCGTTGTCGCAATAAAGTCGCTCAATATCAACGACCTTCAGGCGGTTTAATTGCTTTCCTTAGTGCCCTTTATACTAACAATTCGAGAGTATTACGATGAACAGTTATGATAAAATTCAAAACAGACCCCTTTTCATCGCATCCAGAATCGCTGAACAAAAGGATTGCCCTTGTACGAACTTCAATTGGAGTTGAGAGATTCGTTGAGGTGCAGTCACTTGTTGCTATAGACCATTCGTCCAGATGTTTGTGGTTAATTCGGATGCTCGGCATCCGACTCGTTCAAAATATATGTGTTTCATATCTAAGATCGAAAATCAAATACATCACTATATGGCTGTCGAACTATGAAATCTTGATCTTCCATGGCTACGAAGACTTTTTTTCTTATAATCGGTAGTAATAATGTTTTCATTAAGGTTGGCAAAGCCAGTCTTACGAAATCACCTAGTTAGAGGTAACGCATTACAATCAAGTAATGGTGATAGCGAGGGCAGATCGATTTTTAAATGTAAAGTAGGATTAAATTTGTATTCGGTAAGAAGAAATATCCAATAGATCTAAAGATTTTCCATTAAAATTTAGTGACATAGAGGGCAGCAACATAATAGCACTAACCTTAGAATACATAGATGCGTCAAACTCAAGATTTTTTTCATTACAAACGCTAGCCTGAGCGTGGAACCCCAGAGAACTTCGGCAAAAGCCGAACAGCGTAGAACCCCAGAGAGCGGCCACAGCGAGAGCGAAAAACATTCGCTCGCAGCAGTGTCGCTACGCATCGAAAATAATTCAGTCTGGCACAGACTACCGAACGACGCAGGCAGCTCTATGTCGCTTGTCATTTCGTTCTGTCTATGTATGTGTACACTCGTCGGTACATGCTCAGGCTTCGTAGTGTGTGTGTGACGTGAAGTTGTACAACACCGCATTTCAATAGCTCGCTCGACAAAAATTTTTCATTTTCGACAAAACAGCGACTAAGCGAATAGGACATGCCCCTGTGGAAAGAATATCAAAAAATATTGGCATCAATTTTGTATGTAGCCCGGTGGCTGTGTCGATAGAGTGCTCGCTTGGCGGTCCGAATGCTGCCTGGTTCGATTCCTAGCTCAAAATTGTGAAATTAGGTTTTCTTTCTTTTTTATATTTATTTTTTTAATAAAAAAAGATTAAAAAAAGGAAAATAAACAAAAAATTAGGAAAAAAATAAAATTATAGGCCTTAGAAGAAAAAAAATTAATGCTTTGAGCAATTATTTTTTCTTCATTTTCCCACTTCAATAACATTTTGCACTATGGTGTCAAATTCGTTTTTTTTTTACATAAATTAATAGCTAAAGAACTGAGAAAGATTTTTTTGTCTGGTTTTTTGCATTCGATTATATAAAAACTGTAGAAACTTGGACTAGGAAAAGTGGGCGTGGCACTGCCTCCTAAAAAAGCGAATTTGGGCCGTCGTACTCTCAGCGCAGAAATTTGATTATGTTTCGAATAGGCCTGATGAAGAGCGGAAATTGTTCCTCCCGTGAGAAGGAGCGGTGGTGTCACTTCTGATTCAGTAAACATCTGGTTGAGAAACGGAGTCTGTCGGGTTTACTAGTTATATATTGTTTAAGAATAAACATCGTGTTCATCTGAGCTGGCTTCACCAAATCAGATTGACCAAAGACATATACAAAAGAAACATAAACAAAAGTAAGTCATAAAATTCATATGACAATTATTGCTTAAAACCAAACAAAACATGCGTCCACACTCTGTGGAAAACACTTAAGATTATAACAGCGGCGCGGTATCAAGTAACCAGCGCTGAGCATGAAATATAAACAATTTTCAACCCCCGAAAACGTGGGGCATTAGAATAAGTATTTTTTAAGAACAATTGTCGCTTCTTAGAGTTTAAGAGTTTTTAAATAAAATCAGTTCATATTTTGAATTCAACGAATGAAGACTGGGTTATTTTCCTTCTCTCCGGCAATCCCTATTCATTTTGGTCCTTCGAGAAAAAGGAACTCTGTAGTTTTCCCCCACCAGTGGTAAGAAACTCGGAGAGTGAATCAGCTCCGTGAAGTCTGAATTCTTATGCAAGTGTAAATGCTAAGATCAGCTAAAGGTAGCAAAAATAAATTAACTCTTGTTTTCCCCCACCCGTGGTAAGAGACAGAGTATAATATAAAAACAAAATATTGCTTAATAATTAAAAAGTGCGTGCGTCCGATTTTAAAGACAGTTCGGCTAGTGGAGCAACTGTAGTAATATCGGCGGCGGGAGTTTTTGTGTGTGGCGTATTCGAAGCCCTAATATCGAAAAAAAAAGTTAAAAGTGTATATGTATTTGCAAGTCAGCAACTACAAACAGCAGCAGAGCAACAAGATAGTTGCAAAGAAGAGGCTGCTAATTCGACAAAATCTGGTGCGATGACCGGCACCAGTACCGGCTGAGCCCATAGGCCCTGGACAAAGCAAAAAAAAAAAACATACCGGGTACGGGTCCCAAGGACTGCCCTGGACCATTTGACTCACCTTATTGCGAATACGCCTGTGCGACGACCAGCACCGGCAAGCTAGACCCGGGAGCCAAGAGATCGGAGAAACCAGCATCGGCGCCCCAACAGCCTGTGCGAAGACCAGCACCGGCAACTTGAAAGCTGCTCAACGTCTGGACCGATAGCGCTACAAAGAGCGCCCACCAAAATAAACAACTATGCGCTGCGTCGCATATTTTTTTTTAATGCACTACGATGCATATTTTTTTTCATAATTATAACAAACTATGTACAATTGTGCGGCAATAAAAGCTGTCCGATTAGAGTGTGGCGTGAAAACCACACGCAAAAATAGGCAGGGATATATGTAAAAAAAGAAAACAAAACACTAAAAAAAAAACAAACATTTAAAAACCAAAATATAAAAAAACCAGAGGGCCGGTGTTAACTTCGACCGCGTCGAAGTTTGTATACCCTTGCAACTGTTTTGGTAATTCTTTCCTTACCCACAGCCATCAAAGTGTAAAAACGTTTTATCCAAAAAGACTAATGTTTGCGAAAGAACGGCCTTCAATCTTAGCATAGGATATAACGAACTTTTTGATGAAAGTCACTGTTTTCTACCTATCGTTTCTATGGGAGCTATATGATAAAATACCAACTTTTATGACAATAGCTATAAAATTAATGAAGTTATTGAGAAAGTCACGGTTCGTGACTTTGCCGTTTGTATGGGAGCTATATGATATAGTCACCCGATCTTGATCGAATTTGGCACAATCATTAATAAGAACATAAAACTGACAAATACCAACTTTTATGACAATAGCTATAAAATTAATGAAGTTATTTAGAAAGTCACTGTTCGTGACTTTGCCGTTTGTATGGGAGCTATATGATATAGTCACCCGATCTTGATCGAATTTGGCACAATCATTAATAAGAACATAAAACTGACAAATACCAACTTTTATGACAAGAGCTATAAAATTAATGAAGTTATTGAGAAAGTCACTGTTCGTGACTTTGCCGTTTGTATGGGAGCTATATGATATAGTCACCCGATCTTGATCAAATTTGGCACAATCATTAATAAGAACATAAAACTGACAAATACCAACTTTTATGACAATAGCTATAAAATTAATGAAGTTATTGAGAAAGTCACTGTTCGTGACTTTGCCGTTTGTATGGGAGCTATATGATATAGTCACCCGATCTTGATCGAATTTGGCACAATCATTAACAAGAACATAAAACTGACAAATACCAACTTTCATGACAATAGCTATAAAATTAATGAAGTTATTGAGAAAGTCACTGTTTCGTGACTTTGACGTTTGTATGGGAGCTATATGATATAGTGGTCCGATCCGATATACAATGCCTGCAGTATATACAAGCCTACGTGCAAAATTTCAGCTCTGTAGCTCTTACGGTCTCGGAGGAGTTCGCGTTGATCCAGACGGACGGACGGACGGACGGACGGACATGGCTATTTGAACTCGTCTCGTCGTGCTGATCAAGAATATATATACTTTATATAGTCTGAGATGCTTCGTTCTATGCGTTGCACACTTCTGACCAAAATTAATATACCCTTTTTGCAAGGGTATAAAAAAATTAAAAAAAAAGAATCAATTGATTGTCACACATATATACATACACCATATAAAATGTTCAGTAATAAGGCTGCAAAATTGTTAGAGAAGCAGGTAGAGTTGCATACCAGGTTAAGGCAGTTGGAAGCACTGGATCCCAGAAACGTTACCAGCAAGGTAATCGAGGAAGTAAAAGTGATTAAGAGCCGATGGATGCCTAACCATGAAAAATTGCTCCAGCAGGGTATTTTCGATCATCAGTACTACAGAGTTAAAGTACATGAAGAGGTTTTAACGATAGTTGCCAAAATAATAGCTACAGGAGAGTCAGAAAAACCAGGCAATAGTAAGTCGGTGTTAGTTGACAAATATGTCAGAAATGTTTGATGATAGCAAAGGAGAGTCGCGCGGGAATGCGACCTCCAGTAATGAAAACGCTAATGTTAGCCAGGAAAAAGTTCAAGGAAAGGTCCGTCAGCTCCAGTAATATTTGGAAATGGTCAGCAAAGATTTACGTATGATAGACAATAGAACAGGCAAAATGTATATTAAAAAAATAGAATTCTTGTTCAAGAAGGTACAGATGTGCCAAGCTTATACAGATGAACTTATATGTAATGAAACGTTTAAAGAAGTCATAGAAGAATTGGAGTTCCACGTTCAGAATACCTTGTCAGCATTAGAAGAGAAAATAAATGATCAGAAAAATTTGAAAGTTCAGAATGTAACCGTGAGAGGCGAATTACCGGTGTTGCCGAAAATAGAGGTACCCACATTTTCTGGAGAACGTAGAGAATGGGACCTGTTTGTAGAACTATTTGCGGAACTGATTAAAAAAAGAGAGGATTTAAGTCTTGCTCTTAAGTTCAATTATTTAAAATCCGCGTTAAAGGGCGAAGCAAAGAGCATGGTAGCCCATCTATTGTCAGGTTCAGCTGATAACTATAGTGCCGCTTGGGAATTGTTGACCAAGCGGTATGAAAATAATCGGAGGGTATTTTCCGAACAATAAAGTCGGATCCGTTGATTTACCGATGATCAACAATAAATCCGCAAAAAGTGTAAAAGGAGTGATTGACATAGTTAATGAGTCAGATTACTTAATTAAAATAAAAGCAAACTTGTCCGATGAAGTTGACGTCATATTCGCACAACTCCTACTAAGGAAATTTGACAGAGAGGCTCTACAATTGTATGAGAGTCAGATTAGAAAAACAAGGCAAATTCAAATGCTATCTGATGTCATGGAATACTTGGAGCAAATATATTGCTCGCTAAGTGCCATGAGCAAAGAAGAGAAAAAACCGCTAAAAACTGTGTTAAATTATGCGGAAGTCGAAGATAAATGTCCGATTTGCGAAATTGCCGGCCACAAAGCATATAAGTGCTACATGTTTAAAGGGTTGACACCTACTGAAAGGTACGAAACAGCCAAAAAAGTGCAGCTTTGCGTAAGATGCTTGAACCATTCAAGCAATAAGGTGTGCACTAATGAAATGGTCTGTTCATTGTGCAGTAAGATTGATGGCCTGCTAGGCCAAAATACTCAATTTGGTTGGATCGTCTCGGGTTGCACCAAATCCAATCAGAATAAATCTGTAGGGGCAACAACAAAAGGTGTCACATGTTTTGAACAAAGTTGGGAGAAAAAGAAAGATAAATATCAAAATAAAAATAACAAAATTCCAAAGAAATACAACAGCAAAACTCAAGAAATAATTTATGGCCCCGGCAGGGCAGGCGATATTTAAAAATAGTGGAGCGAAGATCACATTGAAACGAGTCAAAAAGTAAAGGTAGTTATTTTTTAAATTCACCACCGTATAAAAAGGCTAGAAGTCAGCACAGTAATGCACATCAGGAGTGGGTAGATATCCTGAAATATAAATTGTTTGGTAATATTCCAACTAGAAGACAACTCAGTAATACATATGGAAAAATTAGTAAGAATAAGAAATCAGTTAAAATCAGTAAAGGAACGTCAGATTGATAGGTTCAACGTCGATCATGTAACTGGTCATGCTTCTTTAACAATAGTTTTCTTATCAATGATAATAATTTTAATAATTTGGATATGACAACTATATGTCAGAATGTTTAGAATAAACATCGTGTTCATCTGAGCTGGCTTCACGAAATCAGATGCACCAATGAAATATACAATTCGAAACAAAAACATAAACAAAAGTAAGTCATAAAATTCATATGACAATTATTGCTTAATACCAAACAAAACATGCATCCACACTCAGTAACCAGCGCTGAGCATGAAATATAAACAATTTTCAACCCCCCGAAAACGTGGGGCATTAGAATAAGTATTTTTAAGAACAATTGTCGTTTCTTAGGTTTCAAGAGTTTTTAAATAAAATCAGTTCATATTTTGAATTCAACGAATGAAGACTGGGTTATTTTCTCTTCTCTCCGGGAATCCCTATTCATCTAGAGAGGTGAAAATTTGCATGTAGGCATGAATATAGTTCCGTGAGATATGCCAAGATTGTAGGACGTTCTTTCGTAAGCATAAGCCTTTTTAACCAACTCGATGTCTATGGGTAAGGAGAGAGTTACAGTTAATACAGTTTAGAAACTTTGACGCGGTTAAAGTTAGCCCCGGCCCTCTGGTTTTCTGTTCGTGTTATTCTTTCCTGCTCCATTTGTTTATTTTGATCTGTATAACATCGACAGCATCGCTATTGTTTCAATTTAGCGACCTTTCATTATCGCAATATATTGTCTTAACATAAGCAAAGTAATTGACTACCTGTAGAATGGCAGGTATTGGTATTGATGTGGTAAAATAGGAAAAAATAGTCTTGCAAAATTTGTTTCATGTTTTCCAGGGCTGCACGGTGAGCCCTGTTGTGTTCGGTCGCTACGATTTCTTTTTGTTCCGCTTTGCCGGTACATCTGTGACGATGTGTATGCAATACCAGAATTTTTTGATATAGTTCAACCTCTGGAAGAGAACGAAAGTCCTTACCGAGTGGAACTCTGCTTTTCAATCACTATTTGAATTCGAAAACAATTTAACAACTTATCGGATACATCAATAGTGTAGGTCAGAGACTCTCCTCTATGGTAGGGTGCCCTGGTGTTTTGCAAGCGTTAATGTGCTGGCTTGTAAAGGTTGACCACACTATGGCAAGAAGTTCTCTCATCATGGTTATTGGTCTGTTTTTTTTTAAATCACCAGATGGGTTAAAAAACGTATTCGATTTTTATTTTTTGAGACATGGTTTTGCTAACTTTTTCATTTGCGCCCTTTAAAATATCTGTGAGAAGCTGAGTCTGTCCGTCGGTGCGTATTCGTTTTACTCAGCCATCTTAAGGGCTAACGGGATGAAATTTTTTTTGGGGGCTTTTTTATTACCCGGGTGACAAAGTAAGAAAATTTTTTTTGATCGGACTATTATATCATATAGCTCTAGAACAAACATTTTTACAAAAATTGGAGTATCCCCATGAAATTTACCAATATGATAGTATTTGATATAAATCTCAGATCCCAAAATTTGAATTTGACCGGATAAATAGAACACAAGTTACAGTCAATACAAATCGATTCAAGCGCTGCCTAATACGTCATCATCAAATCAAACAGAGCACATGCATACACACACACAGACGCAGCGCTACACGAACTATACATATGTGTATGCGTGTTGTGCTTTGCTTAGGGAATGATGAAAGAAGAAGAAAAGTTTGTAGCAAAGAGAGTTTTAATTTGAATGTTTTGTTTGTGTGTTGATGAATTGAGTTGCAGGGAAAGAAATTTCAAAGTGTAAAAAATTATTGCCAAGGGCTGCAAGGGTATATTTGGTACATTTTGGTCCTTCGAAAAAAGTAACTCAGCAGTTTTCCCCCACCAGTGGTGTAAGAGACTCAGAGTGTGAATCAGCTTCTTAAAGTCTGAATTCTTATACAAGTGTAACTGCTAAGATCAGCTAAAGGTAGCAAAAATAACAAAACTCTTGTTTTCCCCCGCGAGTGTGTGACGAGTCACATGTTTATTGCAGAGAGCACATTAAATACCTCAACATGAAAACTAACTGTAGTTCTTTTTTCTAATAGTCAATACTTACGATCGACGCCTCCCTCTCTTTCTAGCTACAACTTCCCGACGCTGCGCTGCATGCCGACGCCAAAGAGCCCATGAGAAAATTAAAAGTGAGAGAGAAAGACGGCGATCGTGACGAGTGCCAAAGCACAAGACGCATCGTATGTTTTCACCGTTAGGATATGAGTAGGCAGAGCAAGGGTGAGTTTGAGGATAGTCATAGAATTTGAGAAAATCACTTAGGAAGTGTATATCAATAAGTGAAGTGAGTGAGAGACCATTCGAGGGAAGAAAAAAAAGCAGACGAAGAAAGAGAAATAAATCTTAGTCACGATCATCGATTAGGTGCGCCTATTTTCAGGTGCGGTAGGGGCACATTGCCATTGACAGAAATCCCTTTGTATAGGACTGAGGACGTTATGAATAAAAAATAATTTAAATACATGAGCTGCACGTTTTTTCCTCATTATATTCTGCCGAATATGAATAGACGTCACTGCGCTAGCCTCTGTATACTCTATCCTTTTTCCCTTACCGTGTCCCATAGCGGGGTTTTCTCCTGGGTTTTCTCCTGGAATCCAAGATCAGTCGTTGCAGCTTCTCTAGGACTCTCATTTTCACTTTCCTGTTCCTTTTTACGTCGCGCTAGACGGTGCCGGTACTGGTCTTCCCACAGGCTGTTTGGGTGCCGATGCTGATATCTTAGATCTCTTGGCACGGGTCTAACAATAAGGTGAGTCTAACGGTCCATGGCAGCTGCTGTTGTCCAGGCTGTACCGGTGCCGGTCATCGCACCAGATTTTCTTGTATTGGCACGTTCAGCAGACTCTTTTTTGCAACTATCTTGTTGCTCTGCTCCCTGTTTGTAGTTGCCGACTTGCAACTACATATACACTAGTTAACTTTTTTTTTTTTTCGACAGTTGCTCCACTAGCCAAACTACCATTATAAACGGATGCATGCACTTTTTTTTTATTATTTATAAAGCAATATCCTGCTTTTCTGTCTCTTACCACTTGTAAGGAAGCTCTGGCTGGGGTACAATTCTCAGTCCCAGAGTCCAGTTTACAGAACATTTATTTGATCTGGAGACCTTGATGAGTATTAGGATTGGGGACTGAGACCACATGAAGGAGGGAAAAGGGAAGGGAAAGGAGTAGGAGTAGCAACGACTGATCTCGTCTCTTAAGCGAAGCCCGCTTAGCCAAGATCCGTTGCCTCTTGGACGGGAAAGGGAAGCGAGAATTGGAATGTTAGTGTGGTTATGGGAAGGGGATGGTGAAGAGGAACTGCAATGACTGATCTCGTCTGCCAAGCGGGCCTCCTCACCTTGAGTGACTGAGCCTAGAGACCAGCGACTGACGTCGTCTGCAGGAGAATAACTCATCCTGCCGAAGTCCGCTGGTCCTTCGGCTCCACTCAAATGGTTAAGTGGCCAAGGAGAAGGGAAGGGAAAGGGTATACATAGATTCAGTGCCGAATAAAGAAATAATGCCGGGTGGGTTAAATGATCATATTATAACGTTTATTAATAATTAATTAATCCTAAACATATTTTTGAAATCTGGGTCCCTACCGCACTCAAGCAAAAATAAAGGGGAACTTTGGTCATGGGCTCACCTGCTAATCCTGAAGGATCTCTCTCTTGTTGCAGCCCCATCAATAAGGTAGCTAGAAAGAGAGGGAGGCGTCGATCGTAAGTATTGACTATTAAAAAAAAATGAACTACAGTTACTTTTCATGGTATTTAATGTGCTCTCCATTGGCGTATGAAAAATAGCAGTAACAAAAAAGAGGGGCCCCACATGGGCGTAGATTAAACTGCAATAAAACTGTGACTCGTCACACGGTGTCCTTATTTCGAACGGACGAAACGGATTGTGACTCGCCCATGTAACTTGATCTCGATGCGGAACAGATGATCTTCCGCCCACCTAAGGAAGCGGTGGTTTCGGCGGGGTCCATTGTGGCGGATTACCTGCACCCGATCTCGGGTCTCAGCGGGTACTCGTCCATTCTGGTGGTGTGAGGACCCAGTTAGAAGCTGCGAGGGCGGCCTCCGACACATAGGTTGCCGTAGATCGGCGCAAAGGGCCCCGAGGCGTTAGCCCAAGGCTGGCATGATTTGATGTATCAGCGGTGTCGTTTGCTGGGGCGAGCGCTGGTCGAGGGTGGACAGGTGGACACTCACGGACCCTGATGGTTGTCAAGCGATCGCCAGTGTTCGCTTGGTGACTTATCGGCTCATACACGGGCCGCGGAGGGGTGTCCGGCATGGCTACTTCTACGACAGCGGGAGGTTGACGTCTCTCCAAACACACACAAACGGTCCGCGGAGGGGTGTCCGATACACGGTGAGACGGAGATTTGGACTTGTATCCCTGGTCATCGGCGGCGGGGACTTTGTAGTGCTCCATCGGGACGTCGAGTACTTCACCAGGGTCCAGCCCTGGGTAAGGCAGGACAAACATCTCCTCGGGGGAAAACGCGCTCTGCCGGCCAGACGAGGGGCTCCGTTTGGTGGATCGGGGGCGTAGCCATATCTTGCCGATATTGTGCGAGGGCCATTTCCGGTGGGCATACAGGCACTGGAGCTGACCCAAAGAGCGCGGTTGCAGCTGAGATGACTGTCTCTTCTGGGCAGATTTGCCTCACCGGACCAGTAGATATCATCGGATCCTCCAAACAAACAGGGCCGGCCGACTCCGAGGGTCCGATGTTTTGTGCCAAGGGGGGAGTTCGACCACCGACAATATTACCGCGCGCTCCGGTCGAGTCGAGTCTCTACAACTTGTTGAGCATCGCTCCCTGACGGTCTCTCGGTCGGGATGTCGGTCGGGTCTAACTCCACGCGGCAGAGCAGAGCTGGATCTTCCTGTGGTGGGGCCGGACGTGACCGAGCCGTGTTCCCTTTCCCATACCGCAATCATTTCTTCGACGATCCGGGCTATGTCGGCCTCGCGATCGCCGTGGTCTTCCTCTTGCTGTGACATACCGCTGTGAAATATGAAGCGTGTTAAAACTACCATGAAATCTGAATGTACTAACGAGGCCCTATGAGTGCGGTTTACAAAAGTGCTATGATTAAAGCTAGGATACAATGGTTTTAGATAATTTTTGCCTAGCATCGGTGCGAAGAGCCCCTCTTTAGAAGGGAGGGGGACGTTGGGCAGGCGCACCCACCAACAAGTGGTCCCCTTGAAAGATCGTTAATCAGTGGCCTCGTGCGGGCCGTGGGTACGAGGTGTCCCGAGGCCGATGTCTTCAGAAGGACCGAGTTCTGGTGGTTCGCTGTCGTCTCTATTAAAGGCCTTTAAGTCAGCCAGACCGGCGGTACGTCGTTCACACACCTGGGCTTCTTGTAGTCTAACGACGTTGCTGGAAAGAAACTCCATTATTTTATGCGGGCCTTTATACTTAGGCGCCAGTTTGGCATTGAAGCCTTCGTTGGCATTAGACAGCACATGTTGCTTGAGCATGACCATGCTCCCGATGTTTGGACGCCAGTCGCGTCGTCTCAGGTAGTAGTATTTCTTTTGATCCTGGGTCGCGTTCATTTGATTCTCATGTACGAGCTTGAAAATATCTTCCATTCGTCGGATGCGCTCGTCAGGGCTAGGGGGTTCGTTACCGGCGACATCCGTTACTTGGTCATAATGAGCGCCGGGCATATGGGGTTCCCGACCTAATATGATGTAGGCTGGACTGAATCCGGTGGTGTCGTTGACGCTTGAGTTGATCGCTAGTGTTATTTCTGGAAGCCATTGATCCCAAGTGTTTTGCCCATTCTCCAGGTATTGTGCAATCATGGTCTTGATGGTTCGATTTGCGCGCTCGGTAGGATTCTGCTGTGGAGAATAGGGGTGGTATGCTGGAGTATATATGGGTACCGTTATCGCTCACGAGGGTGCGAGGTTTGCCGAATCGGGCCCAGATCCTTTCACGAAATGCCTTCTCCAAAGCGGCTGAAGTGGCCTTACGAAGGTACCATCTCGACCCATTTACTATATAAATCAAGAAAACTAGTAACATCGTATTACCTTGCCTAGAACGCGGCAAAGGCCCGATAAAATCAGTACACACGGTATCGAACGACTCCGCGACTTGGCGGGAGAGCATTTTGCCCGCTGGTTCCATTTGCGCTGGTTTAAACTGCGAGCATACGAGGCAGCATACGTACGGGGGTCTCGTCTGCGATAAATCTGGCCGTTTTCAAATATTTGGTCTGAGAAATCCGCAGGGTGTTCCGTGACGTGCTGCCGCAACTTTAGCCACCATTTGCACTCCGGTTCTACTAGTTGTGCCCAGTGGAGTACATCCAAAGGTTGACGCGATAAGGCATCGGCGATCACGTTCAGCTTACCTCGTCTATAATGTACCTCGAACTCGTATTGTTGCAACTTCAGCGCCCATCTGGCTACACGCCCCGTGGGATTTTCTATCGAGTTTAGCCATTTGAGAGCCAAATGGTCCGTGATCACGTCGAAGCAATAGCCTTCCAAATAGCAACGATATTTCCTGATGGCCCAGACTATTGCTAGGCATTCCTTCTCAGTAGTCGAGTAGTTTTCTTCCGCCTTCAAGAGACGTCGACTAGCGTAAGCAATGACTCTTTCTGCACCGTCGATACTCTGAGTGAGCATTGCGCCGAGGCCAACATCGCTGGCATCAGTCTGTAAGCAAAACTTTACAGCGTAATCTGGACAAGCTAGCACAGGGGCAGTTATGAGACGTGTCTTGAGTGCATCGAACGCCTGTTGTTGCTCTACGTTCCAAAACCAACTCAAACCTTTCTCTAACAAACTTGTGAGAGGTTGTACCGTGTCGGAGAAGTTGGGTACGAACCGACGATACCAAGAGGCGATACCGAGACATCGACGTAACTCCTTGACATTGGTTGGCCCCTTTTTTCAGAGTCGGTATGGATACCATCCTCGCTGACAACATGACCTAGAAATTGGATCCCCTTCTTGAAGAAACGACATTTGTCTCGGTTGATCATTAAATTGGCTTCTCGTAGACGTCGAAAGACTTCAAGCATGTGTGAGTCATGCCCTTCGGCCTACATTCCGCATCCATCACGTTCCAGAGGGCTTTGGATAGTGTGATTGGACCCGAAATGGAACCACATGCCTTCGCGTACCTAGACGACATTATCGTAATCGGAAAGACGCTCGAAGAACACCTCTCACACCTGCTTGAAGTCTTTCGACGTCTACGAGAAGCCAATTTAATGATCAACCGAGACAAATGTCGTTTCTTCAAGAAGCGGATCCAATTTCTAGGTCATGTTGTCAGCGAGGATGGTATCTATACCGACCCTGAAAAGGGGGCCAACCAATGTCAAGGAGTTACGTCGATGTCTCGGTATCGCCTCTTGGTATCGTCGGTTCGTACCCAACTTCTCCGACACGGTACAACCTCTCACAAGTTTGTTAGAGAAATCAAATGAACGCGACCCAGGATCAAAAGAAATACTACTACCTGAGACGACGCGACTGGCGTCCAAACATCGGGAGCATGGTCATGCTCAAGCAACATGTGCTGTCTAATGCCTGTAGTGTATTCACATAGTCGCCTCTCATTCATCACGTTCATTTACAAAAGGCGAAAGCAATAAAAGTACAACAGAACAAGAGTTAGCAGCAATTCATTGGGCAATAACACATTTTAGACCATATATTTATGGAAAACATTTTACAGTAAAAACAGATCACAGACCACTAACATATTTATTTTCAATGACAAATCCAAGTTCCAAATTAACACGCATGCGGCTGGAACTTGAAGAATATGATTTCACAGTAGAATACCTAAAGGGAAAAGATAACTTTGTTGCGGATGCACTTTCCCGCATAACAATAACCGATTTAAAAGACATTCAACATAAAGTCCTGAAAGTCACTACCAGGCGACAAAGTAGACAAGAGAAGAACTGTACAGTTAAAAACAATGAACTTTTGCCAAGGCAAAATCATTTAAATGTATCCAAGCCCAACGTGTACGAAGTCATTGCAAATGATGAAGTACGAAAAGTAGTGACCTTGCGCATCACAGAATCTTAATGTTTCTTTAAGCATGGAAATAAAGTGATCGCAAGAATTGAAGTTAGCGACATATATACTAATGGAATTCTCGACTTAGGTCAGCTCTTCCAAAGGCTTGAAAAAGAGGCCGGTATATTAAACATCCGCCAACTCAAAGTGGCACCGAGTGAAAAGGTCTTTGAATCAATTTCAATAGATACTTTCAAACAAATGGGCAATAAAATATTAAGATCATTACGAGTAGCGCTACTCCAGCCGGTGACCCATTTAAGAAATGAGAAAGAGATACAACAAGTACTGTCTACATACCATGATGATCCAATTCAAGGAGGTCATAGTGGCATTACAAGAACAATATCGAAAATCAAAAGACATTACTATTGGAAAAATATGACACGTCATATAAAAGATTACGTACGTAAATGTCAAAAATGTCTAAAACAACGACACATACAAAAACTCACTGAAACACCAGCAAACGCTTTCGACATAGTGATAGTGGATACAATTGGTCCACTACCAAAATCGGAGCATGGTAACGAATATATAGTCACATTAATATGTGACCTAACAAAATATTTAGTAACCATACCGATCAAAAACAAAAGTGCAAACAATGTCGCAAAAGCAATTTTTGAAAACTTTATACTCAAGTACGGTCCAATGAAGACGTTCATTTCGGACATGGGAACAGAGTATAAAAACCAAGTAATAACTGATATATGCAAGTATATGAAGATCAAGAATCTCACCTCTACTGCATGTCACCACCAGACTTTAGGGACAATTGAACGAAGTCATCGAACATTCAATGAATACATTCGTTCATATATCTCTGCAGATAAGTCTGATTGGGATGATTGGATTCAATATTTCACTTATTGTTTCAACACAACACCATCAGAAACGCACGAGTATTGTCCATATGAACTCGTATTTGTTAGATTGCCAAAACAGTTCATAGATTTTAATAAAATTGATAGAATAGACCCCCTTTACAATTTAAATGATTATGCTAAAGAAGTAAAATATAGATTAGAAATAGCATATAAAAGAGCTAGAATTATGTTAGAAAAAGCCAAGGCTTATAGGAAAGATTTATATGATAAAACCAGTAAAAATTTTGAATTAAGTGTAGGAGATAAAGTATTAATAAGAAATGAAGCAGGGCATAAATTAGACCCAGTATATTTAGGACCATATATAGTAGAAAAAATAGGAGATAATCAAAACATTTTTATAAAAGATAGCAAGAATAAGAGACAAAAAGTACATAAGGATAGATTAAAAATTTACATTAAATGAAACGTTTCATGAGAAAATAATAAAAAAAAAAAATAATTAGGTCTGATCAACCTTTTCAAAAAAAAAAAAAAAAGAAAGATTTTTTTTAATTTTATATAAATTTTTTTTAAATTTTATGCAAACAAAAAAAAAACAAAACAAACAAAAGAAAAACATACAAAGAAAAAAAGACAAAAAAAAAAAAACACTTTTTATCCAAAAATTAATTCTCAAAAGAAAAATTTTAGTTTCTAAATGACTACATATGTATATTACGTCATTTCTTAAAAAAGGGAGGTGTAGTGTATTCACATAGTCGCCTATCATTCATACTTAAAGTATAGCTCAACTTGTAACACTTTGTTGCAAGCATAAACAATCTTCAACTGTTTGTATATATGTATGTGCAGGCATGCACATACATACATACTGATTATGCATATGCGTAATATGAGCTAGGGCTAAGAGAGCGTGTGACCGCTGAGTCAGCACTTTGGCCGCCCAGACTGTGAGCGTCCAACTATGTGAGTACACTCGCTCCGCACACCCGCGCACACTACAAGAAGCCCAGGTGTGTGAACGACGTACCGCCGGTCTGGCTGACTTAAAGGCCTTTAATAGAGACGACAGCGAACCACCAGAACTCGGTCCTTCTGAAGACATCGGCCTCGGGACACCTCGTACCCACGGCCCACACGAGGCCACTGATTAACGATCTTTCAAGGGGACCACTTGTTGGTGGGTGCGCCTGCCCAACGTCCCCCTCCCTTCTAAAGAGGGGCTCTTCGCACCGATGCTAGGCAAAAATTATCTAAAACCATTGTATCTTAGCTTTAATCATAGCACTTTTGTAAACCGCACTCATAGGGCCTCGTTAGTACATTCATTCATATTTCACAGCGGTATGTCACAGCAAGAGGAAGACCACGGCGATCGCGAGGCCGACATAGCCCGGATCGTCGAAGAAATGATTGCGGTATGGGAAAGGGAACACGGCTCGGTCACGTCCGGCCCCACCACAGGAAGATCCAGCTCTGCTCTGCCGCGTGGAGTTAGCCCCGACCGACATCCCGACCGAGAGACCGTCAGGGAGCGATGCTCAACAAGTTGTAGAGAGTCGACTCGACCGGAGCGCGCGGTAATATTGTCGGTGGTCGAACTCCCCCCTTGGCACAAAACATCGGACCCTCGGAGTCGGCCGGCCCTGTTTGTTTGGAGGATCCGATGATACCTACTGGTCCGGTGAGGCAAACCTGCCCAGAAGAGACAGTCATCTCAGCTGCAACCGCGCTCTTTGGGTCAGCTCCAGTGCCTGTATGCCCACCGGAAATGGCCCTCGCACAATATCGGCAAGATATGGCTACGCCCCCGATCCACCAAACGGAGCCCCTCGTCTGGCCGGCAGAGCGCGTTTTCCGCGAGGAGATGTTTGTCCTGCCTTACCGAGGGCTGGACCCTGGTGAAGTACTCGACGTCCCGATGGAGCACTACAAAGTCCCCGCCGCCGATGACCAGGGATACAAGTCCAAATCTCCGTCTCACCGTGTATCGGACACCCCTCCGCGGACCGTTTGTGTGTGTTTGGAGAGACGTCAACCTCCCGCAGTCGTAGAAGTAGCCATGCCGGACACCCCTCCGCGGCCCGTATATGAGCCGATAAGTCACCAAGCGAACACTGGCGATCGCTTGACAGCCGTCAGGGTCCGTGAGTGTCCACCTGTCCACCCTCGACCAGCGCTCGCCCCAGCAAACGACACCGCTGATGATGGATGCGGAATGTAGGCCGAAGGGCATGACTTTCCATTGGAATAACCCGCGTCCAGGCACTGTGAATGCTGTACACTCTCTACTTTTGACCTCTAAGGGTATTTGCCAATATCCGCTCTTTAAATCTAGAGTAGAAATGTACATCGCGTTCCTCAATTTCTCTAGGATATGATGTACATGAGGCAAGGTGTATGTGTCACGTACTGACTGAGCGTTCAGTTGTTGAAAGTCTATACAAATGCGAATATCACCAATTTTCTTACCTACCAACACGATTGGTGCGCTGTGAGGGCTTTTGAAAGGTTCAATTCGGTCCTCCTTCAGCAGTGCGTCTACGGTTTCATTGATAATTTGTTGTTGGGCCGGATTACGGGGATAATATCTCTGCTTCATGGGTCGATCGTGCTTCAATACAATGACATGTTGTGCTATTTGGGTAACGCCGTTGAGCCCGTCGAACTTAGCGATTTCCGCGTCAAGAACCGCTTGAAGTTCCGGCTCTAGTGTCCCCCTGTTCCATACTGGGTGATTGTTTTGGCTTTAAGTCCTCGTCACGGGTCTCAGCTTCTACTGAGGCTAATCGGGCGTCCACCTCGGTTACCGGTTCCTTTTTGCTGCCGGGCTGGCGGAATGGGTTTTTACGGACAGCATCAGGTGTTGGAGGCGGCAAAACTGAGCATGCTTGACATACTGGTTTGTTGCTATGCTGAAAGTCAGAGGTATCCTTGGGCGTAGCGGACGTTTCTGTAGGATCCAGTTGATTTATATGAGCATCAGGCTGAGTGGGGTCATCTGCCACTAGTGATGGCTGAATTGTAGAATTGACGGGGCTGTGGGACTTATCGAAAGGGGGCAACTATAACAGATAACCTCCACAACGCATAGAAGTTCCTATGTTCCGAAGGAAATCCACTCCCAGAATAAGAGGACCCATCATCGATGGCATCGCTAACAATGTCATATGTATGGTCTGTGCCCCGAGGCTGATGGTTGCCCTAAGAGAACTTTTGGTTGCTGCCCGAGTATTATCGGCAAGTTTAATCCTAGTATGAATGTCTCGCAGAAGGAACGGAGCGAAGTGCTGAAGAGCCACTTCCTCGTTTATGAAACTCTTGTTCGCGCCTGAATCCAAGGTAGCTACCATTGGTTTTCTATTGACGCAGACATGGAGTTGCATTTAGGAGGATGGGTTTACTGGGCTGAGGTCCTGGTCTGGTCCCTCCGTCTGGCCCAGATTGAGACGGAGGTTTGGCCCGTTTCCCGAACGACGACAACATTCGATGGTACGTACCCTCCTTCGCCCGCATTGCCAACAGAACAACACACGGGCTTCGTGCATTCTCGTGCGAAGTGACCAGCTCCCGCACATTTGCGGCAAGCTGTCGGAGTGTTGACATATAGCAGTCCCGTTTAGGCTGGAAGGCATATGATCCAAGGGCTTATTTTGAACGGCGTTGCTCCTTTTCCAAGAATGCTCTGAGTCCTCGCTGCCTTGCTCCAATCCAATTGTCTCATAATTTACCACCAACTTGGTTAAGCCGGGTAACGTTTGGAAATCATTTCGTCGGGTATACAGCTTGTAGTCTGGTAATAGATTTTCGTAGATCCTGTCGAGTTCCTGTAACGTTGAGTAATGAGCTCTCTTCATCATCAATCGAAGGTCTATTAGGTACTCCTTGTATGGTTCCTGATAGCGATGCTTTCGAGAGCGTATGCTATCCTCTAGTTTCTCAAAATAGCGTGGGTGTAGAAAGAACTCAAAGAATTCAGACTTGAAGTCGACCCATGTCATCTCCGGATAGCCGCTGGATTGCCACCAGCTTTCGGCCCGTCCGGTCAATAGGATGGCTATCATCGGAGGCAGTGTCTCCATACTCAAACGGTAAGTCGCAGCTCGAGCCTCTATTTGCTCTATGAAATAGATAGGGTCGGTAATTTACGATGATTTATCCAATGAACGCCCATTGCTAGTATGTTAGTAAAGACTCGGAGTCGTAGTAGAAGTGATAAGCAGTTAATGGATATCGGGGTTCGCCCAGTAGGCTACGCGATACTGATTAAAGATGGCTACGGTAAACCGATAGGCTATAGTATGGATGTGCAATTTGACCAATGCGTATATAAATATGTTATTTAATTTTTAATAAATTCTGCAAGAGGAGGGGTCAGAAAATATAAAAATGTATATATGTTTGTTCAAAGAAGAGTAAGTAACGGTGACGCGTAAAGGAGAATTATCGCCGCCGGGGAAACTTTCGAGGTGTTTTTTGGTTTAAATATTTTGAACAAAATCTTTGCAATGGTTCAAATGCATATAAGAAAGATCTTGGGTAGATTTCGATCCAGTTTGTTTATTGGAAATAAGTAAATCCTTGAATGTAGGATATAGTTATTGGAGACAGGGTAGCTCCTCCATCGATGTTGTCCAAAAAAAAATAAACGTTTACTCCGATTACTGTTTAGAATATCCTTGAGAAAATAGTGGTCCTTGCTGCCGAATTTCCTGATGTCCTTTGCATTAATCTACGTTGTATCCTTGAAGCTTAGTTCTCCTTGGCGATGAATGTCCTTGTCCTATGTCCTTGTTGATCCTTCCGTTTTTAATCCTTGTATTGGTGAGTAGTCCTGTTAATGATCCTTATCCAGTTGTTTTCCTTCCGGATTGAAGCACATTTTTCCCTCGATGTTTTCTTGTTGACTTCCAAACACTGACTGCCCTTTGCCAGTGCATATGCTTGGTTTTTAAATGGCCGCTTGTGCTTTACTCTTCTGTTTCTCTAGGTTACAACCTCACTAATGGCTCCTCTGAGAGGCACCTTCTATCTGCTTCTGGTAACTTTAGCTCTTTTCTCCTCTGTTGTAAAAAAAACTTTTATACGACTCTGTCGATGGCTCCGTTGATGACTCTATTGCTAGCTCTGTCGATAAATCAGTAGCTGACTCCATTAACAATTCTCTCTGAGATATGCTGTTGATGAGATTATTAATCCTGTCGAAAACTCTGTTGATGACTCTGCTGACCATTCTGTAGAAAGCCTGCCGGAGACTGGCGATATTTTTTTTTTTAAAACTGCTTTCCAGGTGTGACTCTGTCGACGGCTCCGTTGGTGACTCTATTGTTAGCTCTGTCGGTAACTCAGTAGCTGACTTCATTAATAATTCTCTCTGAAATATGCTGTTGATGAGATTATTAATCCTGTCGAAAACTCTGTTGGTGACTCTGCTGATAATTCTGTCGAAATCCTTCCGGAGACTCTTCCGGTTTTCTCACCTAGCATGGCATGACGGTGTGCGTGTTATATATATATTTTTGTTTAATTTGTTGCTCTCATTTCACTGTACTCAACATAAAAAAAAACCAGAGGGACGGGGTTAACTTCGACCGCGTCGAAGTTTGTATACCCTTGCAACTGTTTTGGTAATTCTTTCCTTACCCATAGCCATCAAAGTGTAAAAACGTTTTATCCAAAAAGACTAATGTTTGCGAAAGAACGGCCTTCAATCTTAGCATAGGATATAACGAACTTTTTGATGAAAGTCACTGTTTTCCACCTATCGTTGCTGTGGGAGCTATACGATATAGTCACCCGATCTTGATCGAATTTGGCACAATCATTAATAAGAACATAAAACTGACAAATACCAACTTTTTTGACAATAGCTATAAAATTAATGAAGTTATTGAGAAAGTCACTGTTCGTGACTTTGCCGTTTGTATGGGAGCTATATGATATAGTCACCCGATCTTGATCGAATTTGGCACAATCATTAACAAGAACATAAAACTGACAAATACCAACTTTTATGACAATAGCTATAAAATTAATGAAGTTATTGAGAAAGTCACTGTTCGTGACTTTGACGTTTGTATGGGAGCTATATGATATAGTGGTCCGATCCGGCTGAATACGAGATATACAATGCCTGCAGTATATACAAGCCTACGTGCAAAATTTGAGCTCTGTAGCTCTTATGGTCTCGGAGGAGTTCGCGTTGATCCAGACGGACGGACGGACGGACGGACGGACGGACGGACGGACGGACATGACTATTTGAACTCGTCTCGTCGTGCTGATCAAGAATATATATACTTTATATAGTCTGAGATGCTTCGTTCTATGCGTTGCACACTTCTGACCAAAATTAATATACCTTTTTCGCAAGGGTATAAAAATCATACGAGTCTGCACAAAACGAATAGTTTTCTTTTGCTCATGTGTCTGATATACGCATGCATACCCTTCCATACGCATACGCATAAGAATGTGTCCAATGTCTATGACTCGCCTATTCACGAATATGTACATACGTCACGAATGAACCAGAAATGTTTCTGCCTTGGAGGAAATGTGTGACGTAAGCATCACACACTGACACTTTCAGGCTAATCTCTGCAATTCGTATCGTGAGCGCACACATGCACGAGAGTCAGCGACGCTCATACACACTCATACGATCGGGTGCGGCATTACACATGTGAGAGCCAATGCACACGAGCATCATCGTTTTTTTTTCACACACACGTGCATTTCGAAAACTTTCGCGAGATTGTACTTGTAAATCAGTGTGAATGAAGGAATGACAAAAAAAAAAAACTGTTGAATCAAAGCTGTGTGTAATGGCAAATAGAATGTTCGTAGCTCACACACACGCCCTGGATCAAACGGTGAATTGTCTATTCCCATTCTTACTGGCCGCTCGTGTGTCCCCCTGTCTCTTTCTCGCATTTAATTGTCGCTTGCACAGAAAACTAAAAGCGCGTGGCACATCGGCAACGTATATGCGACCTTTAAATACCCTAACCACAAATATACATATATATATAAAAAATGTTTAACTCTGAGTTGACTCCGATATATATATTAATGAATATACATACATATAAAATTTTCACTCTTGTGTGGACTCATATATACATATATATATATTGTAACGTGTTTTGCCTTTGTGGAACAAAATAACGCCACCCGTGGCCGAGCGGTTGGTTTACGATTGGGCGTTCGATCGTCAGGCCTCAGATAATTCGGCAGAATCGCAAAGAAAACAGAGACGATTAGTTTCTTTCGTTTATTCAATTTCTTGGCGGGAGCGAAAAACTTTCAAGCCCTTCTTCTCTCTCTCCTTCTCTTCATCTTCTCATCGTTAAGTTGGCCGCGCTAGCTCCAAAAAAACTATCGCTCCCTGTGGCGCCGTTTTTAGTGTGCCCAGCCGTAGAAAATGGGTCCGCTACTTAATGGAGACAGTTTGCCTACTATCCGAGTTGCCACCCAGGCCGTCTACGTTACATTAGACTCGAGGCTCCTGCCCGAGTACCAAGTCGTTGCGAGGATCGGGACGGTAAACAGCCAAACGGTTCACATGCACGGTTCTGGTAACTCTTTTTCCAGGGGGTCGAATTTCGTAGACAAGATCCGAAATCCGACGTACTATTGTAGCGGGCCCAATCCAATCGGATTGTAGCTTTGGGCAACGGCCTACTCTTCGGCTTGGAGA
The DNA here is from genome assembly GCA_018150345.1 of Drosophila equinoxialis. Classification (NCBI taxonomy): domain Eukaryota; kingdom Metazoa; phylum Arthropoda; class Insecta; order Diptera; family Drosophilidae; genus Drosophila; species Drosophila equinoxialis. The sequence goes on along the minus strand of JAECWI010000901.1, from coordinate 83,846 downwards.
ATAGAGCCATACTTCGTCGCCAGGACGGAATTCCTGAGGGTGCGATCGTAGGTCGTAGCGGGTTTTGTTAGTCTGGGCAGCCGTTAGCAGTTGGCGGCGAGCGTTCGCATTTACCACCCGCAGTTGATTTTGCAGCAAGAATTCCGGGACTTCCGTAGGGACAGGAGCTGGTGTTCCAAATAGTAAATAGTTGGGCTGCCTAAGTTCTCTTCCAAACGTTAGCATTGCGGGCGAATAACCGGAGCTTTCATGAACCGCTGACCTGTAGGCCAACAACGCCTTGGGCAGCAGTTCATCCCAATCATGCTGGCTAGTCGATACAAACTTTGCCAGGTAATCTAGCAACGTGCGATTGAAGCGTTCCACCATGCCGTCTGACTGCGGATGCAGCGGCGTGGTAGGTGTCTTTTCAACAGTCATCAGCCGCATACAGGCCTGGAATACCCTCGCTTCGAAGTTGCGTCCTTGATCAGAGTGTAAGACGAATGGAACGCCGAATCGACAGCTACAGTTTCGGCTGTCTGGTCCGGTACGGCTGCACATTCCGGCCACTTGGTAAAATAATCCATAACGACCGCGACGTAGCGGTTCCCACGAGGCGTAGTTGGTAGAGGGCCTAGAATGTCAATCGCTAGACGATCGAAAGGGGCTCCCATTAGGCTCGGTTGCAGGCGACCGACGGTTCTTCGAGGTGCGCACCAAATGGTTATATCGGCACTTTGGCCGATCCAGTAAAATCGTTTCTTCGCTTTAGCTAAAGTCTTTTTAGCACTGAAGTGACCTCCAGATGGAGAGTCGTGCACGCCTCGAATGGCAGTATCTACCAGTAAGCGAGGCACAAGGGCTACTGGTATATTCTCCGAGTTTTTTATGGTAATCACTCCAATTTCATCCAAGGCTAATCGGTCGTAGAGATGCCACAAAGCTCTAATTTCTGGGCTCTCGCCCCACAATGTAGTTTTAGGCGGACGTTCGGACTTGTTCATCCAATCGCGCACCTTACCGAGCGCCTCGTCGGCCTCTTGCTCCTTACACAGGTCGGGTAACAGGACTTGGGTAAACAACACGGCCACTCTATTTTTCCGTTCGACTCGTTTGCATGTGGGACAGTCGCTACAAGGTCGGCGAGAGAGACTGTCAGCGTTACCATGTTGTGTACCACTTCGATGCTGAATCTGCATGTCGTACTGTTGCAGACGTTCTATCCAACGTGCCATCTGCCCTTCTGGTTCTTTGAAGTTGTACAGCCATACAAATAATGATGAAAGTGTTTAGTGGCACGGACTACGGCGAGGAGCTCTCGACGTGTTACACAATAGTCACGTTCTACTGGTTGGAAACATTTACTATAATACTCGATTACTCGTTCTTGTCCATCTTGTAGTTGATGGAGCGATTACTCGTTCTTGTCCATCTTGTAGTTGATGGAGCGCCGCTCCCGTCCGTGTCTAGAATAAAAGGACCGGTGTCATTAGGAAAATCCAAGACGGGGGCTGTCGTTAGGCACTGCTTCAAGGTGTCAAAGGAGTGACTGCAGTGAGTGTCCCATTCAAAGCGTCGAAGTTTCTCAGTCAGCTGGTGGAGCGGTCGAGGCGATAGTAGCGAAGTTGGGGATAAACTTGCGGTAGTACGAGCAAAGCCCCAAAAAAGGATCGCACTTCCTTGGTATTTCGAGGTGTAGGCCAGCTCAGCACTTTATCAATCTTGTTGGGACACGCCTGTAATCCATCACGTAACTAACTTGTTTCTTAAAAAAGCTGCACTTTTTCGGACTAAGTTTAAGACCAGCCCCCTGATAGTCGTTTAAACACGTCCTGCAAGTGTGTGAGGTGATCCTCGGTTGTGCGAGAGTAAACAATCACGTCATCGAGATAGACTAGCGCGAACTTCCACATCACCCCAGACAGAAGATTGTCCATCAAACGTTCGAATGTGGCGGGGGCGTTGCAAAATGGCATCACATTGAACTCGAAAAGTCCAGCATCGCAAGCGAAAGCTGTTTTTGGTCGGGAGGGTTCGTCCATCCGCACCTGCCAGTATCCGCTGTGTAAGTCCATCGTCGAAAACCACTGGGAGCCGTACAACGTTGATAGGATGTCGTCCATTTTGGGCAGCGGATATGAGTCCTTGACGGTTATCTCATTTAGGCGCCTATAATCCACACAAAATCGTGTCGCTCCATCCTTCTTCTTGACTAGCAGCACCGGCGACGACCACGGACTGAGGGACGGGCGAATTATGCCTCTGTTCTCCATGTCAGCAACCAGTTGGTGCACCTCAGCTTTGCGCGCCAGGGGTATTCTTCGGGCCATCTGTTTAATAGGGCGTGCCGGCCCCGTATCGATGTGGTGAGAGGCTAAGTTGGTTTGACCAGTCTCGTCATCGTTTCGGGCAAAAATATGCCGATAGCGATTCAATAGTTCCTTTAGCATTAGTTGTTTTGTAGGCGGCAGGTCCACTCCCCCCAATCGGTCCCACTCGACAGAATCTGAGCTCGCATCTTCGCATCTGTCGGGTAATACCACTTCTACGGTTTCTAAGTCGCCCAAAACTAGTGTGGGTGGCAGCGTTCTCTCGTGTGCGCTTAGATTCGATATCCTGGCAGAGAATTGGCCAGCCACTAGTTGGACGACGCCGGTGCTCAGGACGATATCGTCCGGCAGCTTTGTGTAACAGTCTTCCTTCAGTAGGCTTGGTAACGCCGGCTTAGTCGTCGCACATTGCAATCTGACATGCGTGTCGGAGCGTGGCGCCAAACAGACGGGAGTCATCAAGTATATCGGATTTCGTGGCGCTTCGGAGGCGCGGAACAAGGGCATGGTACCCCAGTGGAATCTTAGGTGCATCTTATCAAAGTCGATTAGAACCTTGTGTTCTAGCCAAAAATCAGAACCCAGCAGTGTAGGCGTAGAATCATTCACCAGGACAAATCGATGAGTCAGGGGCTTGCGCAGCACTTGCAACTCTACCATCGTTTCTTCAGTGGAGGTGAGCGTTGATGACGCCATACCATACCTGGTTACCTGGCATGGTGAGGTTCGTATTGGCTGACGCACATCTCGCCAATTCAACACCTAGACTGCCGCGCAGCAGTAATGTAAGCTGTCCTTAGCATTTGGTACAGGCGAATACGTAGCTTGGATAGGATTCCCCGTCCCACGTCGGCCATTTAAGATGGTAGCATCTTTCCTGTTTACTTCGGTAGGGCATTTAGCGCATATATTTGTTGGGACGGCGGCCAAAGGTTCACGAAACAATCGCGCCAATACGGTTTCTTCGTTCAAGCCAGAGTTCTCACTTCCAACCGCGGGATCTGTCCATAGTGACACGTGCAACGGCGTGGTTGGATGCCTGCTGCTCTGGTCGGTGGATGGCTCCAAAATGTGAAATATGAATGAATGTACTAACGAGGCCCTATGAGTGCGGTTTACAAAAGTGCTATGATTAAAGCTAAGATACAATGGTTTTAGATAATTTTTGCCTAGCATCGGTGCGAAGAGCCCCTCTTTAGAAGGGAGGGGGACGTTGGGCAGGCGCACCCACCAACAAGTGGTCCCCTTGAAAGATCGTTAATCAGTGGCCTCGTGTGGGCCGTGGGTACGAGGTGTCCCGAGGCCGATGTCTTCAGAAGGACCGAGTTCTGGTGGTTCGCTGTCGTCTCTATTAAAGGCCTTTAAGTCAGCCAGACCGGCGGTACGTCGTTCACACACCTGGGCTTCTTGTAGTGTGCGCGGGTGTGCGGAGCGAGTGTACTCACATAGTTGGACGCTCACAGTCTGGGCGGCCAAAGTGCTGACTCAGCGGTCACACGCTCTCTTAGCCCTAGCTCATATTACGCATATGCATAATCAGTATGTATGTATGTGCATGCCTGCACATACATATATACAAACAGTTGAAGATTGTTTATGCTTGCAACAAAGTGTTACAAGTTGAGCTATACTTTAAGTATGAATGATAGGCGACTATGTGAATACACTACACCTCCCTTTTTTAAGAAATGACGTAATATACATATGTAGTCATTTAGAAACTAAAATTTTTCTTTTGAGAATTAATTTTTGGATAAAAAGTGTTTTTTTTTTTTTGTCTTTTTTTCTTTGTATGTTTTTCTTTTTTGTTTGTTTTGTTTTTTTTTGTTTGCATAAAATTTAAAAAAATTTATATAAAATTAAAAAAAATCTTTCTTTTTTTTTTTTGAAAAGGTTGATCAGACCTAATTATTTTTTTTTTTATTATTTTCTCATGAAACGTTTCATTTAATGTACTTTTTGTCTCTTATTCTTGCTATCTTTTATAAAAATGTTTTGATTATCTCCTATTTTTTCTACTATATATGGTCCTAAATATACTGGGTCTAATTTATGCCCTGCTTCATTTCTTATTAATACTTTATCTCCTACACTTAATTCAAAATTTTTACTGGTTTTATCATATAAATCTTTCCTATAAGCCTTGGCTTTTTCTAACATAATTCTAGCTCTTTTATATGCTATTTCTAATCTATATTTTACTTCTTTAGCATAATCATTTAAATTGTAAAGGGGGTCTATTCTATCAATTTTATTAAAATCTATGAACTGTTTTGGCAATCTAACAAATACGAGTTCATATGGACAATACTCGTGCGTTTCTGATGGTGTTGTGTTGAAACAATAAGTGAAATATTGAATCCAATCATCCCAATCAGACTTATCTGCAGAGATATATGAACGAATGTATTCATTGAATGTTCGATGACTTCGTTCAATTGTCCCTAAAGTCTGGTGGTGATATGCAGTAGAGGTGAGATTCTTGATCTTCATATACTTGCATATATCAGTTATTACTTGGTTTTTATACTCTGTTCCCATGTCCGAAATGAACGTCTTCATTGGACCGTACTTGAGTATAAAGTTTTCAAAAATTGCTTTTGCGACATTGTTTGCACTTTTGTTTTTGATCGGTATGGTTACTAAATATTTTGTTAGGTCACATATTAATGTGACTATATATTCGTTACCATGCTCCGATTTTGGTAGTGGACCAATTGTATCCACTATCACTATGTCGAAAGCGTTTGCTGGTGTTTCAGTGAGTTTTTGTATGTGTCGTTGTTTTAGACATTTTTGACATTTACGTACGTAATCTTTTATATGACGTGTCATATTTTTCCAATAGTAATGTCTTTTGATTTTCGATATTGTTCTTGTAATGCCACTATGACCTCCTTGAATTGGATCATCATGGTATGTAGACAGTACTTGTTGTATCTCTTTCTCATTTCTTAAATGGGTCACCGGCTGGAGTAGCGCTACTCGTAATGATCTTAATATTTTATTGCCCATTTGTTTGAAAGTATCTATTGAAATTGATTCAAAGACCTTTTCACTCGGTGCCACTTTGAGTTGGCGGATGTTTAATATACCGGCCTCTTTTTTCAAGCCTTTGGAAGAGCTGACCTAAGTCGAGAATTCCATTAGTATATATGTCGCTAACTTCAATTCTTGCGATCACTTTATTTCCATGCTTAAAGAAACATTAAGATTCTGTGATGCGCAAGGTCACTACTTTTCGTACTTCATCATTTGCAATGACTTCGTACACGTTGGGCTTGGATACATTTAAATGATTTTGCCTTGGCAAAAGTTCATTGTTTTTAACTGTACAGTTCTTCTCTTGTCTACTTTGTCGCCTGGTAGTGACTTTCAGGACTTTATGTTGAATGTCTTTTAAATCGGTTATTGTTATGCGGGAAAGTGCATCCGCAACAAAGTTATCTTTTCCCTTTAGGTATTCTACTGTGAAATCATATTCTTCAAGTTCCAGCCGCATGCGTGTTAATTTGGAACTTGGATTTGTCATTGAAAATAAATATGTTAGTGGTCTGTGATCTGTTTTTACTGTAAAATGTTTTCCATAAATATATGGTCTAAAATGTGTTATTGCCCAATGAATTGCTGCTAACTCTTGTTCTGTTGTACTTTTATTGCTTTCGCCTTTTGTAAATGAACGTGATGAATGAGAGGCGACTATGTGAATACACTACAGGCATTAGACAGCACATGTTGCTTGAGCATGACCATGCTCCCGATGTTTGGACGCCAGTCGCGTCGTCTCCGGTAGTAGTATTTCTTTTGATCCTGGGTCGCGTTCATTTGATTTCTCTAACAAACTTGTGAGAGGTTGTACCGTGTCGGAGAAGTTGGGTACGAACCGACGATACCAGAAGGCGATACCGAGACATCGACGTAACTCCTTGACATTGGTTGGCCCCCTTTTCAGGGTCGGTATAGATACCATCCTCGCTGACAACATGACCTAGAAATTGGATCCGCTTCTTGAAGAAACGACATTTGTCTCGGTTGATCATTAAATTGGCTTCTCGTAGACGTCGAAAGACTTCAAGCAGGTGTGAGAGGTGTTCTTCGAGCGTCTTTCCGATTACGATAATGTCGTCTAGGTACGCGAAGGCATGTGGTTTCGGGTCCAATCACACTATCCAAAGCCCTCTGGAACGTGATGGATGCGGAATGTAGGCCGAAGGGCATGACTCACACATGCTTGAAGTCTTTCGACGTCTACGAGAAGCCAATTTAATGATCAACCGAGACAAATGTCGTTTCTTCAAGAAGGGGATCCAATTTCTAGGTCATGTTGTCAGCGAGGATGGTATCCATACCGACTCTGAAAAAAGGGGCCAACCAATGTCAAGGAGTTACGTCGATGTCTCGGTATCGCCTCTTGGTATCGTCGGTTCGTACCCAACTTCTCCGACACGGTACAACCTCTCACAAGTTTGTTAGAGAAAGGTTTGAGTTGGTTTTGGAACGTAGAGCAACAACAGGCGTTCGATGCACTCAAGACACGTCTCATAACTGCCCCTGTGCTAGCTTGTCCAGATTACGCTGTAAAGTTTTGCTTACAGACTGATGCCAGCGATGTTGGCCTCGGCGCAATGCTCACTCAGAGTATCGACGGTGCAGAAAAGAGTCATTGCTTACGCTAGTCGACGTCTCTTGAAGGCGGAAGAAAACTACTCGACTACTGAGAAGGAATGCCTAGCAATAGTCTGGGCCATCAGGAAATATCGTTGCTATTTGGAAGGCTATTGCTTCGACGTGATCACGGACCATTTGGCTCTCAAATGGCTAAACTCGATAGAAAATCCCACGGGGCGTGTAGCCAGATGGGCGCTGAAGTTGCAACAATACGAGTTCGAGGTACATTATAGACGAGGTAAGCTGAACGTGATCGCCGATGCCTTATCGCGTCAACCTTTGGATGTACTCCACTGGGCACAACTAGTAGAACCGGAGTGCAAATGGTGGCTAAAGTTGCGGCAGCACGTCACGGAACACCCTGCGGATTTCTCAGACCAAATATTTGAAAACGGCCAGATTTATCGCAGACGAGACCCCCGTACGTATGCTGCCTCGTATGCTCGCAGTTTAAACCAGCGCAAATGGAACCAGCGGGCAAAATGCTCTCCCGCCAAGTCGCGGAGTCGTTCGATACCGTGTGTACTGATTTTATCGGGCCTTTGCCGCGTTCTAGGCAAGGTAATACGATGTTACTAGTTTTCTTGATTTATATAGTAAATGGGTCGAGATGGTACCTTCGTAAGGCCACTTCAGCCGCTTTGGAGAAGGCATTTCGTGAAAGGATCTGGGCCCGATTCGGCAAACCTCGCACCCTCGTGAGCGATAACGGTACCCATATATACTCCAGCATACCACCCCCTATTCTCCACAGCAGAATCCTACCGAGCGCGCAAATCGAACCATCAAGACCATGATTGCACAATACCTGGAGAATGGGCAAAACACTTGGGATCAATGGCTTCCAGAAATAACACTAGCGATCAACTCAAGCGTCAACGACACCACCGGATTCAGTCCAGCCTACATCATATTAGGTCGGGAACCCCATATGCCCGGCGCTCATTATGACCAAGTAACGGATGTCGCCGGTAACGAACCCCCTAGCCCTGACGAGCGCATCCGACGAATGGAAGATATTTTCAAGCTCGTACATGAGAATCAAATGAACGCGACCCAGGATCAAAAGAAATACTACTACCTGAGACGACGCGACTGGCGTCCAAACATCGGGAGCATGGTCATGCTCAAGCAACATGTGCTGTCTAATGCCAACGAAGGCTTCAATGCCAAACTGGCGCCTAAGTATAAAGGCCCGCATAAAATAATGGAGTTTCTTTCCAGCAACGTCGTTAGACTACAAGAAGCCCAGGTGTGTGAACGACGTACCGCCGGTCTGGCTGACTTAAAGGCCTTTAATAGAGACGACAGCGAACCACCAGAACTCGGTCCTTCTGAAGACATCGGCCTCAGGACACCTCGTACCCACGGCCCGCACGAGGCCACTGATTAACGATCTTTCAAGGGGACCACTTGTTGGTGGGTGCGCCTGCCCAACGTCCCCCTCCCTTCTAAAGAGGGGCTCTTCGCACCGATGCTAGGCAAAAATTATCTAAAACCATTGTATCCTAGCTTTAATCATAGCACTTTTGTAAACCGCACTCATAGGGCCTCGTTAGTACATTCAGATTTCATGGTAGTTTTAACACGCTTCATATTTCACAGCGGTATGTCACAGCAAGAGGAAGACCACGGCGATCGCGAGGCCGACATAGCCCGGATCGTCGAAGAAATGATTGCGGTATGGGAAAGGGAACACGGCTCGGTCACGTCCGGCCCCACCACAGGAAGATCCAGCTCTGCTCTGCCGCGTGGAGTTAGACCCGACCGACATCCCGACCGAGAGACCGTCAGGGAGCGATGCTCAACAAGTTGTAGGAGACTCGACTCGACCGGAGCGCGCGGTAATATTGTCGGTGGTCGAACTCCCCTTGGCACAAAACATCGGACCCTCGGAGTCGGCCGGCCCTGTTTGTTTGGAGGATCCGATGATATCTACTGGTCCGGTGAGGCAAATCTGCCCAGAAGAGACAGTCATCTCAGCTGCAACCGCGCTCTTTGGGTCAGCTCCAGTGCCTGTATGCCCACCGGAAATGGCCCTCGCACAATATCGGCAAGATATGGCTACGCCCCCGATCCACCAAACGGAGCCCCTCGTCTGGCCGGCAGAGCGCGTTTTCCCCCGAGGAGATGTTTGTCCTGCCTTACCCAGGGCTGGACCCTGGTGAAGTACTCGACGTCCCGATGGAGCACTACAAAGTCCCCGCCGCCGATGACCAGGGATACAAGTCCAAATCTCCGTCTCACCGTGTATCGGACACCCCTCCGCGGACCGTTTGTGTGTGTTTGGAGAGACGTCAACCTCCCGCAGTCGTAGAAGTAGCCATGCCGGACACCCCTCCGCGGCCCGTGTATGAGCCGATAAGTCACCAAGCGAACACTGGCGATCGCTTGACAACCATCAGGGTCCGTGAGTGTCCACCTGTCCACCCTCGACCAGCGCTCGCCCCAGCAAACGACACCGCTGATACATCAAATCATGCCAGCCTTGGGCTAACGCCTCGGGGCCCTTTGCGCCGATCTACGGCAACCTATGTGTCGGAGGCCGCCCTCGCAGCTTCTAACTGGGTCCTCACACCACCAGAATGGACGAGTACCCGCTGAGACCCGAGATCGGGTGCAGGTAATCCGCCACAATGGACCCCGCCGAAACCACCGCTTCCTTAGGTGGGCGGAAGATCATCTGTTCCGCATCGAGATCAAGTTACATGGGCGAGTCACAATCCGTTTCGTCCGTTCGAAATAAGGGACACCGTGTGACGAGTCACAGTTTTATTGCAGTTTAATCTACGCCCATGTGGGGCCCCTCTTTTTGTTACTGCTATTTTTCATACGCCAATGGAGAGCACATTAAATACCATGAAAAGTAACTGTAGTTCATTTTTTTTAATAGTCAATACTTACGATCGACGCCTCTCTCTCTTTCTAGCTACCTTATTGATGGGGCTGCAACAAGAGAGAGATCCTTCAGGATTAGCAGGTGAGCCCATGACCAAAGTTCCCCTTTATTTTTGCTTGAGTGCGGTAGGGACCCAGATTTCAAAAATATGTTTAGGATTAATTAATTATTAATAAACGTTATAATATGATCATTTAACCCACCCGGCATTATTTCTTTATTCGGCACTGAATCTATGTATACCCTTTCCCTTCCCTTCTCCTTGGCCACTTAACCATTTGAGTGGAGCCGAAGGACCAGCGGACTTCGGCAGGGATGAGTTATTCTCCTGCAGACGACGTCAGTCGCTGGTCTCTAGGCTCAGTCACTCAAGGTGAGGAGGCCCGCTTGGCAGACGAGATCAGTCATTGCAGTTCCTCTTCACCATCCCCTTCCCATAACCACACTAACATTCCAATTCTCGCTTCCCTTTCCCGTCCAAGAGGCAACGGATCTTGGCTAAGCGGGACTTCGCTTAAGAGACGAGATCAGTCGTTGCTACTCCTACTCCTTTCCCTTCCCTTTTCCCTCCTTCATGTGGTCTCAGTCCCCAATCCTAATACTCATCAAGGTCTCCAGATCAAATAAATGTTCTGTAAACTGGACTCTGGGACTGAGAATTGTACCCCAGCCAGAGCTTCCTTACAAGTGGTAAGAGACAGAAAAGCAGGATATTGCTTTATAAATAATAAAAAAAAAGTGCATGCATCCGTTTATAATGGTAGTTTGGCTAGTGGAGCAACTGTCGAAAAAAATAAAAAAAAAGTTAACTAGTGTATATGTAGTTGCAAGTCGGCAACTACAAACAGGAAGCAGAGCAACAAGATAGTTGCAAAAAGAGTCTGCTGAACGTGCCAATACAAGAAAATCTGGTGCGATGACCGGCACCGGTACAGCCTGGACAACAGCAGCTGCCATGGACCGTTAGACTCATGTTAGACCCGTGCCAAGAGATCTAAGATATCAGCATCGGCGCCCAAACAGCCTGTGGGAAGACCAGTACCGGCACCGTCTAGCGCGACGTAAAAAGGAACAGGAAAGTGAAAATGAGAGTCCTAGAGAAGCTGCAACGACTGATCTTGGATTCCAGGAGAAAACCCAGGAGAAAACCCCGCTATGGGACACGGTAAGGGAAAAAGGATAGAGTATACAGAGGCTAGCGCAGTGACGTCTATTCATATTCGGCAGAATATAATGAGGAAAAAAACGTGCAGCTCATGTATTTAAATTATTTTTATTCATAACGTCCTCAGTCCTATACAAAGGGATTTCTGTCAATGGCAATGTGCCCCTACCGCACCTGAAAATAGGCGCACCTAATCGATGATCGTGACTAAGATTTATTTCTCTTTCTTCGTCTGCTTTTTTTTCTTCCTCGAATGGTCTCTCACTCACTTCACTTATTGATATACACTTCCTAAGTGATTTTCTCAAATTCTATGACTATCCTCAAACTCACCCTTGCTCTGCCTACTCATATCCTAACGGTGAAAACATACGATGCGTCTTGTGCTTTGGCACTCGTCACGATCGCCGTCTTTCTCTCTCACTTTTAATTTTCTCATGGGCTCTTTGGCGTCGGCATGCAGCGCAGCGTCGGGAAGTTGTAGCTAGAAAGAGAGGGAGGCGTCGATCGTAAGTATTGACTATTAGAAAAAAAAGAACTACAGTTAGTTTTCATGTTGAGGTATTTAATGTGCTCTCTGCAATAAAAATGTGACTCGTCACACACTCGCGGGGGAAAACAAGAGTTTTGTTATTTTTTGCTACCTTTAGCTGATCTTAGCAGTTACACTTGTATAAGAATTCAGACTTTAAGAAGCTGATTCACACTCTGAGTCTCTTACACCACTGGTGGGGAAAACTGCTGAGTTACTTTTTTCGAAGGACCAAAATGTACCAAATATACCCTTGCAGCCCTTGGCAATAATTTTTTACACTTTGAAATTTCTTTCCCTGCAACTCAATTCATCAACACACAAACAAAACATTCAAATTAAAACTCTCTTTGCTACAAACTTTTCTTCTTCTTTCATCATTCCCTAAGCAAAGCACAACACGCATACACATATGTATAGTTCGTGTAGCGCTGCGTCTGTGTGTGTGTGTATGCATGTGCTCTGTTTGATTTGATGATGACGTATTAGGCAGCGCTTGAATCGATTTGTATTGACTGTAACTTGTGTTCTATTTATCCGGTCAAATTCAAATTTTGGGATCTGAGATTTATATCAAATACTATCATATTGGTAAATTTCATGGGGATACTCCAATTTTTGTAAAAATGTTTGTTCTAGAGCTATATGATATAATAGTCCGATCCGAAAAATTTTCTTACTTTGTCACCCGGGTAATAAAAAGCCCCCACAAAAAATTTCATCCCGTTAGCCCTTAAGATGGCTGAGTAAAACGAATACGCACCGACGGACAGACGGACATGGCTATATCCACTCAGCTTCAGCTTAACGCTTGCAAAACACCAGGGCACCCTACCATAGAGAAGAGTCTATGACCTACACTATTGATGTATCCGATAAGCCCTTATATTGTTTTCGAATTCAAATCGTGATTGAAAAGCAGAGTTCCACTCGGAAAGGACTTTCGTTCTCTTCCAGAGGTTCAACTATATCAAAAAAAAAAAATCTGGTATTGCATACACAACGTCACAGATGTACTGGACAAAGCGGAACAAAAAGAAATTGTAGCGAACGAACACAACAGGGCTCACAAACAAATTTTGCAAGACTATTTTTTCCCAAAAATGAGAAAAAATTGGAAAATCGAAACTAATTGCAAGGTGTGCTCTGTGGCAAAATAAGCTGGATACCACATCAATACCAATACCTGCCATTCTACAGTTACTCAATTGCTTTGCATATGTTAAGACAATATATTGCGATAATGTAAGGTTGATAAATTGAAACAATAGCGAAACTGTCGATGTTATACAGATCAATATAAACAAATGGAGCAGGAAAAAATAACACGAATAGAAGACCAGAGAGCCGGGGCTAACTTCAACCGCGTCAAAGTTTCTAAACTGTATTAACTGTAACTCTCTCCTTACCCATAGACATCGAGTTGGTTAAAAAGGCTTATGCTTACGAAAGAACGTCCTACAATCTTGGCATATCTCACGGATCGTTTATATGGAAGCTATATTCTATAGTCACCCGATCTTTATTAAATTCGGCAGTCATTAACAGATATATTAAACTAACACCTGTTTCATGTAAAAATAATCGCGTCAAACGTAACGAAGTTATTGAAAAAACTCACTGTTTTCCACCGATCGTTCCCATGGGAACTATATGATATCATCGTCACCCGATCTTGATTTAATTTGGCATAGTCGTTTATAGGTGTAATAAACTCACCAGTCTTTAGAAAAGTCACTGTTCCTGACTTTACCGTTTGTATGGGAGCTATATGATATAGTGGCCGGATCCGGCTGAATCCTGTGAACTATATACATGCCTACATGCAAAATTTCACCTCTCCAGATCTTATTTGCGCTAATCCATGAGGAGTTTGCTAAATCCGGACGGTGACAAACTTACTCCTTTGTACAAAGAAGGAATTGTTGTGTAGACCTTGGAACTTCAGTTCTCATAAAAAGGAGGAAGGTCCTGGGCATTTGATGTTTGGAACCTAATTGACGTACCATTCCACGGCACCATGGAGTATTCAGACTTTTTTGAGCAATTTTTAAGAGTGTTAGTAGAATTGATTTGTTATAAATTCAGGCGTGTGTCCTAAAATCTGTGTAATTTTGAGCGACTCTCAAAAACAAAACTGGTTACGAAATCTCAACTTTAGGCAGAGTGATAAAAAACCAGAACACTGCAGTGTCCAGTCTAAAAATGTTATTGTTGGATAGAATAATAAATTCTTTGTAAAATATAAAAGTCTCAATGCCCACAAATAACCACTTTTGTTGTAATTTAACTTTTTAGCGCATAACCTCATATTTCGACGATAATTTAATATAGCAGGAAACAACGAGCGGTAAGGAGTAATACACATTTGCTGGTTGCAGTTGAACAATAGAATCGCAGATTTTAAAAACACTTTCCGCCTGAAAGTGGATGTTTAGATACGTCGATATTCTCTTCAATTCTAGAAAAAAAAGCTTTTAAAAGCATTTCTCGAATTCTACGGCCGACAGAAGCAGTTGCTTGTTTAAAATGTCTACATTAATTATACTGATAATGATATTGATCAACTTTGGATTTTTCTATGAATCTCAGCCCTAAATTTGAGGAAAATATTAAAAATCACAACGGTTGTACGAAACTTATGAAGTTCAATGATATAGATAGCATACTTTTTTGGGCAAAATACGGATTTTTCACCGTGAAGGCGAGATGCCACACCCATTTTATAGAAAAACAATTGCAAAACATATTTATTACTTCACGCAATGCAATGAGAATGAAATTTATTGTGCTCAAGAAACGTACGTACTCCATAGTGCGGGGACCCTACCGGAATGGAACTTTGGTATTTGGATAGAGGTTTTTACGGAAAACCAAATGTGGCCTTGGGACAACTAGTTATACCACAAGAAGACAACGCGCCGACTCAACATTGGCCTTAAGCCAATGTTCGAGTAGTCAAACTAAGGACTGCAAAATTAATCTTCAAAAGGCCAATTTACAAGATCGCTCCGCATCCAGGAATCATTTATTTAAATGTTGGTTCTTTGGAACTCCTGAATTTAAATTCATTAATTTAATTATTATATACATATATTATCCATTATTTTCAATAGGGGATAACTTATTACTCTCTTCTTGCCTTTCCCTTTACATTGTACCTTGAATTGCTTTATTAACTGGCCTAGAAAATGGCAAACATTTATATTTCCTATGGTTAACGCCTTCACGAAATTTGTTTAGTTAAATCCATCAAAAACACGTACTACGAAAGTTAAAAAGAGTTGTCTGCTAAATTTGATGTTGTTATTCGACGTTCGATTTATATATAGCTTAAGATTTTGAGAAATATATCAAGTCGAACGGAATCCACCAGGCGTCCCAAGAGGCAAAGGTCAGATCGAACATGTAAATAGATATACCATTACGTTTATATCCCAGCTGTCTGCGGATGAACCGGTTAAATGGATTTAGTACGCCATAGAATCTGATTCTTAAGTTGTTAGAGGAGGAAATATGCGATAAATTTGATGAAGAGAGACAGTTAATGAGATTTTATGCCAAACGGAAAACTACTAACGCAAGCATACAAGAAACAATATAAGCAAGAAACAATATAATTCAAATCGCAAGATTGATAACGTATATAAAGTTGGAGACGTACACAGTTCGTTGCGTGTGACAAGCTTTTCAGTATATATCTTGGACAACATGGATCTTGGACCAGGACCAGGATTCGGACAAGGTGTCATCGGGGTCGGACGGCCAAATGTAGGATGTGTGCTGGTTTGCTGGTCGTTTTTGAGAACTGGCTATTAAGATAGTTGGAGTGATTAAAGAGGTCGTGTCGTCGACGAAAAGGTGTCAGCAAAAGTTGAACATTAAACATTGCATTTAATTTATCATAATTTGTAAACTCGCCCAAAGACTTTTTATTTGTTCATAAACAAATAAATTTATTACATATATATAATCAGGTAGTATTTACACAACAGCACAGTGCAATGTTACCAATAAATTGCAAAGAAGGCACAGGCAAAACTTCTTATGATTTTATCTCGCACTTTGTACATTGGGACCACATGCATCTGATATGTAAATATTTAATTTACCTAGTGTATGTAGTTGGACGTTGACACCAGTCAATATTTGTTAGTTCTATTCTACCAAAGTTAAAAAAATGACAATATTTTAGTTTAATCACAATTTTAGTAATTATTAAAATTTATTGAACATACTTTTCAGATAAAAGAAGAAATCCAAGACTAATTTTTGATATCGCCAAACATAAAAATTATCATTTATTTTTCCATTTAGTAAAAATGTCCAAACTTTGGGCGCCTCTAGAACCCATAAATTTCATCTGATTTCATAATCTGTGATTGTCGCATTGATGGAAGTCTTTGAATCACAGCAATACTGATGGATTAGTACCTCGTTGTTGTATAGTGCTGTCAATTTTCAAAATGCCCTTTCATAGTTATTCTCGGTTATTTAAAGGGACCTTGCTTCTAGAGCTGGTCCAGAGAGGCAATTCACTAGATAATTGAACATATCGATTTTTGGATTTCCTAATTGCCACGAAGTTTCCTAAGATTATATAACTTTGTTTTGTTTCCGAAATTAACTTAGCCAGTGAGCAGAAATGCAATAATAATCTTAACCAATAATGATGTACAAAGGGGTGGCTGATTACTCTTTGGGTTGGCTTGATGCGTTGTTATATGGTGAGCTACGTTGAATTTAATGGCTCGATTGGCAGACACTTGGGGTGACTTTTATGGAGGCAGCTGAAACGGTCATCTTCAGATTTTATTTCTTTAAGCCATAATGTTGAGAAAGATTTTATGTTCTTCTTGGGATCGCCATAAAGGTATGATTTACATATTTTCCCGTATGAATAGACTAGCTAAGTTTTGTTATTCAACACATCGTAAATCGTCATGCAAATGTACGATTTCCTCAGCTTACCCCAGTGATAGTAACTATCCAAATACATTAGATAAAGATAAAGAATTTCCCAAGCTTCCGTGCTGCTGTAATATTCAAGATCAAAATCAAAATCACGGAATTTGTGGAATCCTATACCACGTAAAACTTAGTTATTCCAAATTCCTCCAGATTGCTTGAAACGGTACAGTAATTTTTGTTGTTTGACAACATTTTTTGGGTATGAATCGTTGAGAAAATCTCCGGTTGCTTTATGTAAATATGACCAAACCAAACAATAAAACACCGGGTTTCTCACATGTTCAATTTTATCTTATATTTGTGTTTATTGTCTCCTTTCCTACTTGCCAAATTTTCTGTGACTGGCGTCGTAGTGGCCACCGTTCTGTCGCCAGTGCAAATTCTAATTGCTATTCTTCGAATGTGAGAGAACAAAAACCAGGGGCTAGGCCTTTCCACAGTCGCGACGCGGCAATTAAGTCCGCACCGCCCGTAATTAAGTTTCTCTCCCCGTAATTCACCAGCGTCTACTCTCCAAATTCTAAATGGCCAGCTTTACTGTTGATCGCGTCACAAGTCCACCTACTGTGCGGACGACTGCGCCTCGCACCTTTCCGTCTCTCCCACAATGAACTTCGACCACTCTTCCTTTTGGCTAAATATTTTGTTTATTTTTTTATCACATCAGACTAAGGCGAAGAGTAAAAAAGTTTCTGGTCCGACGTAAGGAAATACAAAAATTTAGTAAATTAGTAAAAACGACATCACCGTTGACTAGTTTTGTGGAGGAAAGATGATGCCAAATGCAATAGATTCACAATAGGAAGGCGAAGAAACGCGAACAAAGGCAAAGACTCGAGTCCCAATTTAGACCGCGCAACGCGAAGTATGGCGGATCGTTTTATAAACCCAAGAATACTATGCTCTATTAACAATTGAAGATATAAGAAAATTAAATGAAAGTTTTGGGTCAATGACGTTTATCACTGCTATCGGCTTGAGATGAGTTTGGGACATTTGGTGCGCCTTGTGATTGTAGGTAGATACTCCCCTTAGTCACCTCTGGCAACACGATACCTTTTGCGTGTTGCGGACAAGACTGTACCAATTAACCGCTCTTACAAAGATCAAGGTTAATGCTTCCGATTCAAAGCTTTGTAAAGGCACAGATGCCTTAAATTCAAAATTTATCAGCAAACGCTGCTCTTATCACCTCTTCCTTTCTATAGGTGAAAGTAAAGATTTTTGAACATACCAGTCGCTCCCCACTTAAACTTGAACTCCAAATTTGTACCATTGTCCGATAGCATGATATGCGGCACCCATCTTCTGGCTAAAAAACGACTTTAACACGCAGAGAAATGAGTCGAGTCGACAATGATGGAGCAATTTCTAGGTAAACCAGACGCTCCATCTCTTCTGATGCCTGCGAGACCTTTAATAGTCCGAAGCAGTCCACTCCAGTAAGGTAAAAATGGTAATTCTTTCTGTGATATCCTTGGTTTAGGCATCTGGGAACTCCTCTTCTTGCCATCCGCGAATAAAAACTACTACGGTTCTTTTAGAACGTTCAGAATCGTTCCGGATAGGGTCTGATGCAAGGCAAACTGGAGTTTCTTGCCTTTCTCCTCGTGGTGCAAATTACTTTAACTCGTCTTGCTAGGGCTCTGCTCCATGTTAGGCCATTGTGTCTCTTGTTCATACAAGAATCTCATACCAATAAACCATTTTAAATTCCCGATCATATCTGGCACCTTTATTCTTTAAGCACTGCTACTGAGAGTTCTGTTTCGATGAATTTTGTCAGCCGAAACCTAAAACAGCAACCATCAGTTCAATCCGTGGTATTGAGACTGGCTTCAAGGGGCCACTCGCGTTTCAGACGCTACCAGCAAACAGTGGACTATTCCATCCACTTCTGCTCGCAAGTAAACAAGCGCTGCAGTCGAATTGATGATCCTTGAAAGTGTGAAGTTGTACTCGTCCTGAACAACAAACCTTCAACTTGCACCCTGGAATCCTCACTGCGTTGACTTTGGGTAACAGTTTCATCCAAATTTTCCAATCTTTGTCCTTTTCCTGAAGCGACTCATTCGAATCCGACCCTGTTGGCCATATATTCTGCAAAATAATTTAAGCACGAATAGTGAAAAAGCCAACCAATCCGAGTTAATCAAAAATTGACATAACCCCACTTAGCACAGTTCTTTTCGTGAGATAGTCTTTCATTCAAGCAACTCTGGCTTGACTAGATACGTCAGTTGATCTATTACAGGCAGCCACCACATTCCTGAAATCTTAAACTCAAACTACGCTTGATGAATTCGAAGTCCAGCGCCTCATTGTGAATCCACCTTGCAAGTGAATTCTCTGCCAATCGAGCAATAACTTAACTTCGACCTTAATGGCTTGCCACACGTGTTCCCGAAGACTCCATAGCAAAGTATTCTTTCATTGACACATCCAAAGCGCGTATGCTGCTCGCTTCATTGCACTCAAAGGACACTCAAGCGGTGGCGCTGTGCCGTCCATACACTGGCCAGCCGTCGCCGACCACGGCGACCACACTTTCATATTATCCAGTCCAATAATTAAGCTGGCTTTTTTTATGTTATAGTAACTTAAATTTGACTTTGCGCACAGTTCTTTGACCGGGCCATCTAGTCCTTTCATAGTTGCAATTCCGTGTCACGTGCTGATCACAACAACAATAGCAGAGCCTTTTTTGCCGCACTTTATCTCTGCTTTATGCTGATTTCTCGAAAGGGAAGACAGTTTACTGGGTTACTACTCCCTGCACATTTGGGACACATCCGGTTGCGTAATTCGTTATTTTCGCTTCCTGACTAGATCCACTTTCAATTCGTTGTGTAGAAAAATTCGCTCCTAGGTCGTCCTCTTCGCTCCATCCTTAGCTGGAACTGCAACACTATCATATAGCCTCCACAGGAACGATGGGACAAAAAAAGTGATTTTGATCAAAAACTTCGTTATTTCCTTTGTTAGGATATTGGGCCGTTCTTTCGCAAACATAACTCATTATAGATAAAACGTTTTTCCACATTGACGGCTATAAGTGAGGAAAGAGTGCCAAACAACTTGCAAGGGTATAAGGGTATAATGAAAAACTGCGGTTTTTTATTTTTATTTTATTTAATTAATTTACCTGAAGCCTGATGACGTCAAAATATACCAACACAAAAATCGCAAAAACTATCACAAATAATAAAATAATGATATAATTATAACTGTAACGGGTAACGTATAGTTTGGGCGGGTCTGGCAGTAGCTGGCTATCGGCTGGCACGCTGTAAATTTCCGGCACTAGCTCGTCGACAAAAGGGGTGTAGTTCTGCCGAAATCCAGTTACCACAATTATTTATTTATATTTTCATCGACCTGCCTGCCTTTCTCATTATTATATTATTAAAAGAGAGCGTGCATGCGACAAGAGGAAGAGAATACAAAAAAAAAAAACAAAGATAGAAAAGGAAGATAGAAAAGAAAGATTGAAAAGAAAGATAGAAACGAAAGATAGAATTTCATACGCTGATAATGCAAGGTGCATTTCGATACTTGCAATCACTGGTGGTTTTGCGATTGACATTTGCCCACCCTTCCTATGATCATCGGCCGCTTGAAGCTTTAACTTCAGATGATCCCCTTGTTCTTTACTGGGGAGACAGGTGTGGATGGATGAATTCACGATAACTTTTAATCAGACATTATAAATTTTTATTGCTTATTTAAGAGAAAAAATTTAGAGTATTAAACATACTTAAAGTTACCAAAAAAAAAAATGATCGCTCTTACAAGTAGACAGAACAAAAAAAAATCATCAAAATTTATAATCAAAACAAAACGTCGCCAAGAAGTGCCGCTATTTCAGCAAAAGTATCTCATCAAATAATAAGCAAGACCTTGCGCTAGCAACAGTTGTAGATTAGGCGCGCAGACAATTTAGCAGAAGTAGCTAAGCCAAAAAGAACATACAAGGGCACGATGTGCCCACGCATGATAACGGGAATATTATTAATCAATTAAATTTTTACATGTAAAAAAACATTTCATTTCACTGTGGTCCAAAATTCAGATTTTGTGGTATTAACTAGAAGGAATGGGTTACAGAGTTAAAACTTTACACATACATATAACCATATTAGGATGCATAATAAAAAAAAATGGAGTGATTTGACCACGCACTCTTGTTCTCCCATGCTAGCCCACGCAGCTTATAAGTGATGTGATTTAAATTAATATAGGATTAAAATAATTTTAGAAATTAAAAGTCAACAACTTAAATTTTAATATTTTATTTTGAACTGTTATTAATAAAAAAAAATTATGTTTCCAATACAAACTGTCCGCCCGTCCGTCCGTCCGTATGAACTCCTAGATCTCGGAAATTATTAAAGATAGAGCCAATAAATTTTGTATGTAGGCTCGTGTAGTATGTAATGTAATTGAGTTTATTTCAAATTATTGCCACGATCTTTCCCCATCAATTTAAAAAAAGCGTTTATCTTAAAAACTATTCTAGCTTAAACACCATATTTGGTATGTAATTTTCTTAGTAACCGCGTAAAAAAAAAACTGTATAGCTCTATAAAATCCTATGTGGGGTAAATTTTTTGCGCATGGGGTTTTAGCGCATACACTATAAATGGCTATATAATTATAAATCCATTTCCTTTATCAGTAAAAAAAAAAAAGAAAACTTGGATCTATTGAACTCAAAAGAAACGATCTTTATTTAAAGGATGCGTCTTAAGAACTATCTTACCATTATTCATACAATTAAGTTTACAGTTCGGTTAGAAAGCTTTTGATGTTTACAATTATGTTGAAAGCTTTTTATGCTTATTTGAGCTTTGCAGGCTTTTAGAAAAGTTTTGCCTATCAACATGTCCTACCGACTGCGCCAATTATAAATCCATTTCATTTATAAGTGAAAAAAAAATAAAACTTTGATCTATTGAACTCAAAAGGATAGATCTTTATTTAAAGGATGCGTCTTAAAAACGAACTTATCATCATTCATACAATTAAGTTTGGTTAGAAAGCTTTTAATGTTTATAATTATGTTCAAAGCTTTTTATGTTAGTAGTGGGAGCTTTGATCGGGTGATATCTTGAAATGGTATTTGATTGGCTTATTGATTTCGCCTACTAAGCGTTCTCACGCTTGGAGGATTTTTTTGGGGACAGATTTGTTTATAATATTGCATTCTCACAGTGGAAGATTTTGAGGGGGACAATTGTTATTGCAAGTGTCAATTGATTGTGAATAGAACTTTAAAGTTCTAAATTTTATAGGGCCAAAAATTTATAGGTTATTAGTGATTGTTGTTGGATATATGGCTCCCCCATCGTAAAAAAAATAGACTGTCCTCAGGCGGATACATTGCGATATAGCGATAGGTTTTTCTCAGCTGTAAAGATTGGAGTATCAATTTTGTTTATACTTTGGGATTCAATTTTTTCAACAATTGGGGTTTCGGTTTTTTCTGTTGTTAAATAACTTTCTGAGTGTTTGTGTAGGGGGTCGAACTTCCTTCTTGGTTGGGGCAGCTAAATGAATTTCTCCCTCTATCTCCTCTTTCCAATAGAAATTGTAGAACGCACAGATTTCACTTTCACTTGTTTATTCCACAACAATGTTTGTTCAACTAAACCTAGCTTAATTAAGAGCAGGGCACCAAGCCCCGCTTGGAGCGAAGTGTGGGGAGTTCTTTTTGTGGGGAGAGCGATGGGCATCATCGGGAAAGCGGCGCGAGGTGAAAGCTTCCGCCTCCTTTAACCTTTGTGTTGCCCGGTTGGGCATAAACATGCTCCCCCCTTGCAGGAGTGCAAGACCCAGGCAGTCTAATGGCACGCTCCGGACAGGGTCCAGCCAAAGACTGTGCGCATCGCAATTGGCCGCCCGCCTACCCCTAGCATGACCTCCGTCATCACATCCGCGCCCAGGACCAAAGACACTGACGACGGTCGGTAGAACGAACTTTTTGGAGATGTGCGGGTCCACCGGAGCGCTTGGAGTGCGGCAGCACAAGCCATCGACCACCTTCAGGATCGCCTCCAATCGCCATCCTTGGAGCTTGGGTGCGTCGGCGTGGCTGTTCGTGGAAGTGGAGTAGCGTGTGGTGGTCCTCCTCACATATTCGGCACCTATCGCCGCTCAAGCAACTTCCTCCAGAATGTTGGTGGGCCAGGCAATTGGCGCAGTACTTATTCGCAAGCACTGCCCTCATCCTCTTCTCCACGTTCAGTCGCAGGAAGCGATGGCATCGCTTCTGAGGATGGATTCCGCGACAGACTCGGCAACGGAAGGACTCAGCTCCTCGCGAACATCTGCGCTCCTCTTTCGATGCCTGTACTGACCGTGGTCTCGGAGCCATGTAAACGGGATCTAGGTTGACGGATATTTAGGAAGCTGCCGGGACAAATAATGAAGAAAGCGGATTAAATGTAGGACGATAGAAGAATACACATATTACTACTGGCAGCTCGGCCCTTCTTAATTGGGAGGAAGGACCAAGTGCTGGACGCCACTGTAGCTTTACGTAATGGGTTTGAATTCTTTCTTCTGGAGGAAGTAAGATCAGCTTTGCGACGGGACGCTTCACAATATCGCGAGCGGCAAGCAGTTCGACGACGCGGACATTGCCGTCACTGCCAGGGTGTGTTTGGTGGATTCGCCCCAGACGCCATTCATTGAATGGAAGATTGTCGTTTTTGAGTACCACCAGATCGCCCACTTCAAGATTTTTAGAAGGGAATCGCCACTTATTGCGCTTATGTAGCTCCTTCAGATACTCGTTCTTCCATCGGGTGCAGAAATGCTGACTCACAGCCTTCAGACGCTGCCACCGGGTAATGATAGACGGTACCTGATCCTTGATTTCAGGTTCCGTCACGGATAGCAATGGACCGCCCACTAGGAAAGGGCCTGGGGTCAAAGCTAAAGAATCGGTGGGGTCTTCAGACATAGGAGAAATCGGCCGCTAGTTCAAACAAGCCTCTACCTTAGCCAGCAGCGTAGAGAACTCTTCAAAAGTATACTTTTGGTTGGAGGTGGCCTTGTAGAACAGATTTTAAAACTCTTAACTCCAGCCTCCAACAACCCTCCCATGTGTGGTGCCCCGGGAGGGATGAAGTGCCAGGACAGATTCTGATGGCTGTAGTGGGATAATATTTTCTGCTGGGTAGAACTTAGGAAATCTTTTTCAAGCACTCTGGATGCACCTACGAAGTTTTTTCCGTTGTCGGACTGCACTTGCTGGGGACACCCTCGCCTCGATACAAAGCGAGCGAAAGCGGCCAGAAATGCTTCGGTACTTAAATCCGAAGTTGCCTCAAGGTGAATGGCTTTGGTGGAAAAGCAAACAAAGACACACACATATCCCTTTGATATGCGGCAAGCGCGGCCGGTGAAACTCTTAAAGTCGAAAGGACCTGCGAAATCTATCCCGGTGGTCGTGAAAGGACGTGCGAAAGTAGTTCGCTGGGGCGGAAGGGTTCCCATTAGCTGTGATTGCCGCCTCCTTTTGTAAATCACACAGACCTTGCATGAATTGACCACCGATTTGACTAGATTCCGCAGTTTTGGAATCCAGTATCTCTGTCGGATGAGACGGACTATCAGTTGACTGCCCCCATGGAGAGAGATCTGATGCGTGAAAAGCACCAACATCCGGGACAATTTACTTACTACTGGCAACAGAATGGGGTTACGCTCATCGTAACTGAGGGCCGCTGCTTGTTGCACGCGCCCACATGCTCGGATCACACCTGATGCGTCAATGAAAGGATTCAGATTGAGAATGGTGCTAGACGTGGGCAGAGATTTCTTCTGCTGTAGACACCAATATTCCGTCGGAAAGTAATCACGCTGAGTGACTCGGATCAACGCCTGGAGTACTTGATTGATCTCGCTAGAGGTCACCTCCCCGGAGTAATCGTTTGGAAGTTTACGACACCTTCTGCCGAAACGGACCACATATGCTACCACTCGTAAGGCACGTGCCAGATTGAAAAAACGAGACAGTATCTCGTTGGCTGGCTTAGCGATCGCGACGTTTACCTTCACTACCCGCTTCTCCAAGGTAGTGTCTGGTGGGAGTGGTGTCGCTCGCTGCCAGGACTCTTGTGGTTCCCGTAGCCATGGTGGGCCGTGCCACCACAAATCCTTGTGTACCAGTTCCTGCGCACTCAGGGCGCGGCGAATAACTTGGCGATCTGCCCGAGGACTTCTCGCATAGTATAAGCTGACTTGACATGTTGGAGTGAGATGACAAAATAAAACTCATCCGTAGTCGCTTTCCATCATATTCCCAGTGTTTTTGCTGTGCTAGCCTCTTCGATATCGAGGAAATCAGCATTCAGCAAATGACACTTTGGAATGCAAGTGAGCACGCTCCACTTGCGCAAAGGAAAACCAGCTGAACCAAGAGCGTCTTGAAGTTCATTCACCATTGCGATTGCCGTTGCTTCATTGTGAGCCCCTGCCAGGACATCATCGACATACATATAGGACTTGATGACATCGCTAGCCAAAGGAAATTTGGATTGTACATCACTTGCGAGTTGCTGAAGTACTCGGATAGCTAAGAACGGAGCACAGTTAATGCCAAACGTGACGGTATTCAGCTCGTAATCACCAAGTTGCCCCTCTTTATTTCGGAACAGGATCCTCAGAAATGGCGTATGGATTGTGGCCCAAGTCCAAATATTCTTGGATGACGGCGTCATACTCAGTTTTTGCCGGAATATTTTTAAGGAGCCGGCTTTCGTTTTTTTAGGAACTGAGCCAATGCCCCTGGTCTGGAATGACCAAGGTTGATGTTAGTTGGATCTCGAAACGGAAGTGAGACCGTATATCTCCCCGAAACATCTCTTCTTGTGGTCTTCTGGAAATTAACCTCAGAATCTTCTACCGGTTTGCCCGGTAGATCCTCCACCTCCCAAAACCTTGTGAGAAGAGTTTCAAGTCCCTCCTGCACACGAACTAACAGGGACCCCTTGCAACGGGCCTGAAATGACCCAATCTCGTCTCTTTCGCCATTAAAGATCCTCACACTTCGGTCTGGATGCCGGAAAGAGTCACCGCTGGTATGACATCAATGCCAAGAAGTAGATCGATCTTTGCCTTTAATCTGAAGGAGGGGTCGGCTAGAGGAATGTTGGGCATTCCTTCCAGTGTGGCTTGGGCTATCGTACATGACGGCAAATCATCAGCAAGTTGGGACAAGACAAAAGCTTCTATCTCTATCTGGACTGGAGGTCCATGCGATGACGGAATGCTTATGTGACAGACCTTCAAGGTTCTATTGACCTTTCCTTTAATGCCTGTCACTTCGGCCCTGACAGTTTGGAATGGTAACTTCATGAGCCGGAACATTCTTTCGGATATGAAATTGGCTTCCGAAGCCGGGTCTAATAGCGCCCATGAAGCATAAGTAGTGCCCTTGTGCCAAAAGTCCACGATGGCTGTACCTAGCAACTTATCTCGTGAGGATCTTGCCTCAGAGGTAAAGTAAGTCCGGACAATATTGTGACAACTGGGCTGAGCTGGGACCAGCGTTGGACTATTCTCCGGTCGGGCATCCTTGTGCAAGAGCGTATTGTGACGCCCCTGGCACGTGAAGCAATTGTGCTGACTCGGACAATCATTTACTTGATGTCCTCTTGCGAAACAGTTCAGACAAAGGGACTTTTTCTATATGTATGCCACCCTTTCTGGCACCGTCATCTGAAGGAAGCGGGGACATCGACGCACCGGGTGATTCTCCTTCATACAGAGATCACAGGATTTCGGTTTGGTGGTCACATTGGCTTCAAATGTATTAGCCTTTCGGATGACTGGAAGCGGATTTCGCGGAGGTTTCGCTGTGGGAACCGAAATAGCCATTGCAGTTGTATTTTCAACTGCTTCGAGCGTACGGAACCGCTCAGTGAGGAAATCGTCCATCATTTGCCACTCTGGAATGTGGCAGTCTTGTCTCCCAGAGATTGTTCTCATAGTGAACAAGTAAGTCGCTTATTTTCGAAACGCTGTTTGAGAGCATTCCATGCTACAATGAGGTTGGCTTCCCCCTCGTTTTCGCTAGGAGATGGTACAGCTTTTCAACGGGGGAAATTCGCGAATCTCTTATGTAGATGGCTGTAAACAAGTCACGGAACGTAGGCCATTTTAAGTAATCTCCCGTAAAGATTTCTGTGTCAATAGGTGGCAATCGACAGCCTCGTTCTGCTGGTGCGGAGGTAGGCCCATGACGGTTCGGAGGAGTAGGAGCAGACGCTTCATGGATAAGCTCATTTAATCGAGCCGTGCATCGCTCGTAAACTTGATAGCATTTGTCAAATTTAGCTTGGATGGCTAAATCTTCAGAGTTATCGTCTTTACCATCTGGGAGTGCCTCGCATTTTTCATATTCCTGCTCGACCTTCTCCCACAACGCTTGAACTCGATCACGACGGACTTGGAGCGTAAATACGCAGACCTCGGACAGTGAAGTGACGTGGGTGTCGACTTCAAACTAAATTAGTTTATCGCTAATGGAGACAAACTTCTTCAAAGCCATGGTGAAAGCAACTAAACTCTTTTTGGTTTCGGACCGAGTGACTCTTGGGGCGGTTACCAAAATCTGTGGAAGTGGTTCCAATGATTTGACCTCTTATTGGCTTGCTCGTCGTGGCTCGCTGAAAGGTCGTGCTTGAGGGTGCAGACGTGAGGACTAGAGAGGGTCTGAAATGCTCGGGAAGGAGGAGTAGTAGGGCTTGTACTCCTCTGGCGCTGACCTGGAGCAGCAATCGAGTATTTGCTTGGGGGCGCAGTGTTCTCAGCTGCTTTCTCGTCTTTTGACGGGCTCGTGCTCATAACCCCAGAGAATGGCGGTTATAAAGTGGTGAGCTGGTTTGGCACGGCTTGAAAATTAGCCAAAAAGACTGAAAAAAAACTGGAACACTACCAAACCACTCAAAGAACGGCTTTGAAACGCCTTGAAATAGATTAAAAATCCAGAAAACGAGCTGGTACGTTTGGGACACTGACTTAGAACACTGCCAAAAAACCCTAGGAACGGCTTGGAACGCCTTGGAATTGAGATATAAAACCCGATGATACGAATTGGGACAATTGGAACACCTTGGAATTCAAATATATGACCAAAGATATGACTTGAAACGAGTGTTTCCAATCATTTCCAAGTCGTATCTTGGGTTTTTAATATTGAATTCCGAAATTTTTCCACCCGTTCCAAGTCGCATCTTTGGAGTTATATTTCAATTCCAAAGTATTCCCACGCGTTCCAAGTCGTATCTTTGGAGATAGATTTCAATTCTAAAGTATTCCCACGCGTTCAAAGTAATATCTTTGGTTATATTTCAATTCCAAAGAAGACAAAACCACGCGTCAAATTTTTGACAGCTTAGACGCCATTTATGAGCGCAAAAGTTTGGCATCGCAATTGGCATTGCGCAAACGTTTACTCTCGCTTAAATTATCGAGTGAGATGCCACTGCTGACATTCTTCAACATCTTTGATGAGTTTGATGTTAGCTGCCGGTTCAAAATTAGAAGAAATGGATAAGGTGTCACATTTGTTGCTTACGTTGCCATCATCTTACAACGGAGTGATCACAGCTATAGAAACGCTATCAGAGGATAACTTAACTTTAGCTTTTGTGAAAAATAGATTATTAGATCACGAAGTTAAAATAAACAATGATAATAGTGATACGAGTAATAAGGTGATGAAAACAGTTGTGCAAAATAAAAACAACAACAATAAGTTTACACGCACACAAGTCAATTTTAAAAATAGGGTGAATAAACCAAATAGATTTTTCAAAGGCAAGCAAGGAAATAGTATCAAGTGTCATTACTGTGGAAAGGTAGGTCATATAAAGAAAGATTGTTACGCATTTAAAAGAATTTCAAAAGAAAAGAATGAGGAAAATAATCAAGCGCAATTGGCAACACCAGAACCCGGGTTTGCATTTATGTTTAAACAAGTGAAAACAAATTTAAATAAAAATGAGTTCATATTGGATTCTGGAGCGAGTGACCATCTAATAAACGATGAGTCATTGTATTCCGGTTTTCTAAAGTTGGTGCCACCACTAAAAATCGCTGTGGCTAAACAAGGAGAATACATATATGCCACCAAACGTGGTATTGTGCGGCTGCAAAATGGCTTCGAAATTACACTTGAGGATGTCTTGTACTGCATGGAAGCTGCAGCTAATTTGATGTCAGTTAAGAGACTTCAAGAAGCTGGAATGTCAGTGACATTTAACACTGATGGAGTTTCCATAAGCAAAAATGGAATGCTAGTGGTGAAAAACTCAGGTATGTTCAATAATATTCCAGTACTTAAATTTCACTCATATACTCTGAATGAAAAAAATAAAAATAAATATAAATTGGGGCATGAGAGGCTTGGGTACATTAGAAATGGAAAATTACTTGAAATAAGAAGATACAATGTATTCAATGATAATAGCGTTCTTAATAATTTAGAGTTGTCAGATGATATTTGTGAGCCCTGTCTTAACGGAAAACAAAATAGACTACCATTTAACAGATTCAAAGACAAAAGCCATATTAATAGACCCTTATTCGTAGTGCATTCAGATGTATGTGGACCAATTACTCCAGTCACTCTGAATGATAAAAACTACTATGTAATCTTTGTAGATCAGTTCACACATTATTGTGTTACTTATTTAATCAAATATAAGTCTGAAGTATTTAATATGTTCAAAGACTTTGTAGCGAAGAGTGAAGCCCATTTTAATCTGAAAATGGTTAATTTATATATCGACAATGGTAGAGAGTACCTGTCAAATGAGATGCGTGTTTTTTGTGTTGATAAAGGGATATCCTATCATTTAACTGTTCCACATACACCACAATTGAACGGTGTATCTGAACGAATGATACGATCTATTACTGAAAAGGCTCGGGCTATGATAAATGGTGCAAAATTAGAAAAACACTTCTGGGGTGAAGCTGTCTTAACAGCAACATATCTCATTAACAGAATTCCAAGTAGGGCCCTCGATGAAAGTAGAATTACGCCATATGAGAAGTGGCACAATAGAAAACCCTATCTGAGTCATTTGAGAGTGTTTGGCGCAACTGTGTATGTACACAATAAAAATAGAAATGGCAAATTCGATGAAAAATCATTTAAGAGTATCCTTGTGGGATATGAGCCAAATGGATATAAATTGTGGGATGCTATCAATGAAAAGTTTATCGTTGCACGAGATGTTGTCGTTGATGAAACTAATATGGTTAATTCAAGGGTTGTCAACAATGAAACAGATTTGCTTAGAAAAAGTAATAAAATTGGTAATGAATATTTTCCGAATGAAAGTAAGAAAATAAATTATCCTGATGTCCTGAATGAAAGTAAGGAGTGTGATAATACTGAAATCCTGAAAGACAGTAAGGAATCTGATCACATAAATATTCCGAATGAGAGTAGGAAAAGAACTAAATCTGTTGTCCTGAATGAGAGTAAGGAAGCGTGTTTCCCGAATGATAGTACGGAACATGAAACAATCGAAACATTAACCAGAAAAAGTGAGAGATTAAAAGGCAAACCACAAATATCGTATAATGAAGACGATTGTAATATAAATATGTTTATATTGAATGCTCACACTGTATTTAATAATGTTCCAAATACATTTGATGAAATAAAACATCGAAATGACAAACACCTTTGGGAAGAAGCCATAAAAATAGAGTTAAATGCTCATGAATTAAATAACACATGGACTATGACGGAAAGGCCAAACAACAAAAACATTGTCGATAGCAGATGGGTATTTTCCATTAAGTATGATGAATTTGGAAATCCTTTGAAATACAAGGCTAGACTTGTTGCACGTGGGTTTACCCAAAGATATCAGGTGGATTATGACGAAACATTTGCCCCTGTTGCCAGAATTTCTAGCTTTCGGTTCATCTTATCGTTAGCTGTGCAATATAATCTGAATGTTCACCAAATGGATGTGAAAACAGCTTTCTTGAATGGAAAGCTAAATGAGGAAATATATATGCAACTTCCTCAAGGTGCATCAAGCAATGCTCAAAACATTTGTAAATTGAACAAGGCAATTTATGGACTCAAACAGGCAGCAAGGTGCTGGTTTGAGGTTTTTGAGCAGGCATTAAAAGAATGCAAGTTTGCAAATTCGCCAGCAGATCGTTGTATTTACATTTTAGACAAAGGCGATGTTAAATCAAATATATATGTACTGCTGTATGTTGATGATGTTGTCATAGTAACAGGGGATATGACAAGTATGATTGATTTTAAAACATACTTAAAGAATAAATTTCGAATGACTGATTTAGAAGAAATACGACATTTCATTGGCATAAGAATAGAAATGTTACCTAATAAAATTAGCTTAAGTCAGTCCTCTTATATTTCGAGAATTTTAAGTAAATATAATAAGTAAGTACCCCTTTACCGAACAAAATGAATTATGAACTGCTAAATTCAGATGAAGATTGTGGACCACCATGTCGAAATCTTATTGGGTGTTTAATGTACATCATGCTGTGCACACGCCCTGATTTGTCTACTGCAATAAATATTCTGAGTAGGTATAGTAGTAAGAATAACTCAGAGTTATGGCAATGTTTAAAGAGGGTTCTTAGATACTTAAAAGGAAGTGCTAATATGAAGTTGGTTCTTAATAAGAATGAAACTTTTGAAAATATCCTGGATATGTAGACTCTGACTGGGGTGGGAATGAGATTGATAGGAAGAGTACCACAGGTTTTTTGTTTAAAGTATTTGATTCCAATCTGATTTGTTGGAACACCAAGAAACAAAACTCAGTAGCAGCTTCATCTACTGAAGCTGAGTATATGGCCCTGTTTGAAGCTCTAAGAGAAGCATTATGGCTAAAGTCTCTAATGAACAGCGTAAATATTAATTTAGAAAAACCAATAAAAATTTATGAAGATAATCAGGGATGTATCTGTATAGCCAATAACCCCTCATGTCACAAAAGAGCTAAGCATATAGACATTAAATACCATTTTGCCAGAGAACAAGTGGAAAATAATATCATTGTTCTTGAGTATATTCCTACAGAAAACCAAGTTGCTGACATCTTTACAAAGCCACTGCCAGTCGGAAAGTTTGAAGAATTCCGGAAGAAATTGGGACTCCTCGAAGACAACTGAACAAATCGATTGTTCCTCGATGCCAAAGAATTTCCTTTTTTTTTTGTTTATTTAATTTAATTTACGACTCTTTGAATTGTTGAGTTGTAAAACATGCTAATGAATTTATAGTTTTTAATTTGTAAACATTTTTTTTTAAGTTGATCCGATACAGGTTTTTCTGGGTTTTCCCTGTATCCTTAGAGTAAATGCTGGATCACATAAGACTTCCCAGATGGCACACCAACCACAGAAATCAGTAGTTAAATTTTGAATTAATACCCCTATTCCACTTACAAAAATTACTCTTTACAATACTAGATTAAGTTTTTTATGTGACATGAAGTTTGGTCACACTGAAGTTTTCCTCTTTACTTTTTCTGCAAATATAAAACGTGGTTGCTGGTGTTGCCAAAACTAAAGTTCAAGTGTTTAATATAAATGAAGATATATAAACATATAAAAGCGGTGTTTCTTTTGTTTTAACTAATAGTCAGTTCTTCAATATCCGCTATTACTATATTATTGTTAGGACCTATGCTCTGTATTGTATATTTGCCTGTGTATTTGTTATCTAATCATTTTTTAAAAGTATTTCTTGTCCTTCAGTTAGCGATACTTTTTTTGTGTTTTTATCATATGTTTCTTTTTGTAATGCTTTAAATTTTTCGATAAGCAGTTTCGCTCTATTTTGTGCTACTTGAAATTTAAATTTTATTTCTTTATTGAAATCATCAATGTTGTAAATGGGTTCTACCGTTTCAGACGAGAATGGGACAGTTTTAGGATGTTTTGCAAAGACTAGTTCAAAAGGTGCATAACCATGTACGGTGGATGGAGTGGTGTTAAAGCAATATGTGAAGTATGCTAGATATTCATCCCAATCGTCTTTTTTTATGGATATATATGACCTGATGTATTCATTGAAAGTTCTATGGCTTCTTTCTACCGTTCCAAGAGTTTGATGATGGTGCCCCGTGGAATTAATTTTAGTTATGTTAAAATTTTTGCAAAGTTCTATTAGTATTGAATTCATATATTCTGTTCCCATGTCTGTTAGAATTGTTTTCACTGAACCGTAAATTAAAATGAATTTTTCGAATATTGCCTTTGCAACCGCTTTTGCACTTTTGTTTGGTATTGGTATTGATATGAGATATTTGGACAGATCGCAGATAATAGTAACTGCGTATTCATTACCGTTCATTGTTTTTGGTAATGGTCCAATTGTATCTATTATTATTGTGTCAAAAGTGGATGAGTTGCAGGGGTTGGTGTTATGACCAATGGGGAGTGGTTGTGTCTGGTTACTTTGGCTAGTTTGCACTTTTCGAAATTTTTGATGTATGTTGCAACATCCCGAGACATATTTTTCCAAAAGAAATCTCTTTTTATTTTTCCTAGTGTTCTGTTTACCCCCAGTGACCTCCCTCTATTGGGTCATTATGATATTTATTTAATGTATTTCTTATTTCTTCTTTATTTGTTATTACTTTTACTTGGGGTAGAACTGCTATTTCTAAATGTTTTAATGTGTCTTTTCATTTTTGTTTTAGTTCATTAGGTGTAAGTGACTTAAATAGTTTTTCTGACATGTCTATCTTCAGTTTATAGATTTTTTTGAGCACCGGCTTCTTTTTCAAGCCTTGGAAGGAAAACGCCTATGTTGAAGGAGAGTAATTTTTCTTTATTTTTGGTAATAAAACATTTGCATTTTTTGAATTTAATTTGCGCGTATTTTTTGGCTTCGCTAGGATTTATTATTTCATATATTCTTGGTGTTTCTATTCTGCTATTGTTAATTTTGTTTTCCTTATGTATTAATTTTTTTGTTTCTGATCTTGTTGCTACTTTAAGTATTTTATTAGTTTCTATGTTTTTTATATTTTCAAATTCAATTCTGGAGAGAGCATCCGCTGCAAAATTTTCTTGTCCCCTGATGTATTCTATAGTAAAATCGAACTCTTCTAAATCTAGCCTTATTCTAGTAAGCTTTGACGATGGGTTTTTTAGAGAAAATAGGTATGTTAATGGCTGATGGTCAGTTCTGATTAGGAATTTTTTCCGTATATGTATGGTTTGAAATATTGAATTGCCCAATGTATTGCTGTTAATTCTTGCTCGATTGTTGAATTATTGCTTTCGCCTTTTGTAAATGCCTTAGATGCGATGATATGGGTAATTGGAGTCCATCAAATTCTTGGCTGAGGACGGCTCCACATGCGATCTTGCTTGCATCAGTTGTGATACAGAATTTTTTATTAAAATCTGGATATTGGAGTATTTGTGGGCTTAATAATTTGTTTTTTAAGTATTCAAAAGCTGCTTGACAGTTTGCATCCCAGATAAATTCTACATTTTTCCTAGATAATCTATTGATAAATTGTGCATGGTATGCAAAGTTTGGAATGAATCTACGGTAGTAATTACAGAATGCTACAAATCTTTTGGCTTCGTCGCTTTTTTTGGGAGTCGGGTAATCTTGAATCGTTTTGAACTTGCTTTCGTCTGGTAAAATTCCTTTATTTGTGCATTTGTGTCCTAGAAAAGTAACTTTATGTCTGAAGAAAGAGCATTTGTCTGCGTGCAATTTTAGGTTATATTTTCGGCAAGTTTCAAAAACATCCCTTAAGTTTTATCTGGTTAGATTACGACCTATTTGAAATTTAAATCAAACCTTGCAGTTTAGCCGGCTTGAGGTCAATCTTACAAAAGAAGATTATTTCAAAAGGCAACACAAAAAGGTGAGCAGGTTGTCTGTATAGCTATTTCAAGAACTACCAAGTTCTATCATCAGCAGACTTTGCTAAAGAACTTCGGAATTGCAATAGCCATACCATGTCTTCAACGCTAGAATTAGTTGGGAATTACAGCAACCAAATGAAGCGAAAAAAGTTGGTAAAGCCTACAACACCGAAGACCACCTTTTTGTGCATACCCTTAGGCCCTATGAAAAATTAGTGTAAGAGCTTCGCCCTTACCAAACTAATATCACGACCTGTTATTTCATATGCGGTATATTGTACCATATAGAAAAAGGGTTTTTTTTGGAATAAAAATTCCAAAGTAACGGCGTGCCTTCCGTTAGTGTTATCTGGTTAGATTACGACCTATTTGAAATTTAAATCAAACCTTGCAGTTTATCCGGCTCGAGGTCAATCTTACAAAAGAAGATTATTTCAAAAGGCAACACAAAAGGTGAGCAGGTTGTCTGTATAGCTATTTCAAGAACTACCAAGTTCTATCATCAGCAGACTTTGCTAAAGAACTTCGGAATTGCAATAGCCATACCATGTCTTCAACGCTAGAATTAGTTGGGAATTACAGCAACCAAATGAAGCGAAAAAGTTGGTAAAGCCTACAACACCGAAGACCACCTTTTTGTGCAAACCCTTAGGCGCTATGAAAAATTAGTGTAAGAGCTTCGCCCTTACCAAACTAATATCACGACCTGTTATTTCATATGCGGTATATTGTACCATATAGAAAAAGGGGTTTTTTTTGGAATAAAAATTCCAAAGTAACGGCGTGCCTTCCGTTAGTGTTATCTGGTTAGATTACGACCTATTTGAAATTTAAATCAAACCTTGCAGTTTAGCCGGCTCGAGGTCAATCTTACAAAAGAAGATTATTTCAAAAAGCAACACAAAAAGGTGAGCAGGTTGTCTGTATAGCTATTTCAAGAACTACCAAGTTCTATCATCAGCAGACTTTGCTAAAGAACTTCGGAATTGCAATAGCCATACCATGTCTTCAACGCTAGAATTAGTTGGGAATTACAGAAACCAAATGAAGCGAAAAAGTTGGTAAAGCCTACAACACCGAAGACCACCTTTTTGTGCATACCCTTAGGCGCTATGAAAAATTAGTGTAAGAGCTTCGCCCTTACCAAACTAATATCACGACCTGTTATTTCATATGCGGTATATTGTACCATATAGAAAAAGGGTTTTTTTTGGAATAAAAATTCCAAAGTAACTGCGTGCCTTCCGTTAGTGTTATCTGGTTAGATTACGACCTATTTGAAATTTAAATCAAACCTTGCAGTTTAGCCGGCTCGAGGTCAATCTTACAAAAGAAGATTATTTCAAAAGGCAACACAAAAAGGTGAGCAGGTTGTCTGTATAGCTATTTCAAGAACTACCAAGTTCTATCATCAGCAGACTTTGCTAAAGAACTTCGGAATTGCAATAGCCATACCATGTCTTCAACGCTAGAATTAGTTGGGAATTACAGCAACCAAATGAAGCGAAAAAAGTTGGTAAAGCCTACAACACCGAAGACCACCTTTTTGTGCATACCCTTAGGCGCTATGAAAAATTAGTGTAAGAGCTTCGCCCTTACCAAACTAATATCACGACCTGTTATTTCATATGCGGTATATTGTACCATATAAAAAAAGGGTTTTTTTTGGAATAAAAATTCCAGAGTAACGGCGTGCCTTCCGTTAGTATTATATGGTTAGATTACGACCTATTTGAAATTTAAATCAAACCTTGCAGTTTAGCCGGCTCGAGGTCAATCTTACAAAAAAAGATTATTTCAAAAGGCAACACAAAAAGGTGAGCAGGTTGTCTGTATAGCTATTTCAAGAACTACCAAGTTCTATCATCAGCAGACTTTGCTAAAGAACTTCGGAATTGCAATAGCCATACCATGTCTTCAACGCTAGAATTAGTTGGGAATTACAGCAACCAAATGAAGCGAAAAAAGTTGGTAAAGCCTACAACACCGAAGACCACCTTTTTGTGCATACCCTTAGGCGCTATGAAAAATTAGTGTAAGAGCTTCGCCCTTACCAAACTAATATCACGACCTGTTATTTCATATGCGGTATATTGTACCATATAGAAAAAGGGTTTTTTTTGGAATAAAAATTCCAAAGTAACGGCGTGCCTTCCGTTAGTGTTATCTGGTTAGATTACGACCTATTTGAAATTTAAATCAAACCTTGCAGTTTAGCCGGCTCGAGGTCAATCTTACAAAAGAAGATTATTTCAAAAGGCAACACAAAAAGGTGAGCAGGTTGTCTGTATAGCTATTTCAAGAACTACCAAGTTCTATCATCAGCAGACTTTGCTAAAGAACTTCGGAATTGCAATAGCCATACCATGTCTTCAACGCTAGAATTAGTTGGGAATTACAGCAACCAAATGAAGCGAAAAAAAAAGTTGGTAAAGCCTACAACACCGAAGACCACCTTTTTGTGCATACCCTTAGGCGCTATGAAAAATTAGTGTAAGAGCTTCGCCGTTACCAAAATAATATCACGACCTGTTATTTCATATGCGGTATATTGTACCAGTTTAGCCGGCTCGAGGTCAATCTTACAAAAGAAGATTATTTCAAAAAGCAACACAAAAAGGTGAGCAGGTTGTCTGTATAGCTATTTCAAGAACTACCAAGTTCTATCATCAGCAGACTTTGCTAAAGAACTTCGGAATTGCAATAGCCATACCATGTCTTCAACGCTAGAATTAGTTGGGAATTACAGCAACCAAATGAAGCGAAAAAAGTTGGTAAAGCCTACAACACCGAAGACCACCTTTTTGTGCATACCCTTAGGCGCTATGAAAAATTAGTGTAAGAGCTTCGCCCTTACCAAACTAATATCACGACCTGTTATTTCATATGCGGTATATTGTACCATATAGAAAAAGGGTTTTTTTGGAATAAAAATTCCAAAGTAACGGCGTGCCTTCCGTTAGTGTTATCTGGTTAGATTACGACCTATTTGAAATTTAAATCAAACCTTGCAGTTTAGCCGGCTCGAGGTCAATCTTACAAAAAGAAGATTATTTCAAAAAGCAACACAAAAGGTGAGCAGGTTGTCTGTATAGCTATTTCAAGAACTACCAAGTTCTATCATCAGCAGACTTTGCTAAAGAACTTCGGAAGTTCTTTAGCAAAGTCTGCTGATGATAGAACTTGGTAGTTCTTGAAATAGCTAAACAGACAACCTGCTCACCTTTTTGTGTTGCCTTTTGAAATAATCTTCTTTTGTAAGATTTCTGGTTTGTCTGTGTCTAAGCCTGAGCTTGGCTTAATGCGCTGGACTTGCCCATCTTGTGCCAGCCAGCAGCTTGATTTTAGCCGAATGTATAGGGATCTTCGTTTAAAGTTTCTTTCTCTTAATAAAATGGCCAAACAGCTGTCTAATGAGTGTGACTCTAGCATACACTTATTGTCGCAATTCAAGTTTGGTTCACCTTCTAAGGAATTGCCCAAGAAATGTACCCTTGAGTTGCCTCATGAGCAGTCGCCCGCACTTTCTATTACATCTTCTCCCATTTTACTTTCGCCTACACCATCTTCTTGTCCCTCTTTATGCTCTTCTTTTCAGATTGATGTACCCACTACAAGCCCTGGTGTACCTCAATCTATCCCTCACGGGAACTCTGATCATAAAATGCTGGCTTTCAATCACTTGCGGATCCCAATGCTCCTCCGCCTCCACTAACTGTAGTGCCCCATCGTAAACAATTATTTATCTCTAGGCTTGCTCCAGATACTTCTGAATCGTCTGTGGCAGCTTACATTGGTAATATATGCCCTGCTAAGGTTTTAATTCAAAAGTTTAAGTTTTCTAGGCCTCGTGAAATCTCCTCTTTTAAAATTACTGTACCAAATGAGTATTTCTCAGCTATGGTTGACCCTAACTTTTGGCCAGAGGGCCTAGTTGTACACGAATTTGCGCCCAATAAGCGCTCCCGCCCTTTGGCTGTCCACCTTCCTAATGCATCTTCTGCTTCAAAAAACTAATAACGTCTAGTCTTTGCATTCACTATCAAAATGTAAGAGGACTTCTTACCAAGCTCTCTAAATTATTCTGCGATAGCTTAACCTTTTCGGCTGACATATTAGCTTTCTCTGAAACTTGGCTTAATTCCTCTGTTTTGGATAATGAAATTCTTTCTAATAACTTTATTTCTTATAGGCTTGATCGTGTTGGTCGACGTGGCGGTGGAGTACTCATTGCTGTCAACTCGAATCTGTGTTCAAGTGTTGTGCCGATTGATCTCCCCTTAGGTCTTGAGTTTATTTGCGTCGAAGTTACATGTTCTAACTTTAGCTTATATATCTCTTGTTCATATATTCCTCCAACTTCTGATATCATGATCTACATGCACCATGCTGATGCTTTGCGAACTATTTTTAGTCGTTTTAAAGATCGTGATTTTTTTTATAGCTTTAGGTGATTTTAACTTGCCTAATGTTTCTTGGCTTGCTGAAGATAATCTATCTTTCTTAATTCCTTCATCTCAACATGTTTTTCTTGATAGCCTACTTGAATGTCCGCTATATCAGTTGAATTCTTTTCTTAACTCTTCTAAAAGAATCCTCGATCTTGTTTTTGTCTCTGATCCCACTGTTAGTTGTGTATCATAAACACAGCCCCTAGTGAAGCCTGAAGATACTTATCACCCTACCATTGAAATTACTATTTCTTACAATTCCGTTAATAATTCATTCAATAACATCTCACATTCTCGTCGTAGATGTTTTCGTAAAACAAATTTCAATCTTCTTAACAGACGTATTTTCTCTTTTGATTGGTCATTTCTATTTGAGTGCTGTGATATAGATTGTGCAGTAAATTTTTTCTACTCTGCTCTTAATTCTCTAATTGATAAATGCGTTCCTTATGTGAATGTCTCTACCGTCTCCAGTGCGCCAGTCTGGTTCACACGTAGGCTCTCTAATCTCCGTAACATTAAATCGAGATATTTTAAAAGATTTAAAAAAACTGGTTCGCGACGTGACTATGCAAATTATTGTGCAGCCAAATCTCAATTTTGCCTTTTAAATACTCAATGCTACAATAATTATATCGTTCGCTGTAAGGTTGAATTTTATAAGAACCCTAAAAGATTTTATAACTTTGTCAATTCCAAAAGACGTTCTAATTTACTACCTTCCACCTTCAGACTTAATGACCAGACTGCTAATAGTGATTCAGATATTGCAGATCTGTTTGCTAAATTCTTTCAGTCGACTTATTCTTCTACTGCTTCGGATCCCACACCTTATCCCTTCACAATTCCACATTTAAATTGTATGTTTTTTCCTAATATTACTGAAGACTGTATTATCTCTAGCTTGTCATCTATGACGTCTTCCTTCGTACCCGGGCCTGATAATATACCTAGTTGCATCCTTAAAATGTGTTCGATTTCCCTATCTAAGCCTTTATCTCGGTTATTTTTTATATCGAGTGAGACTTGTCGCTTCCCTGATATTTGGAAGGAGTCTTTTATTATTCCGCTTTTTAAAAAGGGTAACAAATCGGATATTTCTAACTACCGTGGCATTGCCAAACTTTCGGCAATACCTAAGCTGTTTGAGAAAATTATTACGTCTTCCCTTCAACACCTATCCAGATCCACTATTTCTCCTTGTCAGCATGGCTTCATGAAAGGTCGTTCGTCGCTTACCAACCTTTTAGAATTGACTACCCTTGTACACCATGGCTTCCGTAAAAAGTGTCAAACTGATGTTATTTATACTGACTTTAGTAAGGCTTTCGATACGGTTGATCATTCTATGCTTCTCATGAAACTTAACATCATGGGTTTTTCCCCGAAACTATTGGCTTGGTTAAAGTCGTATCTTATTGGCAGAACCCAAAAGGTGTCTTTTCGTTCCTCGATATCTAAAACTGTTCGAGTTACGTCAGGTGTCCCCCAAGGCAGTCATCTGGGCCCACTGTTATTTACCTTGTTTATAAACGATTTGCCTTTGGCCTTGGCTCATTCTCGCGTGCTCATGTTTGCGGATGACGTCAAGATTTGTTATTCATATAATGATCCTTCTTTCCAACAGTACTTGCAATCAGATATCGATGCGTTTTGTGTTTGGTGTCACGTTAATAAATTACACCTTAATGCCTCTAAATGCTCTTTTATGACTTTCAGTCGTTTGTCGCCGTTCCTAGCTCATTACTCTATTAAGTCTGTTCTGTTAGATTGTGTACCATCATTTAAAGACTTAGGCGTTATGTTTGACCCAAAGCTTTCTTTTAATATTCATATATCTTCAATTGTTAATAGAGCATGCAGTCTTCTTGGCTTCATTAAACGTTGGGCCAAGGAATTTGATGATCCATATGTGACAAAGGTTTTATACACTTCGTTAGTTCGCCCTACTCTAGAATATTGCTCACCAGTGTGGAACCCTCAATATGATGTTCACCAGCGTAGTATTGAATCGGTACAGAAGCAATTCCTTAAGTTTGCGTTACGCGGTCTTAATTGGGACCCGAATCTTCGCCTACCTTCTTATTCTGACAGACTTCTTCTTATTAATCTTCCTTCACTTTACAACCGTAGGCTCGTATTTGGGATTCTCTTTCTACATAAAGTAGTCAACGGCGAAGTCAGTTCAACCAATTTACTAGATACGCTATATTTTTGTGTTCCCTCACGTCGGACCAGAAACTTTTTTCCTCTTCACCTTAGTAGATGTCTGACTAACTACTCTCTTCACGAACCTCTTCGTGTTCTTTGCCAATCTTTTAACAACCTTTCTCACCTTATTTCTCCTCATCTATCTGTCACTTCTCTTCGCGCTATACTTTTTAATTATCTACAGCGTAACCACTGAAAGTATTCTGGACTGGATATTGGATCGGCTGCAACTCATCCCTGACCACATTGGCTGTGAATCGGGGCATAGCTGGCACCTTGTTGCAAATAAAACACCTCCACCGGGTCGGGGATGTTGTGCATAAAGCTAAGCTACCTTCATGAATTAATTTTTATCTGTATTTTAGCTTAAGCTTTTTCGTCGACTGCTGACTTAGTTGACGTAAAATAAATAAATAAATAAATAAATAAAAGATTGACCGCGAGCCGGCTAAACTGCAAGGTTTGATTTAAATTTCAAATAGGTCGTAATCTAACCAGATAACACTAACGGAAGGCACGCCGTTACTTTGGAATTTTTATTCAAAAAAAAACCCTTTTTCTATATGGTACAATATACCGCATATGAAATAACAGGTCGTGATATTAGTTTGGTAAGGGCGAAGCTCTTACACTAATTTTTCATAGCGCCTAAGGGTATGCACAAAAAGGTGGTCTTCGGTGTTGTAGGCTTTACCAACTTTTTTTCGCTTCATTTGGTTGCTGTAATTCCCAACTAATTCTAGCGTTGAAGACATGGTATGGCTATTGCAATTCCGAAGTTCTTTAGCAAAGTCTGCTGATGATAGAACTTGGTAGTTCTTGAAATAGCTATACAGACAACCTGCTCACCTTTTTGTGTTGCCTTTTGAAATAATCTTCTTTTGTAAGATTGACCTCGAGCCGGCTAAACTGCAAGGTTTGATTTAAATTTCTAATAGGTCGTAATCTAACCAGATAACACTAACGGAAGGCACGCCGTTACTTTGGAATTTTTATTCCAAAAAAAACCCTTTTTCTATATGGTACAATAAACCGCATATGAAATAACAGGTCGTGATATTAGTTTGGTAAGGGCGAAGCTCTTACACTAATTTTTCATAGCGCCTAAGGGTATGCACAAAAAGGTGGTCTTCGGTGTTGTAGGCTTTACCAACTTTTTCGCTTCATTTGGTTTCTGTAATTCCCAACTAATTCTAGCGTTGAAGACATGGTATGGCTATTGCAATTCCGAAGTTCTTTAGCAAAGTCTGCTGATGATAGAACTTGGTAGTTCTTGAAATAGCTATACAGACAACCTGCTCACCTTTTTGTGTTGCTTTTTGAAATAATCTTCTTTTGTAAGATTGACCTCGAGCCGGCTAAACTGAATAACGTACAATATACCGCATATGAAATAACAGGTCGTGATATTATTTTGGTAAGGGCGAAGCTCTTACACTAATTTTTCATAGCGCCTAAGGGTATGCACAAAAAGGTGGTCTTGGGTGTTGTAGGCTTTACCAACTTTTTTCGCTTCATTTGGTTGCTGTAATTCCCAACTAATTCTAGCGTTGAAGACATGGTATGGCTATTGCAATTCCGAAGTTCTTTAGCAAAGTCTGCTGATGATAGAACTTGGTAGTTCTTGAAATAGCTATACAGACAACCTGCTCACCTTTTTGTGTTGCCTTTTGAAATAATCTTCTTTTGTAAGATTGACCTCGAGCCGGCTAAACTGCAAGGTTTGATTTAAATTTCAAATAGGTCGTAATCTAACCAGATAACACTAACGGAAGGCACGCCGTTACTTTGGAATTTTTATTCCAAAAAAAACCCTTTTTCTATATGGTACAATATACCGCATATGAAATAACAGGTCGTGATATTAGTTTGGTAAGGGCGAAGCTCTTACACTAATTTTTCATAGCGCCTAAGGGTATGCACAAAAAGGTGGTCTTCGGTGTTGTAGGCTTTACCAACTTTTTTCGCTTCATTTGGTTGCTGTAATTCCCAACTAATTCTAGCGTTGAAGACATGGTATGGCTATTGCAATTCCGAAGTTCTTTAGCAAAGTCTGCTGATGATAGAACTTGGTAGTTCTTGAAATAGCTATACAGACAACCTGCTCACCTTTTTGTGTTGCCTTTTGAAATAATCTTCTTTTGTAAGATTGACCTCGAGCCGGCTAAACTGCAAGGTTTGATTTAAATTTCAAATAGGTCGTAATCTAACCAGATAACACTAACGGAAGGCACGCCGTTACTTTGGAATTTTTATTCCAAAAAAACCCTTTTTTATATGGTACAATATACCGCATATGAAATAACAGGTCGTGATATTAGTTTGGTAAGGGCGAAGCTCTTACACTAATTTTTCATAGCGCCTAAGGGTATGCACAAAAAGGTGGTCTTCGGTGTTGTAGGCTTTACCAACTTTTTCGCTTCATTTGGTTGCTGTAATTCCCAACTAATTCTAGCGTTGAAGACATGGTATGGCTATTGCAATTCCGAAGTTCTTTAGCAAAGTCTGCTGATGATAGAACTTGGTAGTTCTTGAAATAGCTATACAGACAACCTGCTCACCTTTTTGTGTTGCCTTTTGAAATAATCTTCTTTTGTAAGATTGACCTCGAGCCGGCTAAACTGCAAGGTTTGATTTAAATTTCAAATAGGTCGTAATCTAACCAGATAACACTAACGGAAGGCACGCCGTTACTTTGGAATTTTTATTCCAAAAAAAAACCCTTTTTCTATATGGTACAATATACCGCATATGAAATAACAGGTCGTGATATTAGTTTGGTAAGGGCGAAGCTCTTACACTAATTTTTCATAGCGCCTAAGGGTATGCACAAAAAGGTGGTCTTCGGTGTTGTAGGCTTTACCAACTTTTTTTCGCTTCATTTGGTTGCTGTAATTCCCAACTAATTCTAGCGTTGAAGACATGGTATGGCTATTGCAATTCCGAAGTTCTTTAGCAAAGTC
This sequence comes from Drosophila equinoxialis, assembly GCA_018150345.1. Classification (NCBI taxonomy): domain Eukaryota; kingdom Metazoa; phylum Arthropoda; class Insecta; order Diptera; family Drosophilidae; genus Drosophila; species Drosophila equinoxialis. The sequence goes on along the minus strand of JAECWI010000901.1, from coordinate 39,755 downwards.
TGCTGATGATAGAACTTGGTAGTTCTTGAAATAGCTATACAGACAACCTGCTCACCTTTTTGTGTTGCCTTTTGAAATAATCTTCTTTTGTAAGATTGACCTCGAGCCGGCTAAACTGCAAGGTTTGATTTAAATTTCAAATAGGTCGTAATCTAACCAGATAACACTAACGGAAGGCACGCCGTTACTTTGGAATTTTTATTCCAAAAAAAACCCTTTTTCTATATGGTACAATATACCGCATATGAAATAACAGGTCGTGATATTAGTTTGGTAAGGGCGAAGCTCTTACACTAATTTTTCATAGCGCCTAAGGGTATGCACAAAAAGGTGGTCTTCGGTGTTGTAGGCTTTACCAACTTTTTTTTCGCTTCATTTGGTTGCTGTAATTCCCAACTAATTCTAGCGTTGAAGACATGGTATGGCTATTGCAATTCCGAAGTTCTTTAGCAAAGTCTGCTGATGATAGAACTTGGTAGTTCTTGAAATAGCTATACAGACAACCTGCTCACCTTTTTGTGTTGCCTTTTGAAATAATCTTCTTTTGTAAGATTGACCTCGAGCCGGCTAAACTGCAAGGTTTGATTTAAATTTCAAATAGGTCGTAATCTAACCAGATAACACTAACGGAAGGCACGCCGTTACTTTGGAATTTTTATTCCAAAAAAAACCCTTTTTCTATATGGTACAATATACCGCATATGAAATAACAGGTCGTGATATTAGTTTGGTAAGGGCGAAGCTCTTACACTAATTTTTCATAGCGCCTAAGGGTATGCACAAAAAGGTGGTCTTCGGTGTTGTAGGCTTTACCAACTTTTTCGCTTCATTTGGTTGCTGTAATTCCCAACTAATTCTAGCGTTGAAGACATGGTATGGCTATTGCAATTCCGAAGTTCTTTAGCAAAGTCTGCTGATGATAGAACTTGGTAGTTCTTGAAATAGCTATACAGACAACCTGCTCACCTTTTTGTGTTGCCTTTTGAAATAATCTTCTTTTGTAAGATTGACCTCGAGCCGGCTAAACTGCAAGGTTTGATTTAAATTTCAAATAGGTCGTAATCTAACCAGATAACACTAACGGAAGGCACGCCGTTACTTTGGAATTTTTATTCCAAAAAAAAACCCTTTTTCTATATGGTACAATATACCGCATATGAAATAACAGGTCGTGATATTAGTTTGGTAAGGGCGAAGCTCTTACACTAATTTTTCATAGCGCCTAAGGGTATGCACAAAAGGTGGTCTTCGGTGTTGTAGGCTTTACCAACTTTTTTCGCTTCATTTGGTTGCTGTAATTCCCAACTAATTCTAGCGTTGAAGACATGGTATGGCTATTGCAATTCCGAAGTTCTTTAGCAAAGTCTGCTGATGATAGAACTTGGTAGTTCTTGAAATAGCTATACAGACAACCTGCTCACCTTTTTGTGTTGCCTTTTGAAATAATCTTCTTTTGTAAGATTGACCTCGAGCCGGCTAAACTGCAAGGTTTGATTTAAATTTCAAATAGGTCGTAATCTAACCAGATAACACTAACGGAAGGCACGCCGTTACTTTGGAATTTTTATTCCAAAAAAAACCCTTTTTCTATATGGTACAATATACCGCATATGAAATAACAGGTCGTGATATTAGTTTGGTAAGGGCGAAGCTCTTACACTAATTTTTCATAGCGCCTAAGGGTATGCACAAAAAGGTGGTCTTCGGTGTTGTAGGCTTTACCAACTTTTTTCGCTTCATTTGGTTGCTGTAATTCCCAACTAATTCTAGCGTTGAAGACATGGTATGGCTATTGCAATTCCGAAGTTCTTTAGCAAAGTCTGCTGATGATAGAACTTGGTAGTTCTTGAAATAGCTATACAGACAACCTGCTCACCTTTTTGTGTTGCCTTTTGAAATAATCTTCTTTTGTAAGATTGACCTCGAGCCGGCTAAACTGCAAGGTTTGATTTAAATTTCAAATAGGTCGTAATCTAACCAGATAACACTAACGGAAGGCACGCCGTTACTTTGGAATTTTTATTCCAAAAAAAACCCTTTTTCTATATGGTACAATATACCGCATATGAAATAACAGGTCGTGATATTAGTTTGGTAAGGGCGAAGCTCTTACACTAATTTTTCATAGCGCCTAAGGGTATGCACAAAAAGGTGGTCTTCGGTGTTGTAGGCTTTACCAACTTTTTTTCGCTTCATTTGGTTGCTGTAATTCCCAACTAATTCTAGCGTTGAAGACATGGTATGGCTATTGCAATTCCGAAGTTCTTTAGCAAAGTCTGCTGATGATAGAACTTGGTAGTTCTTGAAATAGCTATACAGACAACCTGCTCACCTTTTTGTGTTGCCTTTTGAAATAATCTTCTTTTGTAAGATTGACCTCGAGCCGGCTAAACTGCAAGGTTTGATTTAAATTTCAAATAGGTCGTAATCTAACCAGATAACACTAACGGAAGGCACGCCGTTACTTTGGAATTTTTATTCCAAAAAAAACCCTTTTTCTATATGGTACAATATACCGCATATGAAATAACAGGTCGTGATATTAGTTTGGTAAGGGCGAAGCTCTTACACTAATTTTTCATAGCGCCTAAGGGTATGCACAAAAAGGTGGTCTTCGGTGTTGTAGGCTTTACCAACTTTTTTCGCTTCATTTGGTTGCTGTAATTCCCAACTAATTCTAGCGTTGAAGACATGGTATGGCTATTGCAATTCCGAAGTTCTTTAGCAAAGTCTGCTGATGATAGAACTTGGTAGTTCTTGAAATAGCTATACAGACAACCTGCTCACCTTTTTGTGTTGCCTTTTGAAATAATCTTCTTTTTGTAAGATTGACCTCGAGCCGGCTAAACTGCAAGGTTTGATTTAAATTTCAAATAGGTCGTAATCTAACCAGATAACACTAACGGAAGGCACGCCGTTACTTTGGAATTTTTATTCCAAAAAAAACCCTTTTTTTATATGGTACAATATACCGCATATGAAATAACAGGTCGTGATATTAGTTTGGTAAGGGCGAAGCTCTTACACTAATTTTTCATAGCGCCTAAGGGTATGCACAAAAAGGTGGTCTTCGGTGTTGTAGGCTTTACCAACTTTTTTTCGCTTCATTTGGTTGCTGTAATTCCCAACTAATTCTAGCGTTGAAGACATGGTATGGCTATTGCAATTCCGAAGTTCTTTAGCAAAGTCTGCTGATGATAGAACTTGGTAGTTCTTGAAATAGCTATACAGACAACCTGCTCACCTTTTTGTGTTGCCTTTTGAAATAATCTTCTTTTGTAAGATTGACCTCGAGCCGGCTAAACTGCAAGGTTTGATTTAAATTTCAAATAGGTCGTAATCTAACCAGATAACACTAACGGAAGGCACGCCGTTACTTTGGAATTTTTATTCCAAAAAAACCCTTTTTTTATATGGTACAATATACCGCATATGAAATAACAGGTCGTGATATTAGTTTGGTAAGGGCGAAGCTCTTACACTAATTTTTCATAGCGCCTAAGGGTATGCACAAAAAGGTGGTCTTCGGTGTTGTAGGCTTTACCAACTTTTTTCGCTTCATTTGGTTGCTGTAATTCCCAACTAATTCTAGCGTTGAAGACATGGTATGGCTATTGCAATTCCGAAGTTCTTTAGCAAAGTCTGCTGATGATAGAACTTGGTAGTTCTTGAAATAGCTATACAGACAACCTGCTCACCTTTTTGTGTTGCCTTTTGAAATAATCTTCTTTTGTAAGATTGACCTCGAGCCGGCTAAACTGCAAGGTTTGATTTAAATTTCAAATAGGTCGTAATCTAACCAGATAACACTAACGGAAGGCACGCCGTTACTTTGGAATTTTTATTCCAAAAAAAACCCTTTTTCTATATGGTACAATATACCGCATATGAAATAACAGGTCGTGATATTAGTTTGGTAAGGGCGAAGCTCTTACACTAATTTTTCATAGCGCCTAAGGGTATGCACAAAAAGGTGGTCTTCGGTGTTGTAGGCTTTACCAACTTTTTTTTCGCTTCATTTGGTTGCTGTAATTCCCAACTAATTCTAGCGTTGAAGACATGGTATGGCTATTGCAATTCCGAAGTTCTTTAGCAAAGTCTGCTGATGATAGAACTTGGTAGTTCTTGAAATAGCTATACAGACAACCTGCTCACCTTTTTGTGTTGCCTTTTGAAATAATCTTCTTTTGTAAGATTGACCTCGAGCCGGCTAAACTGCAAGGTTTGATTTAAATTTCAAATAGGTCGTAATCTAACCAGATAACACTAACGGAAGGCACGCCGTTACTTTGGAATTTTTATTCCAAAAAAAACCCTTTTTCTATATGGTACAATATACCGCATATGAAATAACAGGTCGTGATATTAGTTTGGTAAGGGCGAAGCTCTTACACTAATTTTTCATAGCGCCTAAGGGTATGCACAAAAAGGTGGTCTTCGGTGTTGTAGGCTTTACCAACTTTTTCGCTTCATTTGGTTGCTGTAATTCCCAACTAATTCTAGCGTTGAAGACATGGTATGGCTATTGCAATTCCGAAGTTCTTTAGCAAAGTCTGCTGATGATAGAACTTGGTAGTTCTTGAAATAGCTATACAGACAACCTGCTCACCTTTTTGTGTTGCCTTTTGAAATAATCTTCTTTTGTAAGATTGACCTCGAGCCGGCTAAACTGCAAGGTTTGATTTAAATTTCAAATAGGTCGTAATCTAACCAGATAACACTAACGGAAGGCACGCCGTTACTTTGGAATTTTTATTCCAAAAAAAACCCTTTTTCTATATGGTACAATATACCGCATATGAAATAACAGGTCGTGATATTAGTTTGGTAAGGGCGAAGCTCTTACACTAATTTTTCATAGCGCCTAAGGGTATGCACAAAAAGGTGGTCTTCGGTGTTGTAGGCTTTACCAACTTTTTTTCGCTTCATTTGGTTGCTGTAATTCCCAACTAATTCTAGCGTTGAAGACATGGTATGGCTATTGCAATTCCGAAGTTCTTTAGCAAAGTCTGCTGATGATAGAACTTGGTAGTTCTTGAAATAGCTATACAGACAACCTGCTCACCTTTTTGTGTTGCCTTTTGAAATAATCTTCTTTTGTAAGATTGACCTCGAGCCGGCTAAACTGCAAGGTTTGATTTAAATTTCAAATAGGTCGTAATCTAACCAGATAACACTAACGGAAGGCACGCCGTTACTTTGGAATTTTTATTCCAAAAAAAACCCTTTTTCTATATGGTACAATATACCGCATATGAAATAACAGGTCGTGATATTAGTTTGGTAAGGGCGAAGCTCTTACACTAATTTTTCATAGCGCCTAAGGGTATGCACAAAAAGGTGGTCTTCGGTGTTGTAGGCTTTACCAACTTTTTTCGCTTCATTTGGTTGCTGTAATTCCCAACTAATTCTAGCGTTGAAGACATGGTATGGCTATTGCAATTCCGAAGTTCTTTAGCAAAGTCTGCTGATGATAGAACTTGGTAGTTCTTGAAATAGCTATACAGACAACCTGCTCACCTTTTTGTGTTGCCTTTTGAAATAATCTTCTTTTGTAAGATTGACCTCGAGCCGGCTAAACTGCAAGGTTTGATTTAAATTTCAAATAGGTCGTAATCTAACCAGATAACACTAACGGAAGGCACGCCGTTACTTTGGAATTTTTATTCCAAAAAAAACCCTTTTTCTTATATGGTGACGGTCGTGTTTTTGCTTAGCTCCTGAGTTTTATTAATATATATGGTTTTCTCTCAATTTTTAATTGTGCCTAGTTTGTTTTCGTTTTCGCTGGTGTCGTTTGCTTGAAACCCTTGTGTTTTATTTGCATAATTCGCCAAATTAAACAGTTTTGTTTTTTTCTTTTTCGTGATTAGTGTTTGGTGCATTTAAATTGTTTTTATTTTTTCTTATTGTTCTCTCTCGTCATTGCTTCTGCAGTTGCTCCCCTCATCGCCCCCATCATACCATCTGTGCTAGTGGTTTTGTTGTTCTCTCTGCTTTGTGCTTGTGCTCAGCTTCCCTCCCGCGTATTCACTTTTATAAAGCCGCCTCTCAAAGCTCGTCTTATAACTGTTCTTGCACTCTCTCTTGTGCTGTGTACTCCAGCTGTCTCTTTGTTTTATTTGTAATTATTGATTTTTTATCGATAATTATCTTTGTGCTGTTTATTTAAATTTTTCTATATATTTTTTTTTTTTTGTCTTGTTTATTTTGGCTTTTCAATGGCTTGTTGTCTACCCAATTGCAAGCATTCTGATCGTTTTGACGATCAGTATAGAGCAATATCGTGTTGGCTTTGCGATAATCTTATTCACTTAAAATGTGCTGGCCTCAACGGCCGTGATTACGACAAATTTTCTGGTTAGTCTGTGTCTAAGCCTGAGCTTGGCTTAATGCGCTGGACTTGCTCATCTTGTGCCAGCCAGCAGCTTGATTTTAGCCGAATGTATAGGGATCTTCGTTTAAAGTTTCTTTCTCTTAATAAAATGGCCAAACAGCTGTCTAATGAGTGTGACTCTAGCATACACTTATTGTCGCAATTCAAGTTTGGTTCACCTTCTAAGGAATTGCCCAAGAAATGTACCCTTGAGTTGCCTCATAAGCAGTCGCCCGCACTTTCTATTACATCCTCTCCCATTTTACTTTCGCCTACACCATCTTCTTGTCCCTCTTTATGCTCTTCTTTTCAGATTGATGTACCCACTACAAGCCCTGGTGTACCTCAATCTATCCCTCACGGGAACTCTGATCATGCTGGCTTTCAATCACTTGCGGATCCCAATGCTCCTCCGCCTCCACTAACTGTAGTGCCCCATCGTAAACAATTATTTATCTCTAGGCTTGCTCCAGATACTTCTGAATCGTCTGTGGCAGCTTACATTGGTAATATATGCCCTGCTAAGGTTTTAATTCAAAAGTTTAAGTTTTCTAGGCCTCATGAAATCTCCTCTTTTAAAATTACTGTACCAAATGAGTATTTCTCAGCTATGGTTGACCCTAACTTTTGGCCAGAGGGCCTAGTTGTACACGAATTTGTGCCCAATAAGCGCTCCCGCCCTTTGCCTGTCCACCTTCCTAATGCATCTTCTGCTTCAAAAACTAATAACGTCTAGTCTTTGCATTCACTATCAAAATGTAAGAGGACTTCTTACCAAGCTCTCTAAATTATTCTGCGATAGCTTAACCTTTTCGGCTGACATATTAGCTTTCTCTGAAACTTGGCTTAATTCCTCTGTTTTGGATAATGAAATTCTTTCTAATAACTTTATTTCTTATAGGCTTGATCGTGTTGGTCGACGTGGCGGTGGAGTACTCATTGCTGTCAACTCGAATCTGTGTTCAAGTGTTGTGCCGATTGATCTCCCCTTAGGTGTTGAGTTTATTTGCGTCGAAGTTACATGTTCTAACTTTAGCTTATATATCTCTTGTTCATATATTCCTCCAACTTCTGATATCATGATCTACATGCACCATGCTGATGCTTTGCGAACTATTTTTAGTCGTCTTAAAGATCGTGATTTTTTTATAGCTTTAGGTGATTTTAACTTGCCTAATATTTCTTGGCTTGCTGATGATAATCTATCTTTCTTAATTCCCTCATCTCAACATGTTTTTCTTGATAGCCTACTTGAATGTCCGCTATATCAGTTGAATTCTTTTCTTAACTCTTCTAAAAGAATCCTCGATCTTGTTTTTGTCTCTGATCCCACTGTTAGTGCTGTATCACAAACACAGCCCCTAGTGAAGCCCGAAGATACTTATCACCCTACCATTGAAATTACTATTTCTTACAATTCCGTTAATAATTCATTCAATAACATCTCAAATTCTCGTCGTAGATGTTTTCGTAAAACAAATTTCAATCTTCTTAACAGCCTTATTTTCTCTTTTGATTGGTCATTTCTATTTGAGTGCTGTGATATAGATTGTGCAGTAAATTTTTTCTACTCTGCTCTTAATTCTCTAATTGATAAATGCGTTCCTTATGTGAATGTCTCTACCGTCTCCAGTGCGCCAGTCTGGTTCACACGTAGGCTCTCTAATCTCCGTAACATTAAATCGAGATATTTTAAAAGATTTAAAAAAAACTGGTTCGCGACGTGACTATGCAAATTATTGTGTAGCCAAATCTCAATTTTGCCTTTTAAATACTCAATGCTACAATAATTATATCGTTCGCTGTAAGGTTGAATTTTATAAGAACCCTAAAAGATTTTATAACTTTGTTAATTCCAAAAGACGTTCTAATTTACTACCTTCCACCTTCAGACTTAATGACCAGACTGCTAATAGTGATTCAGATATTGCAGATCTGTTTGCTAAATTCTTTCAGTCGACTTATTCTTCTACTGCTTCGGATCCTACACCTTATCCCTTCACAATTCCACATTTAAATTGTATGTTTTTTCCTAATATTACTGAAGACTGTATTATCTCTAGCTTGTCATCTATGACGTCTTCCTTCGTACCCGGGCCTGATAATATACCTAGTTGCATCCTTAAAATGTGTTCGATTTCCCTATCTAAACCTTTATCTCGGTTATTTTTTATATCGAGTGAGACTTGTCGCTTCCCTGATATTTGGAAGGAGTCTTTTATTATTCCGCTTTTTAAAAAGGGTAACAAATCGGATATTTCTAACTACCGTGGCATTGCCAAACTTTCGGCAATACCTAAGCTGTTTGAGAAAATTATTACGTCTTCCCTTCAACACCTATCCAGATCCACTATTTCTCCTTGTCAGCATGGCTTCATGAAAGGTCGTTCGTCGCTTACCAACCTTTTAGAATTGACTACCCTTGTACACCATGGCTTCCGTAAAAGTGTCAAACTGATGTTATTTATACTGACTTTAGTAAGGCTTTCGATACGGTTGATCATTCTATGCTTCTCATGAAACTTAACATCATGGGTTTTTCCCCGAAACTATTGGCTTGGTTAAAGTCGTATCTTATTGGCAGAACCCAAAGGTGTCTTTTCGTTCCTCGATATCTAAAACTGTTCGAGTTACGTCAGGTGTCCCCCAAGGCAGTCATCTGGGCCCACTGTTATTTACCTTGTTTATAAACGATTTGCCTTTGGCCTTGGCTCATTCTCGCGTGCTCATGTTTGCGGATGACGTCAAGATTTGTTATTCATATAATGATCCTTCTTTCCAACAGTACTTGCAATCAGATATCGATGCGTTTTGTGTTTGGTGTCACGTTAATAAATTACACCTTAATGCCTCTAAATGCTCTTTTATGACTTTCAGTCGTTTGTCGCCGTTCCTAGCTCATTACTCTATTAAGTCTGTTCTGTTAGATTGTGTACCATCATTTAAAGACTTAGGCGTTATGTTTGACCCAAAGCTTTCTTTTTAATATTCATATATCTTCAATTGTTAATAGAGCATGCAGTCTTCTTGGCTTCATTAAACGTTGGGCCAAGGAATTTGATGATCCATATGTGACAAAGGTTTTATACACTTCGTTAGTTCGCCCTACTCTAGAATATTGCTCACCAGTGTGGAACCCTCAATATGATGTTCACCAGCGTAGTATTGAATCGGTACAGAAGCAATTCCTTAAGTTTGCGTTACGCGGTCTTAATTGGGACCCGAATCTTCGCCTACCTTCTTATTCGGACAGACTTCTTCTTATTAATCTTCCTTCACTTTACAACCGTAGGCTCGTATTTGGGATTCTCTTTCTACATAAAGTAGTCAACGGCGAAGTCAGTTCTACCAATTTACTAGATACGCTATATTTTTGTATTCCCTCACGTCGGACCAGAAACTTTTTTCCTCTTCACCTTAGTAGATGTCTGACTAACTACTCTCTTCACGAACCTCTTCGTGTTCTTTGCCAATCTTTTAACAACCTTTCTCACCTTATTTCTCCTCATCTATCTGTCACTTCTCTTCGCGCTATACTTTTTAATTATCTACAGCGTAACCACTGAAAGTATTCTGGACTGGATATTGGATCGGCTGCAACTCATCCCTGACCACATTGGCTGGGGAATCGGGGGATAGCTGGCACCTTGTTGCAAATAAAACACCTCCACCGGGTCGGGGATGTTGTGCATAAAGCTAAGCTACCTTCATGAATTAATTTTTTTTTTTTTTTTTAGGTTAAGGCTTTTCGTCGACTGCTGACTTAGTTGACGTAAAATAAATAAATAAATAAATAAATAAATAAATAAATAAATGGTACAATATACCGCATATGAAATAAAGGGGGGGTTTTTTGGTTGGGTAGGGGGGAGGCTTTTCACTAATTTTTCATAGCGCCTAAGGGTATGCACAAAAAGGTGGTCTTCGGTGTAGTTGGACTTTACCAACTTTTTTCGCTTCATTTGGTTGCTGTAATTCCCAACTAATTCTAGCGTTGAAGACATGGTATGGCTATTGCAATTCCGAAGTTCTTTAGCAAAGTCTGCTGATGATAGAACTTGGTAGTTCTTGAAATAGCTATACAGACAACCTGCTCACCTTTTGTGTTGCCTTTTGAAATAATTTTCTTTTTGTAAGATTGACCTCGAGCCGGCTAAACTGCAAGGTTTGATTTAAATCCCTTAAGTTTCTGATCATGTGACTTTCAGAGCAACCAATTACAATTAGATCATCCATCATAAAAGAATGTTTGGGATGGTGATAGACCCGTGAATGCAAGGGACATCATTCTTTGAAACGAGTTTGGTTCAATTTTTAATCCGTATGATAATTGCTTAAATCTGAATGAGCCCTTATCTGTGGAAAATGATGTTATGTCCCGAGATATTTCTTCTAATTCTACTTGATGAAATCCTGACATTAAGTCTAAACAAGAGAAGTATTTAGCGCGTCCTAGCTGGTCAAGGATATCGTCCATTCTGGGTAGTGGGAATGTATCCGCTACTAGTTGTTTGTTAATTTTTCTATAATCAACTACCAATCTCCACCGTTTTTCCTTGCTGCCAGGTAGCGACTTTTTAGGAACCAATAAAATCGGACTATTGAACTCAGACATTGATGGTTCAATAATATCATCATTGATCAATTTGTCCACTTGTTTATTGATTTCGTTTTTTTGACTGTGTGCTATCCTGTAGTTTTTGGTGTAGACTGGTGTTGTATCTTTGAGTCTTAATTTTTGTTTATAGAAATTGTTGGACGATATTTGTTCAGATTCTATTGCGAATACATCATCAAATTCTGAGCATAATTTATGTAGAGGTTCTTTCACGAAATCGGCAAAATGGGGTGCTAGTTTGTTCATTATTGTGGATTTGTGTTTTGAATCATGTTGTTTGCCTATTCTTAACATTTCATAATCGGACTGTTTTTCATTTAATAGGTTTATATTTGTAATTTGCACGTCTGTGTTGTTAGTATTTAATATGCGGACATATGGGTTAGTCTTAGAAGCAATAGTGTTTGCGACGAATACCCCCGGGTGTAATTCTTGATTAGGGATAAAGATGTTATTGTTGTTTGAGGATATTGTAATGCGTACAATTTTATCTGTTCTAGGTGGGATATGGAATACATGTGTGTTTTGACTGATCCCTATATTGATAATAATTTTATATCTTGATTTATATGGATCTATTATCAATTTGTTGGTGGAATAATTGAGTGTGCAATTGAATTTTTTTATAAAGTCAAGCCCCAAGATTCCGTCACATGGGATGGGGAAATCATTTTCTATTACTTGGAAGGTGTGTACCGTTGAGAGGTTGCTGACCTTTAGTTTGGTTTCGCCTATTGTAAATAGGACGTCTTTGCCTATTCCACTAAGTTTTGTCCGTTTTTGTATGTTAACTGTATTGTCTTTTCTTAATATTTCTTGTTTTATTAGTGATACATCAGCTCCTGTGTCTAATAGTAATTTTATTGTTATGTAATTTTATTAAAGTTATGTAGCTATTAAGGTTGCAATTTAAATTACATATTTTATTTGTTCGATTTTTTACACCAGAGGACTTTCGGAGTTTTCCGAATTTTCTTCTACATTTGTAAATCTAACATTATTATTTTGTTGTGTTTTAGGAGGATAATTAGTTTTGGTATATCTATTGTTATAATTTCTTCGATTGTAATTATTACTATAGTTATTGTAATTCCTAGTATTGTTATAGTTAGTATTATCATTTGGGTTTCTAATTTGGTAATTATTATTATAATTTCTATTATTATTGTACGAGTTCCTATTTGTGTAATTGTTTCTTTTAGTATAAAACACGCTGTGATCTTGTTCTATATTTGTAGATGTATTTACAAATTTAGCTATAACATCATTCATTTCAGTAAAATTGCCTGCTTCTATTATTGTTCTGACCTTTTCGTTATCGCAGTTGTTTATGATTGATTTCACTGCTGTTTGAGTTGCATATTTCTTTGCTGTTTCAGGGTTTACGTTGTCTGTTATGAATGCGCGTTTCAATGATTTAGTAAGATTTTCTATTTCTGACATAAATGAATTTGCGTTCTTGCCATTTTGTTTTAAATTCCTTAATCTTGCGGTAAATATTTACTATCACTACTCGGGCCCAAAACGCGCTTAAAGTACATAAATTTGGTATCAAACGAAAGAGAAAAATTCCACGAGCACGACCTCAGGTGCGCTTTGGCGATTTATTTCGTAGTTTTTGTGTAATTAACAAAAGAAAATTGAGTTTTTTAGCGGTATTAAAGCTAAAAATAGCTGAATCTAACTATTTCCAGCTAAAATAGTGTGGCTAAATATTACGACAATGTTGGTAAGCGCGCCAAATGGCGTTGCCAGATACCAAATTTTCTGGTATAAAATTGGCGCCATATTTAAATTTTTCCGGCAAATTCAAATGGACTGGTGACAAAAAAAAATTGTATTTTTTCAAGAGGCAATTGGCAGAAATTTATGTATGTATATAATAGTGTGTTAATTGTTATATTTCAGTGCAATTAGGTTTTATTTCAATGGGCAATGACGTAAAGTTAAAGGTTGAATATGTTTACCTACATATGTATTTACATAAATGGAATATTGAATTTAATTAAGATAAAATAGGGAATAGAAAACAAGCCTGGTGTTTAACAATTTGATCGCGTTATTATCAAACCTTCTTGTGTCGGAATGACAGCAATTAAAATTCAAATTAATTAAAAATTCCTTTAAATATTATTTATTTTGATATTAATTAATATAAACTCAAGGATTTAATATTATTTACTATTGCGGAAAATTGAAATTGAAATAAATAAATTTTTAATTAAATTGTTCGTGGTATCCTAGCACTGCATTGATAAAACTTTTTTATTAATGTGTTAGTTAGGCTAAAAATAATATTATTTGGCTTCATTTAAAATAGAGCAAATTTATAGCATTTGAAATTTAAAATATTGATTTTTATGAATACTTAAATATTAATTCACTTAGTACAGTAGTATTACTACTAATGATTACTACTGTTTTTATAACTGTGACCTACTATTTTTGCTGGTATTTCTTTTGTGAGTGTCTTTTGGGACCATTTAAAAAAAATTGTTTAATAACGGAAAGAACTATTAAGATTATGTTGTTTTATTGAATTGAGAATAAAGAAAGTAAAGTAATAGAAGTAAGCTAAAGAAAATAGAAATGCTGGTGGCGGAAAGGATTACTCAATGCACTAAATAATTAAAGTGTAAGACGGCTTTAGATTCAGCATGGATGTAATTCTGATCATGATCAGGTTCCGAATTTTGATATTAAAAAAAATGTGTAGTCATTTAAGTTTTGTATACCCAAGATCCTAAATTTCTTATAAGTTTTCATAGTGACTGCATTTCCAAATTTTCTATGGAAGTAACTAGACTTATCTGAAAGTACATTCTTATTAACATGTCTAAGTAATCTGAAACTTCGATAGAATCTACCTGTTAGAATGACCAGAGAAGTGCCCAGGCAACTAAATTTTCGACTTTATTTTGATAATTATTTCAATTCATTGCCTCTTTTGAATATTTGGCGGTTAAAGAATTTTAGCTTTGGGTACTATACGAAGAAATAGAATCCCAAACAACAAGGCACTTGATTACTTTAATGAAACATCCACGGGGTATGTCGGTTGAGTATGTCGCAGATTTCGACGGTGTTGACATATCACTAACATCGTGGTTGGACAATAAAATCATATCATTAGCATCCACCTATGGTGGTTGTTGGAGGAGAAATCCTGAATTTAAACTCATTCATTTAATTATTCTGATTTTCTTCCTTTTCCCTTTACATTGTACTTTTGAATTGCTCTCTCTCGTAGCATATAACTTTAAGAATTTACTGTACCATGAGAGCTCGAATGCGACGAACACAAATAAATGTACAAACGGAATATCGTCGTCTAATCTTTTCGGGAAAATTGTGGAACTATAGGCAAGGGAAGTTATGAGGCATCGAATCTCCTAACAAGGAAACAATTTTGTAACTGGCCGAGAAATTGGCCAACAGTGGGATACTTCCCAAGGACAAAGTTTGTCGATTCAACAAAGCCAAGAAAGAATATGTTGAAATTGACCGTCCCTTGTACATGGGACGCGCTGATACAAGATACAAAATTTTACCAAGAAGTGGCAGGTTCGTATTTTTCACCATCTTTTATATAAACGGCTTTTATATAAACGCGTTCGTAAGGACGTATTACGCATTAAACTTTGTGGTTCTTCCGACTTTCGGCTAAATATTGTTGATATAGAGATAATAACGAAGCTTGAAACTTAATCAAATGGTGCGGCAGGATGAAGTTGGACATTGGCCTATCTGGGCAGAAAAGCGAAAAGGGTACAAGTACCCAAACTTCACAGCATTTTCACAAGTAATGTGCGATAAATAAATAATAAATAAAACCATTGTTTTTAAAACGTTCATCTTAATTAAACATACAGTGTATTTTTTATTTTAACTTTTGAATCAAATAAAAAAAACCGATGTCAAAATCGGATTTCGTGCCATACAAAGGGTTAAACATTTTTCATTTTAACGGGGCCATGTCGTTTTTTTCAAATGCACTTTTGATGTCCTCGTTCAACCATTCCTGCCATGCAGGGTTAGAGTTTCAGTTTTTAATTTTAGCTTGACAAATAATAGTCGAAAAGTCTAATATTAAGGCAAATAATATTTAAAACATGCATCTCTCTTTTCAAAGTCAGCTTATTCATAAGATTTTTCAGCAATAAAATTGACGAGATATTTATATTTAGTTTGTCCGCTTGTGAAAAATAAATATTTTACAAAATGAAAAATAAAAACCGTGGCGTGTGTATTTGAAAACTTTAATTTGAGAGGTGCTTCTAACTAATTCGCTTATGCTGATTCCAAATATGAACTCAGTTTTTCCAAAAGTTACTATAGAAACTAAAGGAAATTTTGTTGTACATTTTTAACAGATTTTAGAATATCTTGAATGCGAGAATTTTAGAATTTCGTGAAACAGATAACACAAAATTAAAAAACAAAAATTCTTTGAATTCCTATACCTTACTTTTGGGTTCAAATTTAACTCAATTTATAACCATATCCAAAGCGTAAAAAAATATTGGCCTGTGCTATATTTGACTTTATACCAAATCTTGGTGATTTCAGCCAGAGGCCGATTGTTGTTATTATTTCAAAAAAACTTTCATTCCCAAAATTTAAAAAAAAAATATAAAATTTGTATGTTTGTCAAAAATTTTTGTAAATTTTTTAGAAATGCCTAAAAGTATGCAACACTTTATAGTTGTGAGCAAATTGCGATAAAACTGTGATAAGATTGTGAAAATAAAAAAAATCGAAATTCTATTCTACTAATATGTTTTGGAAATTTCAGACCTTTGTAATTTAAATTGAATTATGCCAAAAAATGTGAACCTCAATAAGAATATTGGATTGCAATTTAGCAGCTTCGTCATTTGCAGAGGGCATGCTATATATGTATGTACATATGTATATGTATATGTATGTATGTATGTATGTACATATATAGCATGTACCACGTGTAAAATTTTTTTTTTTTTATATTCTTGACTCTCTTTATGCCTGCCGCTCAGTTTTTCGGCTCTTAAAATGAATTCGTGTTGATGTCGACATACCGACCAAAAGAACCGCTTTTTATACCCTTGCAAAAGGGTATATTAATTTTGGTCAGAAGTGTGCAACGCATAGAACGAAGCATCTCAGACCATATAAAGTATATATATTCTTGATCAGCACGACGAGACGAGTTCAAATAGCCATGTCCGTCCGTCCGTCCGTCCGTCCGTCCGTCCGTCCGTCCGTCTGGATCAACGCGAACTCCTCCGAGACCGTAAGAGCTACAGAGCTGAAATTTTGCACGTAGGCTTGTATGTACTGCAGGCGTTGTATATCTCGGATTCAGCCGGATCGGACCACTATATCATATAGCTCCCATAAAAAAAAAGTACTTTCTCAATAACTTCATTAATTTTATAGCTATTGTCATAAAAGTTGGTATTTGTCAGTTTTGTGTTCTTTTTAATAATTGTGCCAAATTTGATCAAGATCGGGTGACTATATCAAATAGCTCCCATACAAACGGCAAAGTCACGAACAGTGACTTTCTCAATAACTTCATTAATTTTATAGCTATTGTCATAAAAGTTGGTATTGGTCAGTTTTGTGTTCTTTTTAATAATTGTGCCAAATTTGATCAAGATCGGGTGACTATATCATATAGCTCCCATACAAACGTCAAAGTCACGAACAGTGTTTTTCTCAATAACTTCATTAATTTTATAGCTATTGTCGTGAAATTTAATATAAGTTAGTTTATTGTAGCTATAAACGACTGTGCCAAATTTGGTCAAGATCGGGTGACTATATCATAGACCTCCTATAGGAACGATCGGTCGAAAACAGTGACTTTTGTCAAAAAGTTCGTTATATCCTATGCTAAGATAGAAGGCCGTTCTCTCGCTATAGACTTTTTGGATAAAACGTTTTTACACTTTGATATCTATGGGTAAGGAAAGAATTACCAAAACAGTTGCAAGGGTATACAAACTTCGACGCGGTCGAAGTTAACCCCGGCCCTCTGGTTTTGTCTCTTTTTTATGAATTGACTCAATCATAACGCATACGCTGACACTTTTGAATTGGAGACTTTTTGATTGACTTAGCCGTTAAATCAAAAGTGTCAGTGTAAGTATGCGTTATGATTGAGTCAATTCATACAATATTTTCTACATGCAAATAAGAGCGAGTGAAAGAGAAGATAATGGAATTTCTACTCTCCCAAAAACATTCCGATCCCTTGAAAAAAGTTTTTCAATCACTTTAAACTTAACCATGGCATGCAACGGATGTGAACTAACACTCTACAACTTTGTCAAAATGACGGATGATGAGTTGATTGAATTTTTGTTTGCTCATGGAGTACTAAGGAGGACATCGTGCAGCTCAGTGTAGCATCGAAACACAGATTAAACGAGAGAAGCAAGCAAATGTTATTCAACATGACAAAGTGGAAGTTAGCTCGAGTACGTTCACCCCGTCTGGGTTAGAACTAAAGAAGGTTAGCTACGAGAATATTGAATTTAAAGGGCTCATAGATACAGGAGCAGATATGTGCTTGATTCATCGAAGTGTTTTTTGGAAGCTAGGAGTTAAACAACTAACAGGTTCTGGAAAGTGTTTGGTAGGAATAGGAGATGCGAAAATTTTAACGTTTGGTAGTTTCTCTTTAATGGTGATCATCGACAAAATTAAAATAGTAGTTGAGTTTCATGTAGTTCCCGATGAGGACATGGGGTTTGACGCTATTTTGGGAAGAACGATTCTTGATAGTGTTGACATGAAGGTAACAAAAAATGGCACTCAGTTTTTAATTAGCAATGAGCAAAAGGTAGTAGAAGAAAAGACTGAATCTGTTGAGGATTGGATGAAGCAATTTGAAGATGTCTGCACAGTTTTTGAAGGGAAGGACGAAATCGGTTTAGAGTTGTCTCATTTAAATCAAGAACAGGCTAAAGAGGTGATAGTTCAGCGATACAAGCTGAATAGGGATTCCCGGAGAGCAGAGAAAATAACCCAGTCTTCATTCGTTGAATTCAAAATATGAACTGATTTTATTTAAAAACTCTTAAACTCTAAGAAGCGACAATTGTTCTTAAAAATGCTTATTCTAATGTCCCACGTTTTCGGGGGTGGAAAAATGTTTATATTTCATGCTGAGCGCTGGTTACTTGATACCGCGCCGCTGTTTGGTCTTAAGTGTTTTCCACAGAATGTGGATGCATGTTTTGTTTGCTATTAAGCAATAATTGTCATATGAATTTTATGACTTACTTTTGTTTATGTTTCTTTTGTATATTTCTTTGGTCAATCTGATTTGGTGAAGCCAGCTCAGATGAACACGATGTTTATTCTTAAACATTCTGCAAAGGCTGCCAAATGCGACGTTTTTGGATTTTATTTTTATAGTTAGTTATCTAATGCAAATTATTATTAATATTATCATTAGTAAGATAACTATTGTTAAAGAAGCATGACCAGTTACATGATGAACGTTGAACCTAGTCAATCTGATGTTCCTTTACTGATTGAAACTGACTTCTTATTCTTACCAATTCTCCCGTATGTATTACTGAGTTGGCTTCTACTGTTTTTTATAATATTTATTTGGGTAAATATTTACTATCGCTACTCGAGATTTCAGTGTTGGAAAATAAAAACGGCTAAAAATCCGCTAAATTGCGTTTTAGTGTTGGTTAACGCAGTTATTTTTGGTTTTGGTGTTGCCAGACTGTCTTGTTTTTTGGCGCGTATTTTAAAGAGAGATGCATGTTTTAAATATTATTTGCCTTAATATTAGACTTTTCGACTATTATTTGTCAAGCTGAAATTAAAAACTGAAACTCTAACCCTGCATGGCAGGAATGGTTGAACGAGGACATCAAAAGTGCATTTGAAAAAAACGACATGGCCCCGTTAAAATGAAAAAATGTTTAACCCTTTGTATGGCACGAAATCCGATTTTGACACGGTTTTTTTTTTTTATTTGATTCAAATGTTAAAATAAAAAATACACTGTATGTTTAATTAAGATGAACGTTTTAAAAACAATGGTTTTATTTATTATTTATTTATCGCACATTACTTGTGAAAATGCTGTGAAGTTTGGGTAGTTGTACCCTTTTCGCTTTTCTGCCCAGATAGGCCAATGTCCAACTTCATCCTGCCGCACCATTTGATTAGGTTTCAAGCTTCGTTATTATCTCTATATCAACAATATTTAGCCGAAAGTCGGAAGAACCACAAAGTTTAATGCGTAATACGTCCTTACGAACGCGTTTATATAAAAGCCGTTTATATAAAGATGGTGAAAAATACGAACCAGCCACTTCTTGGTAAAATTTTGTATCTTGTATCAGCGCGTCCCATGTACAAGGGACGGTCAATTTCAACATATTCTTTCTTGGCTTTGTTGAATCGACAAACTTTGTCCCTGGGAAGTATCCCCTGTTGGCCAATTTCTCGGCCAGTTACAAAATTGTTTCCTTGTTAGGAGATTCGATGCCTCATAACTTCCCTTGCCTATAGTTCCACAATTTTCCCGAAAAGATTAGACAACGATATTCTTTTTGTACATTTTTTTGTTTAGGTCGACATTCGAGCTCTCATGGTACAGTAAATTCTTAAAGTTATATGCTACGAGAGAGAGCAATTCAAGTACAATGTAAAGGGAAAAGGAAGAAAATCAGAATAATTAAATGAATGAGTTTAAATTCAGGATTTCTCCTCCAACAACCACCATAGGTGGATGCTAATAATATGATTTTATTGTCCAACCACGATGTTAGTGATATGTCAACCCCGTCGAAATCTGCGACATACTCAACCGACATACCCCGTGGATGTTTCATTAAAGTAATCAAGTGCCTTGTTGTTTGGGATTCTATTTCTTCGTATAGTACCCAAAGCTAAAATTCTTTAAACGCCAAATATTTAAAAGAGGCAATGAATTGAAATAATTATCAAAAAAAAAGTCGAAAATTTAGTTGCCTGGGCACTTCTCTGGTCATTCTAACAGGTAGATTCTATCGAAGTTTCAGATTACTTAGACATGTTAATAAGAATGTACTTTCAGCATAAGTCTAGTTACTTCCATAGAAAATTTGGAAATGCAGTCATTTAAAAAATTTAAAAAAATTTAGGATCTTGGGTATACAAAACTTAAATGACTACACATTTTTTTAATATCAAAATTCGGAACCTGATCATGATCAGAATTACATCCATGCTGAATCTAAAGCCGTCTTACACTTTAATTATTTACTGCATTGAGTAATCCTTTCCGCCACCAGCATTTCTATTTTCTTTAGCTTACTTGACTATCAACTTTACTTTCTTTATTCTCAATTCAATAAAACAACATAATCTTAATAGTTCTTTCCGTTATTAAACAATTTTTTTTAAATGGTCCCAAAAGACACTCACAAAAGAAATACCAGCAAAAATAGTTAGGTCACAGTTATAAAAACAGTAGTAATCATTAGTAGTAATACTACTGTACTAAGGAAATTAATATTTAAGTATTCATAAAAATCAATATAGAATGTGGATAATCTTTAAATTTCAAATGCTATAAATTTGCTCTATTTTAAATGAAGCCAAATAAATTATTAAATTTATTAGCCCAACTAACACAATACTAAACATAAAACCGAGTTAAATTAACCGACCGCGTCGAAGTTTGTATTACCCTTAAGCAACTGTTTTGGTAATTCTTTCCTTGGCCATCAAAGTGTAAAAGAAGGTTTGATCCAAAAACGCGATACCAGGTTTACGAAAAAACGGCCCAAAATCAGAACACACATAGGATACAAAAAACTTTTTTTATGAAAAAGTCAAATTCTGCATTCCAATAATATCGTTTCCTATGGGAGCTAAACTTCATATAATCAAAAGAGCCGATCTTGATCAAATTTGGCACACCTCATTAATAAGAACATAAAATCTGACAAATACCTACTTTTATAAACAATAGCTATAAAATTAATGAAATTATTGAGAAAGTCACTGGGTTTCGTGACTTTGCCGTTTGTATGGGGGCTACATGATATAGTCACCCGATCTTGATCAAATTTGGTACTAATTATTTAACAAAAACACAAAACTGACAAATACCAACTTTTATGACAATAGCTATAAAATTAATGAAGTTATTGAGAAAGTACAAACTGTTCGTGACTTTGCCGTTTAGTAAGGGAGCTATATGATATAGTCACCCGATCTTGATCAAATTTGGCACAATCATTAATAAGAACATAAAACTGACAAATACCAACTTTTATGAAAATAGCTATAAAATTAATGAAGTTATTGGGAAAGTCACTGTTTCGTGACTTTGACGTTTGTATGGGAGCTATATGATATAGTGGTCCGATCCGGCGTAAATCCGAGATATACAATGCCTGCAGTATATACAAGCCTACGTGCAAAATTTCAGCTCTGTAGCTCTTACGGTCTCGGAGGAGTTCGCGTTGGGTCCAGACGGACGGACGGACGGACGGACGGACGACGGACGGACGGACGGACGGACGGACATGGCTATTTGACCATCTTCTCGTCGTGCTGATCAAGAATATATATACTTTATATGGTCTGAGATGCTTCGCTTCTATGCGTTGCACACTTCTGACCAAAATTAATATACCCTTTTGGCAAGGGTATAAAAAGTTTTATCAATGCAGTGCTAGGATACCACGAACAATTTAATTAAAAATTTATTTATTTCAATTTCAATTTTCCGTAATAGTAAATATTAAATCCTTGAGTTTATATTAATGAATATCAAAATAAATAATATTTAAAGGAATTTTTAATTAATTTGAATTTTAATTGCTGTCATTCCGACACAAGAAGGTTTGATAATAACGCGATCAAATTGTTAAACACCAGGCTTGTTTTCTATTCCCTATTTTATCTTAATTAAATTCAATATTCCATTTATGTAAATACATATGTAGGTAAACATATTCAACCTTTAACTTTACGTCATTGCCCATTGAAATAAACCTAATTGCACTGAAATATAACAATTAACACACTATTATATACATACATAAATTTCTGCCAATTGCCTCTTGAAAAAATACAATTTTTTTTTGTCACCAGTCCATTTGAATTTGCCGGAAAAATTTAAATATGGCGCCAATTTTATACCAGAAAATTTGGTATCTGGCAACGCCATTTGGCGCGCTTACCAACATTGTCGTAATATTTAGCCACACTATTTTAGCTGGAAATAGTTAGATTCAGCTATTTTTAGCTTTAATCCCGCTAAAAAACTCAATTTTCTTTTGTTAATTACACAAAAACTACGAAATAAATCGCCAAGGCGCACCTGAGGTCGTGCTCGTGGAATTTTTCTCTTTCGTTTGATACCAAATTTATGTACTTTAAGCGCGTTTTGGGCCCGAGTAGTGATAGTAAATATTTACTTGTATGTTTTCTGAAATTTTTCTTTCAATATTTCTATGTTCTGGTCCATTGAAATTATGTTACTTTTGATTTTATCCTATTTTAATTAAAATAATTTTGTTCTCTTAATTATTTCATTTTCTGATTCTCCTATTTTTTTTTTCTTTGTTTTTGTTTTTTCAAATTGTTTATAATTCTATTTTCTAATATTTAATTATTTCCAAAAAAATTTTGTAATTTTTCTTATAGGGTATAATTTAGACTTCGTTATTGGGCAGTTTTGATCTTGTTGAGCTTGCTGCGATCAGAAAGCTTTTATGTGTGCTTGCAAGCTTTGTGAATTTTACTTGAGCTTTTTTTTCAAAAATTGCTTTGATCGCGGCAAGCTTTAAGACAAGTGTGCTTTTGTGCAGTTTGACCACATGTTTGAGCATTTTGTTGTCTTCATTTTAAGGTCTTTATGTTGGGGTATATTAGGCAGATTGTAATTTATTATTTAATTATCTATGTGTTGAATTTGGTGCTAAGGTTCGATGTTTTAGCGGGCCCACAAGAAAAACACTCCACTTTTCACTTGATACTTCATTTATTTAATTCTAATGTTAGGCTAAGTGGGTGTGTGTATACAGTATGCGAGCCGTCGTATGCGAGCCGCTATAAATTAATCGCCCTTACTCGCGGTTGTAACCAAACTGTTCTGTCCGCCGCTTAGTAACAAGCATAGAACCTAACATGTAAGCTTAAAGCGCAAGATGCAACGGTTAATTTCCCAGCACATAGGCTGGCGCTTAAGTATAAGTATGAAAATGAAAGAGAATGAGTGATATGGGTTAACCCATTGGTGGCTGCGTCGGGTCTGCTGGGCAGCTAGCGGATTTCGGCGGCAACATTCCCCCCCAGTAAAGCTGCTCTCTTCAGGGGGTGCTTTGCTCCATTACAGCCGACGTCTAATACAGCTACTTTAGCCACGGGCCTTTGAAGAGTCCCGTTGGCGGTTCTGATGATCACTCGACGCACCTGGTTGTCTTTGGCCAGGATCGTTTGCTCGACTATACCTTTTGGCCATCTATTTCGGGGCAGAGTCTCGTCCAGTATTACAACGACGTCTCCAGCTGCTATTGGTGGTCTCTTCGTAAACCATTTTCCTCGCCGGGCTAAATCTGGAACGTATTCGCGTACCCATCGTCGCCAGAATTGATCGGCGAATTCTTGTACAGCTTGCCACATGTGCTGTACGTTTTTTGTGGTTTCGAAGACTGGTTTATAGCCGCTTGCTGATCCTAGTAGTAGATGGTTAGGGGTGATAGCCTCGTCGTCTTTGCTGTCCAGAGAGACAAAGGTTAGAGGTCTGGAATTTAAGATAAATTCCACTTCCCAGAGTGCGCTCTGTAGGCCCTCACTGGTGAATTTTCTCGCTGGGCAGATTGCGTAGAGTACAGTCTTGACGGAACGAACAAGTCGCTCCCATGCTCCCCCCATATGAGGAGCGGCTGGTGGATTAAATTTCCATTTGATGTCATCAAACGCCGGTTGCACGCCGTTGAAGTTAATCGTCTGCGCTTTGTCACAGACAATCTTTTCGGCAGCTTTGAAGTTAGTGCCATTGTCGCTGTAAATTTCTCTCGGGGTCCCGCGCCGATTGATGAAGTTTCGGATGCACATTATGCACGATGCAGTATCCAAAGAGCACGCCAGTTCTATATGCACTGCCCGTATGGTTAGGCAGGTAAAAATAACGCCCCATCTTTTTTCACTTCGCCGTCCAACGACAACCAAGAAGGGCCCGAAGTAGTCGATTCCGACGTAAGTGAAGGGACGTTGGTAGGCAGCCAGCCTGGCGATGGGCAAGGGAGCCATTTGCGGTGGAACAGGCATGGCGATCTCATTTTTACAGCGTTGGCAAGACTTCCGCATGCCTTTGTATAGGACTCGTGGTATGTAAAACATGCCTCGAATCCTGTTAATACACGTCTCATGGGATGTGTGGTGCATTTCCTGATGATACCAGTTCACTATGAGCCGAGTAATATGGTGCCCATATGGAAGCAGTAATTGGTTTTGGCCGTTTAGGTTTTCTGCTCGCCCTCGGATACGTAGGAGCTGGTTTTCGTCTAGGAAGATATTCAAGCATATGAGTTTAGAATTTGTTTTTAAAGGTTTACCTCTCGTTAAGTTGCGAATTTCTGGATTGAATTCAGATGACTGCGCATGTCGCAGTAGGAATGTGCGCGCCTGCTGCATCATCTCGTAAGACACCTCTGTAGGTGGCGGTGCCTTCTGGCGTTTCGCCTTCAGTTTCTCAATATAGAGAATAAAGCGCGCTAAAGCTCGATATAGCCTGCGCCAGTCGGAAAAATATTCCGCGTTAAGATTTAGTTCCATCGGCGAATTGTCGATGAAGAGTATGCTATGCCTGACTTCAGCATTGTTTGGTGGCCCCAAATCATCGCATTTTGGCCACTCATGTTGATCCTGCAGCAAATAGTCTGGACCGTTTAGCCAAGTTTTATGTTTATTGGCGTTGTTTGTTTTAGTAGCAAGATCTGCAGGGTTATGGTTGGTTGGAACCCAGTTCCATTGGCTAACGTTTGTGAATTCCAGTATTTCGCCCACGCGGTGCATGACGAATTGCTGAAACTTTCGTGGATCCATACGAAGCCATTTAAGAACAGTCTTTGAGTCGGACCAATAATAACTCGAATTGATTGACAAACTTGGATTGCGTTGGATTCGGTTACTCAGCTTTGCTCCGATAACTGCGGCCTGCAGCTCCATCCTTGGTATAGATAGTGGACTCAACGGTGCCACTTTCGCCTTGGAAGCCACGAAGCTGAGGTAGGTTTTTTCCCCCTGGCGTATCCGAAGGTAGCAGACTGCTGCGTATGCTAATTCGCTGGCGTCAACGAACGTGTGTAACTGGACATCATGGATTTGATCGCTGCTGTTGAAATAACATCTCGGGATGGTCAATCCGGCGATTGCTGTAAGGGATCCGTTTCCATCGTATCCATTTGGGTAACAATGCGTCGGGCAAAGCAGAGCAACTTCTTGCAGGACGATCTTCAGCTCTATTGTAAAGCATGAGATGAAGCCTAGTGGGTCGTACATTGACATAAGTACTTGCAAGAGCTCGCGTTTGGTTGGTGTTTTTCGCTGTCTAAAACGTTGCGCTTCAGCCTGGCGAACTTGCATATGAATGTGAATACGTCGGAGTTCGGCACCCAATATAAGCCGAAGAGCGAATCGCTCTTTAGTATTCGTAGGTCCTCCTTAAATTCGAAGACCAATTGCGTATGTGGAAACCACCTGTTGGGTGGATATCTCTGACTTGAGTTGCGATGTTTCCTACTTCCACGTAGTCGTTGCCGCTGTATATAAAATCATCCACGTAGTGGTAGTCCTTCACGGCTTGTGCTGCTTGAGGGTACTGTTGACAGAATCGATCTGCATTTCTGTCACGAATAAAATGTGCAATGCAGGGTGCGCAATAGATTCCGAAAGTAAGCGCTTCCATAACAAAGACGTTAGGCTCTTGCCTCTCGAACTTGCTGTCGAACCAAAGAAATCTTTGCGCATGGGTGTCTGCTGGTCTCACTCGGATCTGGTGGAACATCTCAGCGATATCGCCACAGATCGCCACTCGTCCCACTCGGAATGAGAGATAAGAGGTCAAACAGGGGAGTTTAGGAGATCTGGACCACTCCAGATGTAGTCATTCAGGGCCTTGCCGCCGGATTGGGCGGCTGCATCCCATACAAGCCGGACCTTCTCTGGTTTATTTGGATTTTTAGTTATGAAGGTTGGTAGATACCATGTCCGTCTGTTTGGTGCAGCTATTTCCTCCGGCGTCAGAATGCGAGCATAGCCCTTTTCGACGAGGTTTTCGACTTGCTTGGTAATTTGCTCCTTCAACTGTGGTTGTCGGGAAAATTGCTTTTGTAGGCATTTAAGCCGTTTTAGTGCGTTTGCGTAGCTATCAGGTAATAAAACTTCAGGGTCTTTCCACATTAGACCGACCTCGTACCTGTCATTCTTCAAAACGGTAGTAGATTCTAGTCTGGCTAGAGCTTGAGTTTCTTCTGGTGATGATAGCGGTTTTGCTGTGGTAGCATCTAATGAGAACGCTTGTTTGATGATCTCATGCAGCTTGGCGTCTGCGTCTCTGCAGCCACACATGTGAACGCTGACATTAGCTCTGGCGGCCCTTGATGGCGTGGAGCTTTGGAGTGCCCATCCTAGTCGCGTCTTTGACGCTATTGGTTGGTGCCATGCCCCTCTTTGATTTTAAGGGGTACGGCGAGGTTCCAGTTATTTGTGCCGATTAGGATGCTTGGGCGTGCGTTGGTGTATGATACTATCGGTAGTCTAGCTAGGTGGGGAAATTCCTTGCCGAGAGCCCCCATGTCGATAGACTGTACAGGTAGATCCAGGGTGTCTACACTGTGAACCTCTTCCAAGTAGAATTGTTTGCCATTATGTGGATTAGCAACCGTAAGCGTGACACGTTCCGATGCATTTTCTTCGCGTGTTGTATCGTTGGTCCATTTTAGGCACAGTGGATCTGGAACGCCTTTTAAGCCGAGCTGCTTGAAGATCTTGTTGTCGATGAGCGTTAGTGCCGATCCCTCATCTAGAAATGCAAAAGTGTTAGTGACTTTCGTCTTATTGATGATTTGTATTGGAATGACACGGAAATATGTTGAGCCAGATTCTCTGGCACTTTTGAGATGACGGTTTGGCATTGTTGGCAGATCGTTAGGCATTGTTGATTTTTCAGAAAAGTCATCTTTCGCTGATGTGGCATGGCTTTGAACGATGGGCAGCTGTGTATTTTATGCCCAGGTTCGTTACATGCGACGCACGTAATTTCCTTGATCTGCTCTTTAGGTGCTTCTGTGTGATGATTTAGGCTTCCGCTCTTCTTATGGTAAAGCGGCGATGTTACCTGGCTTGCTGCTTCAGCTATGTCGTAGATCCATTTGCTAAAACATTCCATTGATGGTATCTTAGTGTCTTTGGGAAACATTGCCCACTGCAGCTTCAATTGTGTGGGGAGTTTCTCTAGTAGCTCTTGTACGAGCATTGGGTTTTGCATGTAACCTGTGAGTCCACATGCTTCCATTGTTGAGTAGATGTTTCGTACACACAGTGCGTATTCGATAAGTGGTTCAAGCTTATCTTTTATTGCGGGTAGTTGTCGCGTTTTTTCCAGTAAGTTGTGCAAAATATGCTCTGGCCGACCGAAACACATGCGTAATGTTTGTATGATTTCAGGGACCATTGTTGGCAAAAGGAGTTTGGATTGAACTAACTCACGTGCTTTTCCCTTTAGGCTAGCTTGCAACCGCATAAGATTTTCTGCATTCGTATACCCGGCGATCTCCGTACTTGTCTGAAAACTACTGTAGAATAGAGGCCAGTTCTGAGGATTGCCATCGAATGTTGGAAGCTCTTTCGGTATCGCTTGACGGGCTGCAAGTTGTGCCGCGCTTGGTGTTGCTGTGCTCAGGTCTACGTCCATTCGCATTTTTCTTTCTGGATAGTACGATGCAGCCCTGTTTTGAGTATTTGTGAAATTCCAGGGCGCCATCGGCGTAGTACTTAGGTGCGGTTGTTCGCGTGTCGTAGCACGCGTGTTGTTTGAGGTTAGGAACGGCAGTTGCGGTGCCTCGTGATCGTAATGCCACGTGTCACGTACAGCTGAGTGTGTGACCATCGCTTTTTGTTTGGCAGAAGTAAAAATAGGAACAGCTGTCCTAGCTGTGTCCGGGAATATTTTTGGCGGGCATAGTCCAAAGTCCGGATCCGGTTCTGGTAGCGGCCCCGTTGGTTTTGCTGGTGACGAAGTAGCCTGAGGTTCGCCTGCTCGTGTGGTTTTTCCGAGGTTCTGCAGAGCGTTGCTCAATATGGTTGTGATGACCTCCGTTGACACGTTGACGCAGTCGCAGTTCCAGCTGTTCTCAGATTTCTCGTCTATTGCTCCAACGCAGTCGTAATGATACCAGGAACAACATCGATTGCACTGCACCATGCGGTCATTGTCTTCCTGCTTGCATTTCTTGCAATGATATATTCCACTTGATAAGTCTTTTGTTGCCATGGTTTACCAATGAGTTTACTCTTTAAGCGATGTTGATTAGTTACGTGACCTGTATGTATGTAGGTCGTGAACGGTTGACCGTTGAGGTTATGTATCACAATTAAGTGATTTCTTATGCAATCATCGAGGTTAACCTCTATATGATTGGCATGTAGAACCGTGGGTTGACCCGTCGAGTTGAGTTAAATAATTAACTTTTCAGTTCATTTAGTGGTTTACCACTGTTGGATTAATTAATAGAATAAATCTATTAAATTAATTTGTAGAATTAATCGCGAGCACAATTTATTGCATTGATCTGGAGACTTAATTCATGCGTTGCGGTAATCGAAAATAATTTATAGAATTGATCTATAAAATTAATTTAAGGCTTTAATTTATAGAATTGTTGAATTCGGCGCTAAGGTTCGATGTTTTAGCGGGCCCACAAGAAAAAAACACTCCACTTTTCACTTGATACTTCATTTATTTAATTCTAATGTTAGGCTAAGTGGGTGTGTGTATACAGTATGCGAGCCGTCGTATGCGAGCCGCTATAAATTAATCGCCCTTACTCGCGGTTGTAACCAAACTGTTCTCTCCGCCGCTTAGTAACAAGCATAGAACCTAACATGTAAGCTTAAAGCGCAAGATGCAACGGTTAATTTCCCAGCACATAGGCTGGCGCTTAAGTATAAGTATGAAAATGAAAGAGAATGAGTGATATGGGTTAACCCATTGGTGGCTGCGTCGGGTCTGCTGGGCAGCTAGCGGATTTCGGAGTTTTCCGAATTTTCTTCTATATTTGTAAATCTAACATTATTATTTTGTTGTGTTTTAGGAGGATAATTAGTTTTGGTATATCTATTGTTATAATTTCTTCGATTATAATTATTACTATAGTTATTGTAATTCCTAGTATTGTTATAGTTAGTATTATCATTTGGGTTTCTATTTTGGTAATTATTATTATAATTTCTATTATTATTGTACGAGTTCCTATTTGTGTAATTGTTTCTTTTTAGTATAAAACACGCTGTGATCTTGTTCTATATTTGTAGATGTATTTACAAATTTAGCTATAACATCATTCATTTCAGTAAAATTGCCTGCTTCTATTATTGTTCTGACCTTTTCGTTATCGCAGTTCTTTATGATTGATTTCACTGCTGTTTGAGTGGCATATTTCTTTGCTGTTTCAGGGTTTACGTTGTCTGTTATGAATGCGCGTTTCAATGATTTAGTAAGATTTTCTATTTCTGACATAAACGAATTTGCGTTCTTGCCATTTTGTTTTAAATTCATTAATCTTGCCTCTGCTACCTGAACTGTTTCACCCTTAATTTCTTTCTTTAATGTTTGGATTATACCATTTATAGTGTTTTCATTAGTAACTAGTAGTCTAACGTCCCCTTTTAGTTTTGTTTTTATGACTTTAATAGCTGTTTCTTCATGTTCTGCTTTTTATTTCGTTGATTAATTCCAGTGAATCTATGAAACTTTGAATTGTTTCTACTCCACCATCATACTCTTGAATCAGCTTAGAGGCTGTATTAAGAAATTCAATCTTTGTTTGCACCATCTTTGGTTTTGTATTATCTTGAATGTTTTCTGGGTTATCTTTTACACCTGACGTATCTTGAATGTCTCCTGGGTTATCTTTTACAGCTGGTTCTTCTGTGTCTTTTGCTATTAGAGGTTCAAAAGTTGCTTCTAGATTCGAATCTACCGGTATTGTGAATTTTATATTATGTTTTGTTGCTATACTTATTAGTTGTTTATTTAAACTATATATTAGCTCAGTAAAGCATTGACTGCTAGATTCATTGCATATGTCTGTATTGCTACTCTTTATTCTATTATAACTGTCGAAGATAGTTTCAAGGTGCTTGTTTATGGTTTGAGGGTGTATATAAATTGTTTTATTTAGGCACTTGTATGCTTTCTGAAATTTTTCTTTCAATATTTCTATGTTCTGGTCCATTGAAATTATGTTACTTTTGATGTTATCTTATTAAAATAATTTTGTTCTTTAAATTATTTCATTTTCTGATTCTCCTATATTTTTTTTTGTTATTGTTTTTTTTTTTTTCAAATTGTTCATAATTCTATTTTCTAATATTTAATTATATCCAAAAAAAATCTTGTAATTTTTCTTATAGGGTATTTAGACTTCGTTATTGGCCAGTTTTGATCTTGTTGAGCTTGCTGCGATCAGAAAGCTTTATGTGTGGTTGCAAGCTTTACTTGAGTTTTTTTTTTTTTTTCAAAAGTTTGCTTTTTTTTTCAAAAGTTTGCTTTGATCGCGGCAAGATTTTCAAGTGTGCTTTTGTTGTTTGTGCACTTTTGACTGCACATGTTTGACATGTGCTCTTCTTTAGGTATGTTGGGGTATATTAGGCAGTTTGTTGTTTATTATTTAATTATCTATGTATATTATTGTTTTTTTTTCGTTTTTGTGTAGTTTTCATTTTAGTGTATATTTGAAAATATGTGATTTTTTTTTTTCTCCTTTCTTTTGTTTCTAGGGTATTTTGGCAATGATAGACTTATTCAAAAAATTTTGCGGACAATATATTAGTTTTTTTTATTTTATTTTTTCTCTTTGGTTAGTAATATTTATATTCAAATTATTTAGTTAATTAATTATTTATAATGGCAGCGCAAAGATCGCCTCTTGCCACAAAGGTGCCTATATATTAGCACACTTTTTTATTTTCTTATTATTTTGTTAATAAATTTTTTTTGTTTCTGCATCTGCTGCTGTTGCTGGTCGGTTCTGCTGCTGCTGGTTGCCTCTTTTTGTTGTTGCTGTTGTTCCTCAAGTCGGCATATCCTAATCCAAATTTGGCATGCCTCCGCCCATGATGGTGGTGGGTCGCTGTTTACTTGGGCCAGCAGGGCCGCTCGCTGCCTCCTAAGTCTGACGAGTAGGCCACCTCGCCGCTTTATTTGGGGTAATGGTCCTGGTCATCTGTATTTGAATCTGCTTCCTTTTTTCACTTGCCCCTTTTTTTGTATGGCAAGGATTATGTATTTTTTTTTCTTATTGCCTTTTTATTTGTTGCCAATGTTAGGCAGGATCGCCATGAAACAGGCGAAGGCAAGGTTTGACTTGAAGTGATTTATTGGGCCCCGCAAGCCCGGTATTTATAGGAGAACGTTTACATTGGTCTTATGGCTAGTGTCCTTAACGGTACTTAAAACTTAAGTTCTAATTACTTATAATCTATCCCTAGAAGTATGTGGCCTAATCTTATCCCTAAAAGTATACTACAATGCACGTATGTATGTATATAGGCTGCAAGGGGTAGCGGGATTTTGTTTGCGGTGATGGAAAAAAAATTTAAAGTGCGAAAAAAATTAGAAATTTTTGTGGAATATATGTATGTATGTAGATGTATGTATATGGATATGAATATCAGTATGTAAGATTTTATGTGTGGAAAAATATGTATATATATGTATGTGTATGGATATGTAAATTGGAGTATATGTATAGATATATGTATATATGTATATGTGTATTTATATGTATATGTATTTAAAATGTTTTTTTTTTTTTTTTTAATATATAAAATATGGAATGGAAATATGCAGAGGTGTGAATGGATCGGATTTCTTTATATGAATTAATAATTTTTTTTGTTTTTATATTCCTTTGCTGTGTTTAACCGATATGCCCCAACTTTATAGGGTGTCGCGGGACACCAGAAATGTCTAGGTGTGGCCTTTATATGTAAGAGGGTGGTTCACTTTCTTTTTTGTTTAAAAAATCTTTATTACTTGTATTGAAAATTTTCTTCTTGGATTGTATTATATAAACCTTTATTTTTGGATTTAATGTAGCACTGGATAAATTTTGTATTTTTTTTGTCACATTCACACACTCTGCTTGCATATATATTTGTACGTAGGAGATCACTTTGAGTTTCGTAGGGTTGTTTCACTGCATACATACATATATATGTGTTAATATTCTTTTTTTTGGAAATTGCGAAAAAATATATGTATATTGGAAATAGGCAAATAAATATGGCGCCTTTTATACTTGGCCTTTATATGCCAAAGTGCGAGAAAAAAATCTTGAAGTGGGTGTACAAATATGGCGCCTTATGTACTGGACACATATACATAAGTGTATTGGAATTTGGGTACCAAAATTTTCTCTTGATTAGGAAAATCAAGGGCAACAATTACATGTATGTGAGTATGGGTACGGATGCTGGAGGCATGTACATGTACTCATATACATACATATAATTTGGAAAAAATTACTTAGCCTGAAATCTGGTTGAAATTCCACCGATGCAAGTGGTTCGAAAGGATCTTGGTATCCGGCTCCAAGGACCAATGTTTGTGTAGGGGGGTCGAACTTCCTTCTGGGTTGGGGCAGCTAAGTGTATTTATCCCTTTTTTATTCCTCTTTCCCGAAAATATAGAACCCACAGAGATGTAACTTTCACTTGTTTATTCCACAATAATGTTTTTTCAACTAACTCTAGCTTAATTAAGAGCAGGGCAACAAGCCCCGCTTGAAATCTGGTTGAAATTCCACCGATGCAAGTGGTTCGAGAGAATCTTGGTATCCGGCTCGAAGGACCAATGTTTCTTTTTCCAATAGAAAATGTAGAACGCACAGATTTCACTTTCACTTGTTTATTCCACAACAATTTTTGTTCAAATAAACCTAGCTTAATTAAGAGCAGGGCACCAAGCCCCCGCTTGGAGCGAAGTGTGGGGAGTTCTAATTGTGGGGAGAGCGATGGGGCATCATCGGGAGAGCGGCGCGAGGTGAAAGCTTCCGCCTCCTTTAACCTTTGTGTTGCCGGGTTGGGCATAAAAACTGAGTGAGGCAAACTTTATAAAAGATTATTCGTGCATCTTTGGAATGTTGCCGGGTCATTTTTAAGACCAAATTGCATACATGTCTGTTCGTAATGGACATGTTTAGTCGAGAAAGCTTTTTTTTTTGCAATATATTCAGGATCCATTTGAATTTGATGAAATCCCTAAGTTAATGGTGGTGAAGTATTGGCATTTTGAAATTCTGACTTTTCTCATTTATTGTGACTTCATTTAAATTTCGATAGTCAATAACTAATCTGAATTTTTGTTTGTTGGAAGCATCTCCTTTTTTTTGAACGATCCAAATGGATGAACAGTAAGGTGAGTTCGATTTTCGAATGATACCCTGTTTAATCATTTCATTTATTTGTTTGTTGAATTCTATATCAAATGTTTGTATGAATAGAGTGCTTTATTGTACTCGTGAAAGTCAAATTTTCACCTTCGCGGTTCTGAATATCACTGAATTCGTACAAGACTTTTTTTAGTTTTTGTGGTTCTTCGTTGTTTAAATGGTTGAGTCTATACTGATTACTTTCTATTAATTTATATTCAATCGCAAAATTTGTCTCTGGGTCTCTTTCTGTAGATGGGTCTAAACATTCTATGTTATCTTCTTCTTCTATTTCTTCCATATCTCTGAAATAAAATGTATTTATATATAAATACATCCGTACTAATAGGCTTAACAAGTTAGTGTAGAATATGGATAAGAAAGAAACAAAAAGCTACAAAAAATATTTACCTTTCCTCGATTTCCTGATACAATCAGGCGAAACAAATCACAAATACAAGGAAATAAGGTATTGGATAGCCCACAACTACAAATTTAAAAAAAAAATAAAATAGACCTTATGGAAAAATCCATAAAAGTAGCTTATAGTAGATTGTTAGCTAAGACTCCTTTACGTAAAGACGTGCCCGGATGGGTCCACGAACTTTTCAAGGACTCAATCGCTCTGATAGACATATCAGAATCGACTAAAGAACCAATCGATCTTACCGACTCAGATGTAGAAATAATAGATACAGAATAAAAAAATAAAAAAACAACCATAAACATTTTCGAAGCTTTTGTTATTTTTAACAAACTATGGTTACTTGGGATGAGATAATAGGACAAGCTAGAATACACGCACAAGAATTAACTAAATCTTGTAAGTGCCTCTCGCAAAACAGAGAAACATCCCAAGACACAGTAACCAAACACACGAAAATAATAACTAAAAAGCTCCAAGCTATTAGAGCAGTACTAACTGAGCACTATAGCAAACTAAAGGCAGGGCAAAAAACAGCCGCAAATGCGTTCTACAGTGATTACAAACAAAAAGCAATAACTGTGCTAACCAGACACAATAACTAATGGCTGATGAAGAAATAGGTCAAGAAAAACCATCAGTGAGCTCTGATCAATCAAAAATAATTCTTAACAAACCAGCGATTCCAAAAGAAAACAACAAAATGACTCAAACAGTGGTAGAATTCATAAACACAGCCACCAGGCTGCTACCATACTTCGATGGTGATATTAAAAATCTACCAGGTTTCATTGGGGCGCTTCGCGTACTTGACACCATAAAAGAAACGCATGAAGCATTAGCCATCGAAATCATAAAATCCAAATTGAAAGGTCAAGCGGGTAATACTCTAAGCTCTGAAACAACGATTGATGAAGTAATACGAAAACTATCAACAATCTTCAAGGGTGAATCAGTGGATCTTTTAACAGCAAAAATTAAAAATCTGCAGAGAAACCCCAGTAACTGTGCTTCATACACAAAGGAGATTACTGAGTTGACCGACGCCCTTAAAGGCGCATATATTTCGGATGGTCTTCCAACTGAACAAGCAATAAAATACACTACCAAAGTGGCAGTGAATGCTATGGTATGTCATACCAAAAGTCAAAGAGTCCAGATATTAATGGAATCAGGAAACTTTGATTCAGCTAAAGAAGCCATCACTAGATTTACCACTCTTTCAGTAGAGTCGGGCTCCACAGGAAGTTCCCAAAATAATATTATTTTTTATGCCCAAACAACTCGAATTGGAACAATAACAATTCGAATTGGAGCAATAGCCATGCCCACAGAGCCCAACGAGGCGAAAATTATTCACGCTACCGAAGAGGCGGCCGTGGAAGTGGACACAATAATAATAGACAAAACACAAATAACCAACAACACAAATGTCCGAATTACCCAAAGTGACCAGGGAAACGGACAAGCTCCTCCAAATGCTCAAAATTAAAAAAATAAAGTCTACTCTATTAACCTAAGTCTTAATAATTTTGTATCATTTAAGAACGTTAAAACCAATAAGAAAATAACATTCTTAATTGATACCGGTGCAGATATTTCAATAATAAAAGAAAATTCTGATGTATTTCACGACATCCAAGTAAACAAAACCGTAGACATTCGAGGCATAGGAGAAGGAGTAATAAACTCCAAAGGCCTAGTCTCAATAGAATTACAGATAGATAAATACATTATTCCATACGAATTTCATCTGCTTCATACAGATTTCGCAATCCCATGCGATGGAATAATAGGATTAGATTTCATAAAAACTTTTAATTGCAAATTAGATTACGGCAATTCAGAAGATTGGTTTATACTTAGACCACAAGAATTAAAGTACCCAATCTATGTTCCAATAACATTCAATTCTGGTAATAACTCAACACTTCTACCAGCAAGATCCCAAGTGGTACGCAAAATAGAACTATCTTCAGCAGAAGGTAACATTCTAATTCCGAATCAGGAAATTAAACCGGGTATTTATGTTGCAAACACTATTGCAACAACCCAAAGTACTTTTGTCCGACTCTTAAATACTACAGATAAATGCCAAATAGTAGGATTTAACAATTTAAAATTTGAATCACTTTCGAACTACGATATAGTTCAAAAATACTAAAGATATAAGAAAAGAATCTGTAATTCATAAATTGAAGAAAAATTTCCCAACACTATTCAAAGACAAACTTGAAGAGTTATGCACTGAGTATAGTGAGGTGTTCGGGCTTGACACCGAACCGATCACAACAAATAATTTTTATAAACAAAAATTAAGACTTAAGGATGATGAACCGGTATATGTGAAAAATTACCGGAGTCCGCATAGCCAAATAGACGAGATCCAGCGACAAGTTGGAAAGTTAATTGAACAGGGTATTGTTGAACCGTCTGTTTCGCCTTATAATAGCCCACTCTTACTAGTCCCAAAGAAAACACTTTCGGGATCTAAGGAAAAAAATTGGCGAATTAGTAATTGACTGTCGTCAAATAAACAAAAAATTGCTGTCAGATAAGTTTCCGCTCCCCAGAATTGATGATATTCTTGATCAATTGGGAAGAGCAAAATATTTTTCTTGCCTTGACTTAATGTCAGGTTTTCACCAAATAGAACTAGAAGAAAAATCAAGAGATATAACGAAAAAACAATCTAAAACTGCATCCAGAAAAATGCTCATTTTTTATGCATGAGGTGACATTCCTAGGTCACAAATGCACAGACAAAGGAATCTTACCACACGACACAAACTTTGACGTCGTCAAGAATTATCCAGTCCCACATGATGCAGATAGTGCTAGACGTTTCGTTGCATTTTGTAATTATTATCGACGTTTCATAAAAAATTTCGCCGAATATTCCCGGCACATAACAAGATTATGTAAAAAGAATGTTCCATTCGAATGGACAGCAGAATGCGAAAATGCATTCCAATACTTAAAAGAAAAGCTCGTTGAACCTAATCTATTGCAGTACCCAGATTTCAGCAAAGAATTTTGCATAATCACAGATGCAAGCAAACAAGCATGTGGAGCAGTTTTAACACAAAACTATAATGGACTCCAGCTTCCAGTTTCATATGCATCAAGAGCGTTCACTAAAGGTGAAAGCAACAAAAGTACTACAGAACAAGAGCTAGCAGCAATACATTGGGCAATAACACATTTTCGACCATACATATATGGAAAACATTTCACAGTGCGAACAGACCATAGACCATTAACATATTTATTCTCCATGGCCAACCCGAGTTCAAAACTAACACGCATGCGGCTAGAATTGGAAGAGTACGACTTTACAGTAGAGTATTTCAGAGGTAAAGATAATTTTGTGGCAGACGCCTTATCGCGGATAACTATATCCGAATTGAAAGATATGAATACAAAAGTCCTGAAAGTCACTACCAGGTAACAAAGTAGACAGAAAAATCGCGTAGTTAATAAAGAAGAACTTTTGCCAAGGCAAAAACTTCAAAATGCTTCTAGGCCCAACGTATACGAAGTCATCAATAATGACGAGGTACGGAAAGTAGTGACCTTGCGAATAACAGAATCTAAATGTTCACTGAAACGTGGAAAGAAAGTTATGGCAAGAATTGAAGTTAGCGATTTGTATACCAATGGAATTCTCGACTTAGGTCAGTTCTTCCAAAGGCTTGAAATGCAAGCCGGTATACTTGAAATCAGCCAACTAAAATTGGCACCGAGCGAAAAGATCTTTGAAATTATTTCAATTGATTCTTTTAAAAATATGGGCAATACTATATTGAAAACATTAAGAGTAGCGCTACTCCGGCCGGTGACCATAATAGCAAATGAAAAAGAAAAAGAAGCAATGCTGTCTACATATCATGATGATCCAATTCAAGGAGGTCATACTGGCATTACCAGAACACTGGCAAAAATCAAAAGACACTACTATTGGAAAAATATGGGACGCCATATAAAAAGAGTACATAAGGAGATGTCATAAATGCCAGGTGTCAAAAACGACGACACATACGAAGACTCCTATGATAATAACAGAAACACCAGAGAAGGCTTTTGATAAAGTTATAGTGGACACAATAGGTCCGCTTATAAAATCAGATAATGAAAATGAGTATATTGTCAAGAGTGCAAGTAATGTAGGTAAAGCTATATTCGAAAATTGTATACTACAGTAGGGTCCAATGAAAACACTCATTACGGACATGTGAACTGAGTATAAAAATCAGATTATAAGAGATATATGCAAGTACATGAGGATTAAAAATCTGACATCTACAGCATACCACCACCAGACTTTAGGGACAATAGAACGAAGTCATAGAACATTCAATGAATATATTCGGTCATACATATCAGCAGATAAGTCCGATTGGGATGCTTGGATACAATATTTCACTTATTGTTACAACACAACACCCTCGGCAGTGCATGAATATTGTCCATACAAACTAGTATTTGGAAGACTACCAAATCAGTTTATAGATTTTAATAAAATAGATAGAATAGATCCAATATACAATTTAGACGACTACTCTAAGGAAATAAAATTTAGAATAGAAATAGCATATAAAAGAGCTAGGATAATGTTAGAAAACCATAAGTTAAAGAATAAGAAATATTACGACAAATATATTTCCGATTTTGATTTAAAAATAGGAGATAAAGTCTTATTAAGAAAAGAAATAGGTCATAAACTAGATGCTAAATATATAGGGCCTTATAAGGTAGTGAGTATAGAAGAAAATGACAATATACTAATAGCATACACCAGTGAAACAAATATTTCAAATTTGTAATAACTTATGCATTTGCTATTTTAAAAATTCTGGTTCACATGCTTTTACAAGCATATCTCAGTATCTCGCACTTATGCATATAGCACCCTAGCGTTTCCCCACCCGGCCAATTCATTATCTTCGGCCTATGCAGAAACGCTTGGTATACAATCAGCCAATTTTTTTTTTTTTGATCAAATTTGGTATTTTGTTGGTATTAGCGGTCAAATTTAAGTGTGCCAAATTTGATTGCACAAGGTAAAAATTACGGGAGATAATCGAGTTTTTCTGAAATTTCGGGGGCGGAAAGGGGCGGTGGCAAAAACTTTATACATGACAAAAATGTGCGCATTTACTATGCAACTATACATTCCAAATTTGGTGTCTCTATCTGGCATTGTTTTATGAATTTATGGGGCGGAAAGGGGGGGCGTGGCAAAAATTTGAAACAAACTTGATCACTCTACATACTACACGAGCCTATATTCCAAATTTGGTGGTCTATCTCTCATAGTCTCCGGAGAACTAGGTGCTCATACGGAAGGACAGAGGACGGACAAATGTATTACGGCTTGAAACGGACTCCGGATATTGATACTGGATCAAGAATATATACTACTTTATGGGGTCGGAAAAGCTTCCTTCTGGCCTATTACATACATTTTATGATTCTCACATACTCATTTCACCCTATGGGGTGTATGGTATAATTATAATATAATAATAGCAAGGATGATAAGAATAAGAACCAAAAGTCTATAAAACAGATTAAAACCATTTATAAAATAAAATCGGAATGATCAACTGTAGAAATAATAGCGAATATAAAAATAAAACATACATTTTATAATTTTCTTATGAT